>JAYESA010000003.1:54049954-54254954 GCA_036927795.1 Iris macrosiphon
ATGTATGTATAGTACAAAAAGCCAAAACACAAACACATGGAGTGCACCGCACCCGTATCACACTTTTCTATGATACGCTTGCGACACGGCCCCCAACTCACAACCAAACGTATCCCAGAGGACACGTACAAGTCTAATACATAATTTATGATTAATACATATATAAATTATAGTGTCTACGTGTTCGTGTCACCATATGATATGCACATGGCTCCGTGTCGAAGGAAAACCCCCAAAATAGACCGTTTCGTCAAATTGACGAGATTCGGCCCACACGTATCCAATTGTGGATACGACACAAGCTACAAACAAACAATTAATGGTCAATTAGATCTATTAGATCCATTGACAAGCACTACATGTGCCAATTTCAGAATTCCCCCAAAATTGGCACCAAAATGGACATAACTACCACCGTAGGTCTCCAAATGATACCAAATCAAATCCTATGGGTAACCTATGCATGTGGGGTAGTATCTCAGATATATATCCTATAGGAAGGGGGAAAACTGATTTATACCTATTGGGAGATGGATTCCCAATGAAAATGTCCCAAATGATAAGTTGCTCCTCTCCTTGTAGATCTTGGCCTCCTCCTCCTTGCTCCTTGCTTGTAGATCCTTGATGTAGGGGCTTCAATATTGAATTTAGAAGAAGATTTGAAGAGAATTGATGGGGAATTGATGGGGAATTGGAAGGAGAAAAACTAGATCTAGAATTTTGGAGAAGAACTAAAATGAGAGCACTCTCTCTCCTCTCAATTATGGCTGGACAAAAATCTTTCCTCAAGCAATGTACAAAGTCAAAAATACCCCTTGGGGCCTCTCATGAAGAAATAATTAGAGGGGAAGGTTCTAGTCTAATGGTTTCACTAATTAATCATGTTTCCTAATCCATGGGCCTAATTCATGGGCCCAACTTAGACTAGTCCAAAAGTTTGTCCCCTAATTAAATGGTTAAGTCCACTACACAAGTCCAAAATAAGTCTACACTAGCAATAAATAAAATAAATAAATTAGTCATGCACAATTATTAATTATAATAATCCTAAAATAATTAATACCCATGATAATTATAAAACTACCCTTAGATGAAAATGTGAGGGTGACAAACCTACCCACCTTAGAAAAATTTTGTCCTCGAAATTAAGGAAGAAACTATCTACCAAAATAACAATATAATGTAAGAAAGAATTATACCTCACGGCTCGAACAGATACGGATATCGCTCGCGCATCTCGGCCTCTCGCTCCCAGGTACTCTCTCCTGGCAAGTGATGCCTCCACGCGACGCGCACCAAAGGAATCGTCTGGTTCCTCAGCACCTTTTTTCTCCGATCCAGAATCTCCACCGGCTGCACTGGATAACTGAGAGTAGGGCCCACCTCTATCTCCGAATGATCCAACACATGACTGGGATCTGCCACGTACCGTCTCAACTGTGACACGTGAAACACGTTATGCACTCCCTCCAGTGCAGGTGGTAAGTCTAGTCTGTAGGCGACTGCACCGACCCTCTCAAGAATGCTGAAAGGACCGATGAATCGCGGACTAAGCTTGCCGCCTCCACCAAAACGAATCGTGCCACGTGTCGGAGAAATCCTCAAGAAAACCAGACCGCCAACCTAGCACAAAACACAAACTTAGCACTCTAACAAGCAACAATCAAACACAACAAGACAACACTAAAGCTATACCTCAAACTCCAGAGGTCTCCGGTGGCTATCGGCCCAATGCCGTTGCCTGTCCTACGCCACTCGAAGTCTGTCTCTGATAAGCTTCACCTTCTCTGCTGCATCCACTACCATCTCTGGTCCCAATAAAGCCCTGTCACCAACATCATCCCAGGACAACGGAGTGCGGCACCTCCGTCCATACAACGCCTCGAATGGTGACATCTCAATGCTGGCTTGGTAGCTGTTGTTGTATGAAAACTCTACCAAGTGAAGGTGATCCTCCCAAGAACTTCCAAGATCCAAAACACAGGTGCGTAGCATGTCCTCGAGAGTCTGAATAGTCCTCTTCGACTGTCCGTCCGTCTGAGGGTGATAAGCGGTACTGAACTTGAGCTGAGTGCCCAAGCTAGCCTGCAAACTCCTCCAGAAATGGGACGTGAAGCGGCTATCCTGATCCGAGACAATGCTCACTGGAACACCGTGCAATCTGACAATCTGGCGCACATACATCTCCGCAAGTCTCTCCGTAGATGTACCCACTTTAAATGGTAGAAAGTGGGCTGATTTGGTCAACCTGTCCACGATGACCCAAATCGCATCCTTGCCTCCTGGAGAATGCGGAAGCCCTGATACAAAATCCATGGTAACATGCTCCCACTTCCACTCCGAAATGGGCAAAGGCTGAAGCAATCCGCCTGGCCTTTGTCTCTCCGCCTTGACCTGCTGGCAAACTAAGTATCTGGACACGAAGCTAGCTACCTCTCGCTTCATGCCATACCACCATACATGCTCCCTCATGTCTCTATACATCTTGTTGGCACCGGGATGCATAGAGTATTGGGAACGATGCGCCTCCTGCATGATCTCCTCGCGCAATGCTCCCTTCGGTACGCACAACCTGGTACCGTGTCGCAATGATCCATCATCTGCGATGGTAAAGTCCTCTGCCAGCCCGACCTGAACCTGTGCTCTGATGCTCCTCAGAGACTCATCCTCATACTGTCCGGCTCTGACTCGGTTCATCAGCTCCGACTGAACCTGAAGTCCCCACATCTGCGTTGCGACTCCCGGAATCAATACCTCAATGCCCAAACTATCGAGGTCTGCCAATAGATGCCTGTCTCTAGTCAAGTACATAGCCACGGGATACCTGCTCAAAGCATCCGCGACTACGTTGGTCTTCCCTGGATGGTACTACAAAGATATGTCGAAGTCCTTCATCAGCTCCAACCATCGCCGCTGCCTCATGTTGAGCTCCTTCTGTGTAAACACATACTTTAAGCTCTTATGGTCTGTGAAGATCTCTACTCTCTCTCCATATAGATAGTGTTTCCATAATTTGAGAGCAAAGATAACTGCTACAAGCTCCAAATCATGGGTAGGGTAGTTCTTCTCATGCGGGCGTAATTGCCTGGAAGCATAGGCAATTATCTTCCCGTGCTGCTGTAGTACACAACCCAAATCCTTCCCTGATGCATCACTGTAAATGGAAAATCCTCCTGCTCCTGATGGTAGTGGCAAGATGGGAGCTGTAGTCAATCTCCTCTTTAGCTCCTCAAATGCTGACTGGCAATCCTCAGTCCAGACGAATTCTACGTCCTTTCTGGTCAGCCTAGTCATCGGCTCTGCTAATCTGGAGAAGTCTTGAATAAACTTCCGGTAGTAGCCTGCTAATCCAAGGAAACTCTTGATCTCTGCTACTGAACTCGGGGTAGACCACGATTCAACTGCTGAGATCTTCTTCGGGTCCACCGAGACTCCATCTCCTGTAATGACATGCCCAAGAAATTTAACCTTATCAAGGAAGAATTCATACTTCGACAACTTGCCATACAACTTCTCCTTCCTAAGGGTCTCCAGAACAATCCTCAAGTGCTGCTCATGCTCCTTCGGGGTCTTCGAATATATCAGAATATCGTCTATGAAGACTACAATAAACTGATCCAAGTACTGATGAAATACCTTGTTCATCAGGTTCATGAACACTGTCGGGGCATTGGTCAACCCAAACGGCATCACCAAGAACTCGAACTGTCCATAACGAGTCCTGAAAGCCATCTTCGGGATGTCTTCCCTCTTCACTTTCACCTGATGGTACCCTGACCTCAAGTCTATCTTCGAGAATACCTTCACTCCGCTCAGCTGGTCGAACAAGTCATCAATTCGCGGCAACGGATATTTGTTCTTGATAGTGAGGTTATTAAGTGCCCTATAGTCGATACACATACGTACCGACCCATCCTTCTTGGGTACAAACAGTACCGGAGCACCCCATGGTGACGAACTAGAACGGATAAAGCCTTTGTCTTGCAACTCATCCACCTGCTTCTTCAACTCCGCCAGTTCACTGTTGTTTACTCTATAGACGTGCTGAGAGATTGGCTCTGCTCCTGGCACTAAGTCTATAGAGAACTCCATATCTCTGTCCGGCGACAACCCCGGCAAATCCTCTGGAAAGACATCCAAGAATTCTGCAATCAACGGATGTGGCGGCTCCCGCTCTTCTACCAAGGCCCCACAGAAATCGCCTTTGCTCTGCTCTGCTCCTCGGACGAACTCGAACTCCGGCTCTCCTGGCATCTGAAATAAAACCCTGCCTCCACGACAATCGATACTAGCGTGATGTCTACTCAACCAATTCATCCTGAGTACTATATCATAACTCGGAAGTGGCATTACAAGTAAACATACACTCAGCTCACGGCCTCCCACATAAACCCTCTGGTTCTTACAAACATCACTGACCAGGATGATGCCACCCCCGGTCGTGATCTTGCAAGTCCGCGCCAACGGTTCAGACTCAAGACGATGTCTCAAAGCAAAAGATACAGATACAAAGCTATAAGATGCACCAGAATCAAATAAGGCATGAGCTGGAAAAGAATCGAGTAAGACTGGACCTGATATAACGTCTCCGACTGGCTCTGACTCCTCCACGGTCAGGACAAAAGCTCGCCCCTGATGTGCACCCCTCTGCTGGTGCTGGTACTGCACGAACTTTTGCTGCTGGGGCTGTAAAGGAGGTCCCCTCGGCTGTCCCGTCGGGTGTCTCGCGGGTATCCTCTGGATAGGGGCTACATCCTGAACTGTCCGAGCTAAGGTCTTGGGGCAATCCCTCAGCTGGTGATCTGATGAACCGCAAAACAAACACTGACCGAGCCTCTTCCTGCAAACATCCCATCCGTGCCCTGCCTTCTTACAGAAGGGGTAGGCATGAGCTGTCTGGGATGGTCTCTGCATCTGGTACGTCTGCTGTACAGGTGCTCGGTTAGGCGCATTGGACTGCTACCTCTGCTGCTGGAAATATGGCTTCTTCGCTGGACCTGTGCTGCTGCTGCCACCATAAACATCTCGGTCCCTCTTGTGCCTCCCACTCAGGTCTCTCTCGACCTTGCGAGCCTCCCTCAAGATGTTGGTATACGCCTCGTGGCTCAAAGAAATGAGAGCCTTCACTTCCCAGTTCAGACCCTCTCTGAACCTACTAGCCCGGTTCTCTGGGTCTCTCACCATATAGTCGGCATATCTGCTCAACCTAACAAACTCGGCGGCATACTCCTCCATCGACATGTTCCCCTGGTAGAGGTTCTGGAACTGTCGCTCCAGGTCAAGTCTCTCAGTCGGCGGGAAGAACTTTCTTCTGAACAGGTCCCTGAACTCTCCCCATGTCAATCCTAGATCGGCGATCCGTGGCTCATTCCGGAACCACGTGATGGCGATGTCCATCATCTGTAATCCTGCTGCCTCCACCATCAGGTCCTCCGCAAGGCGGGATAAGCGCATGACGCGCTCCATGCTCTCTAACCAATCATCGTCATAGATGATGCCCTCTGTCCCCTTGAAAGGCCGGGGATCCAACTTCTTGAAGTCCTGAATAGTGCCGGGCCTGGGCTGTACCTCCCGTGGCTGTGGTGGTGCGGTCCTCTCTACGGCGGTGATGGCCACCTGGTGAGCACTCTCGATGCCCTGTCTCAACACCTCGGTCTGTCGGTGCTGCGCCTCGGCCTGGGCCCTCTGGGCCTCCATCATCATCTGGAAAAGTGCAAATAGCTGTGTAGCATCAGCTGGTACTGGCGGTGGTGGCAGAAGATCCTCGGGAATAACTGGAGCAACCCTCTGAACTGGGGGAGGAGCACCCCCAAAAGTGGCTGCTGAGACTCCCACCTGGACCGGTGAGACGATCCTCTCGACGGAAGATGCAACAGTAGCAGCTGCTACTCTATCCGCAGCAGGCTGGGAAGTAGCTGAGGAAGTTGCCGCTGCTCCTGAGCGATAGAATCTGACCTTCGGAGGCATCCTGAAGTCAGATTGAAAATATAAAATCAATTATTGAATATAATGCGATATCATCAAAGAAGAACAGAACTTAATTCAAAATAAAAGGCAATATCAAATAGATAAAGATTTGTAGAACAAATATTGGAATTTTTCCTAGTTGTGATTGAGTAACTCTCAGCCTAAATCCTGTATCCTAAAGCAGGCTCGTAGCAATGCTCTAGTCGAGCATAACTACGATGTCTATCTAGACCTGCATGGGCCACCACTAAAAATGTGTCACGACCCGCACCCTGATATTCGGGCACGAGTACGTGGTTACGCCCAGCCTACGCCGCAGAATCGGCAGTAGAACGCTGTCTGGGTCATTTCTAACTATCTAACATCTCAATAATATAATATGGTACCTGTCAATCATCTCAACTCCAATCGAAGGAGCAATATGGTATCTCACAAATATATCAATCTCAATCACAAAACAACTAAGGAGAAAATAATGCACGAATGAAAATAGCGAAGGAAAGAAGATACAATCCATAATATGAAATAATAGTACATCTGTGAATCTCCACAAAAGAAAATAGTCTAAAACAATATCTAAACAAAACTAGACCTCCTCGGTCACTGGTACTATGTCCTCTGGCTCTAGGGGAGTGTCCTCTAAAGTCTCACCCTCCTGAGGTCCGTAATGTGTGGGACACAGCTCCTCTAGCCAATCATCTGGAAAAAATATATCCAGTCAGGATTGGAGCAAAGTACATACCTCTGAAAGCAGTTCCAATAACATAATCGAGCATATATAACAAACAATAGAAAAATGATACAAGATGCACAAGTAGAAGAATAAATTGTACAAGTGAACAGGCAAATAGGCACAATAAAGCTGGAAGTAAATACAAGAATAACTGCAAGTAGAGAACAAGGAATACTAACTATGTGTTTTAGAGTGAGAGTTCGTTATGTGATCGGTTTAGGTTGCACATGAGGTATATAGGTAACTCCATTATACGTGAGGTGTATAATCGACATGCACATGAGATCAAGAGGGCTTTGATCACATAACCAACTCCTACTCCCCCTCCCCAACCAATACTCATGGATCCAATCATGATACGTTACGTACATGATCACGATAGTCACACTAGCACACGAAATAGTGGATGCACAAGAAGCACATGAAAGTTAATACCCGATGCACACGATAAAATACATGTCATTGGGTACCCGTTGCACACGGTAGGGGATAACACCTCCTGACGGGATCCATATAGCACTAGTCCGTGAAATTACTGTGTCGGGAATCAATGTATACTAATCTAGAACATGCATATATACAACATTATGAATTGAAAACAATCAGAGAAATGTACTCGCCTGAAGTCCTGAGCAAAGTGTGCCTCTCGATGCCCAAGCTGGTGTCTCACAACCTATATATGGTATATTGCATCAATACAAGGTTCAATGAAGAAAATAAATAAAGTTGAAGAAGTTCTAGGTCAATACGCCGTTTCTAAGTCAAACCAATACATTCTAGGTCGTAAGAGTCTAATGCTAGTCACTAAGTCAATATACTATGAAACTATGCTATACTAGCTAAGCTAACACACCACAGTGCAATCAAGAAGCCGTATCCTAAGATACGCAGATTTTCTAATACGAAAATAGGTTTATATATATATACATTAGTCACATATAGCAAAATACCTCAAAACAAAATAAATGGGATACCTTGGCCTTGTGCCAATGCGTATCGCAATTACCCTTGATACCCACGCTTAATACTCTGGCATTGGCCCAAAACCTAGACATTTATCTAACTTACACTAAGGTATACATCTCATAATAACATATTATTAACTATACTACTAATACACATAGATATGTATAGATAATATACTAACTATTAAGATACTCTACCTATTTGTATATGAGACCAACTATCAACAATAACAACTAAAATAATACTACCTTGAAACACTAACTAAACTACTACTATACCTTATAACTACTAACCAAGCACTCCAGCTCCAGGCTAAACTAAAACTCATAAACCAAAATCCAACTGAACCATTACCCAACCCACTAAAACTGCACAGTGAACAGATACCTGAAAATTCTCTACTGCACAGTGATCAGGATACTGAAAATTCTCTACTGCACAGTGATCAGGATACTGAATATTCTCTACTGCACAGTGATCAGGATACTGAATATGGATACCTACTGATACAGAGAATAGGGTCTGCCACTGTGTTGCCTTCGGTTCTTCATTGCAGTGTGTCTCCAACCTCTGCAATTCAGTCTTTGCTATGCTCAGGTAGGTGTGTCTGCAGCCTCTGCAGTTCAGTCTTTGCTGTGCTCAGGTAGGTGTGTCTACAGCCTCTGCAGTTCAGTCTTTGCTGTGCTCAGGTAGGTGTGTCTGCAGTCTCAATTCCAGTGTCAGGTGAGTATTTGTTCAGTTGAAGTTGATGTGTTCAGTTCTTCAACTGTGTTCAGTCAGTCTCCTTGCTGTGTTCCTCTGCAGGTAGCTGTGTTGTTGATCCTTGAAGCCACTGTGCAGTAGGATACTGCACAGTCTTCTCATTAGATGTGCACTATTTGCTGGTGATCCCCCCTTTCTCTATGCACTGAGTGCAGATGCTGCTGTGTATGAAGACCCTGTCTGATCACCCCCTGTCTAAATGCTCGCTCACTCACACTGATCACACAAACACATAACACTCACTACACCTTATGCATATAAACACAACCAATATGTAGCTATCCCCATATATATATATATATATATATATATATATATATATATATATATATATATATATCACCTGAAACATATAAGGCCATATGTATATATATATATATATATATATATATATATATATATATATATATATATATATATATATATATATATATATACCTATAGATATTAAAACATATAGCTATATATACCAATCTATATATATATATACACACATATAGATTTATGTAGATACTCTATTAAATACACATAGACACACATAAACACAAAACCCAAATTACACTATTATACTCTCCATATAATACATAGATAGCATATACAAATATATTTATATATGTATGTATAGTACAAAAAGCCAAAACACAAACACATGGAGTGCACCGCACCCGTATCACACTTTTCTATGATACGCTTGCGACACGGCCCCCAACTCACAACCAAACGTATCTCGGAGGACACGTACAAGTCTAATACATAATTTATGATTAATACATATATAAATTATAGTGTCTACGTGTCCGTGTCACCATATGATATGCACATGGCTCCGTGTCGGAGAAAAACCCCCAAAATAGACCGTTTCGTCAAATTGACGAGATTCGGCCCACACGTATCCAATTGTGGACATGACACAAGCTACAAACAAACAATCAATGGTCAATTAGATCTATTAGATCCATTGACAAGCACTACATGTGCCAATTTTAGAATTCCCCCAAAATTGGCACCAAAATGGACATAACTACCACCGTAGGTCTCCAAATAATACCAAATCAAATCCTATGGGTAACCTATGCATGTGGGGTGGTTTCTCATGGTAAAATCTCAGATCTATAGCCTATAGGAAGGGGGAAAACTGATTTATACCTATTAGGAGATGGATTCCCAATAAAAAGGTCCCAAATGACAAGTTACTCCTCTCCTTGTAGATGTTGGCATCCTCCTCCTTGTTCCTTGTTTCTTGCTTGTAGATCCTTGATGTAGGGGCTTCAATGTTGAATTTAGAAGAAGATTTGAAGAGAATTGATGGGAAATTGATGGGGAATTGGAAGGGGAAAAACTAGATCTAGAATTTTGGGAAAGAACTAAAATGAGAGCACTCTCTCTCCTCTCAATTATGGCTGGACAAAAATCCTTCCTCAAGCAATGTACAAAGTCAAAAATACCCCTTGGGGCCTCTCATGAAGAAATAATTAGGGGAGAAGGTTCTAGTCTAATGGTTTCACTAATTAATCATGTTTCCTAATCCATGGGCCTAATTCATGGGCTCAACTTAGACTAGTTCAAAATTTTGTTCATGTCCCCTAATTAAATGGTTAAGTCCACTACACAAGTCCAAAATAAGTCTATACTAGCAATAAATAAAATAAATAAATTAGTCATGCACAATTATTAATTATAATAATCCTAAAATAATTAATACCCATGATAATTATAAAACTACCCTTAGATGAAAATGTGAGGGTAACAATTGGTTCATGAGGAGAGTAGCATCCTTTATGTGGAAACCCGTGTCATAACGTACCATGGTTGTATCCACTATACCAGTCGAGGTGGGGAGTATTTTAGTGTAGATATGTGATCATATCCTCCTTGTGCATGTCTTGTTCCTTGTGAGTGTTGGTCATACACCGCACATATGACTAGCTAGGCCCTTATCCTTGTGCAAGTTCCCAAGCCGATCACATGTTAAAGCTAGTACTCACTCACTTAGTTATTAGCATTCTTGTTCATTGTCATATTGTTCATTCTTGTATTTATTTCCAGTATTTTCTTTATTGTATATCTCTTGTATCTATTGTTGCATCTTGTATATTCACATATATTTACTGTTATATAGTTTATATCATTGATTAGAACTGCTGCTAGAGATGTACTCTGCTCCTTTCCTGACTGGATATATTTTTTCCAGATGACGCTGATGAGTGGTACCCTACTCATTACGAGCCTCAAGATGTGTGGGCTTAGAGCCAGAGACCCTGGCTCAGGAGGGACTCATCCCGACTGAGACAGATGACCCGGGACTTATAGCTTCTTAATTATTCTCTTATACTGGATTTGTCTCCAGCTTACTATTTAGTATTTTCTCAGACTCATTGATGTTATTATTTTGACTCATGAGTTGTATTGTGGCTATTCTATTCTTTTATCATATTCGTGCTATTCTTCATCTTAGATCTGTGATTGAGTATATTGATATTGTTGGTGGCTTATTATATCGCTAGATAGATTACCCAAACAATATTCTACCACCGATTCTATGGCGTAGGTTGGGCGTTGTTCCCGACTTGCATCCCTAGACCGGGTGCGGGTCATGACACATTTTTAGTGGTGGCCCATACAGGTCTTCGAGGTTACAACTAGTACAATTTGTAGTGGTGCTCTTATTTGAGTACTATTACGAGCCTGTTTTAGGATATAGGATATAGGCTATAGGCTGAGAAAACTCAATCACATCTAGGAAAAACTCTTTTAATTCATTCAACTATTCTTCCTTGATATTGATATTTGATCTTTAAACTGTCCTTCCTTTGAGTGTTTTACATCATGTGCCATATTGATTCTTTCTTTCGCTTTATCTCAGGATGCCGCCTAAGACTAGATCACAACAGGAGAGAGCAGCTTCTGAGAGGTCTGCGATATTCCGAGGGCATGCACCAGTCACTTCTCCGGTGAATGGCGCATCAGCTGCATTCGGGGGTCCACCTCCTACTCAGAGGACTGTGCCGGCTGTATCTGAGGGACTTTTACCTCCACCTTTTGTGCCAGCAGATGCAACGCAGATGTTCATACTGTTTCGTGAGATATTGGAGACATAGAGGGCTCAGTCTGAGGCACACCAGAGGCAGACCGATGTCTTGCGGCAGGCATCGAGAGTGCTCATCAGCTTGCTTATGTCGCAGTAGAGAGGGCAATTCTGGTCCAGCAATAGGTTGCTCCTCACGTTGCTCAACTTCGGCCAGGCAACTTTCAGGACTTCAAGAAGCTGGAGCCTAGGGTTTTCAAGGTGACGGACACCTAGTTACCCATACACTAATATAATATGGTATATACATATCACCTATACTCTACACTTACCACTACACATCTCATATATTGCATTAGTAGTACACACCCCATATACATAAATCATACTGCACACTTGCAGTTGTGCAACTGCACGCTACACTGGTCCAATCCAGATTGCCAACTTCTTATATCTTAGTATACCTTAACATACCAACCCAATAACATCTATCTTAGTTTATCTCATTTCTTATCTCACACTCTCTAAATTTGTATCATGATACCACACAAGCATCACAACCCTCACCTATACACATAAGCTTTCACTTAAATGACACTCATCTGCATCACACACATGTGCATCTATACTACACTCACCCACTTGTACATGCTTACCCCAAGTCTGCATACTGTGTGCAGTTCACAACCCGTTGTTCAGTGTATTCCCCCCTAACTGTTCTGACTTCACATACCTCAAATCCCTTTCGCTCAACCTCATTGCTGCACTGAGATCTAACCATACTGAATAGCAAGTTGTTGTGCATCCTGAGCTACTGAGCATGCTCATATTGCAGTTTGCAAATGCTTGCACAAACTATTTCCCCCCACTAAACAAACTGTATCATGTCACCCTCCTTGATGCAACTACCCAGATACCCGAGCCTTGTTGCTTCTTGCCTACTGCCTGCAGACACAAGTGCATCCCTCTATACCTCCATGCTCTTCACCACACTCTGAATTATTCTACTTGCACATATGCATTTCTATAAGACACTCGGACAGACACACATCCCTTACCTGGTACACCACTGATACTATAGATTTCTCTCAGATTAACACACTTGGATACACTATATCAATCAAAACTCAATGATACAGACCTTCAAACTGAGTGTGTACAGACACCCAAATCTCTCACAACCTCATATGATACACATTGCTCAAAATACTCTCACTACCCCCATCAACATATACACAGGTAGTATGTAACTACATCTATTCTCCCACTTGCCACTACCATATTTTCTAGAAAATGATATTTTAGTCATTTCATAATTAATTAAATATTGTGCATGTTGTATATTTATTTATTTATTATATTATTTATTTATTGTTAGATGTTAGTTTATTATTTTGGACTTATATTAGTGGACCTAACTAGTTTAGATTAGATCCTTTGACCAACATTTAAATCTAGTTACAATTGTGCCCAATTAGAAGTCCATTCATTAGAAGGAGGATTAATTAAGTTAAATCTATTAGACTACAACCTTCCTTCCTTAATTATTTCTTCATGAGAGGCCTCAAGGGATATTTTAGACTTTACATAGTAGCTTGAGGAGGGGGTTTGGTGGCCGGCCTATTATTCAAGGTAGGAAAAGTTTTTGTCTCTTTATTTTTATTTCAAATATAGATCTAGAATTTTTTCTTCCAAATTTTTTTATTCCCACATCAAATTCTATCCAAATTTCTTTTCAATTCCTTCCTTAATCATTATTGGAGGCCAGTAGAGCAAGTATCTATAAGAAGAAAGCAAGGATCTACAAGTAGGAGCAAGGATCTACAAGTTGAAGGCTCTTTTCACCCAATTTAAAAGTTTTATTAGAAATCGATCTCCCAATAGGTACAATTCAATTTTCTCCTTTAATTAGACTCTAAATATGTGTTTTAATTATTAGGAACCACCACATATGCTAAGGCTACCCATAGGAATTTGAATTAGGTTCATAGGAGGCCTATGGAGAAAGTTATGGGTTATTTTGTGTCAATTTTAGAAAAATTCTGAGATTGACACATCTTGTTTTTGTCAATTTGTCAATTAGACCAAATTAACATATGTTTGATTGTGTGTGACTAGTGTAATATCCATAATTGAATACATCTAGGCCGTATCCTGATAATTTGGAGATACGGGTTGATTTGGGGGTTTTCTTCCGACACGGGGTTTGAGCATGTCATATTTTGACATGGACACGTAGATGTATAATTAGCTCTTCGTATTATTCATAAATATTATTTTAGACTTGCTCGTGTCCTTCGGGATATGTTTGGTTGTGTGGTGGACTCATATCGCAAGTGTATCATAGATCTAGTGTGATACGGGTGCAATGCACTCTGTTTCCTTATATTTCACTATAATTGTTTATAGCTATTAGAGTATTATAATTGTATGTTTATGTAAACCCCCTCGATTTATTCTGTAGATAGTTAGAGTGCATTTGGAAAAAATTTGGTAGCAGATGTCGAGGTTTATAGTAGAGATAATTTATCTGGTATTTAATTTAATTAATTAAAACCCTTGGCGCGCCCTATCATTTTTTAATTTTTCGGAGCCCAATATCAGCCCATAAATTCCGTTCAATTATTGTACTTTTGACCTGACCCGCCAAATTAGGCATTGGACTTTTCCATCTTTTAATATTAATTTTTGTGTGCTCTAAATTAATTGCGCAACATTCCGAAAAAAATCGTAACCCATATTTAATTCCGTGTCGGACACCTGTGTCGTTACCCTAAATTTTGGGATACCAACTTAACCCGTTGAGCCGGACCAACTAAAGGGTCCAAGACTGACTCCAAGCCTCCAACATTTTTGGCCTTGCATCATTTCCGGATTTTGACCCCAAGTGCCCCAATTAAATTAAATTCGCGGGACACTTTATTTCTATTTAAAATCGGCGATACCAACTTTGTAAATCCCAATTTTTAACCCTAAATTAATACCAATGCCCTTCTAATTAAACCCGTGCCTAACGTACAATCCCCCCTCACCATGAAAATTACTTAACATATTTTTCTCCGCAATTTTTGTGTCATTTTATGTGTCCATGCAATTTTCCGAATTTACGGGGCTAAGTTGTAATTATTAAATTATGTGGCACCACCCTATTGGCCAAGAACAAATGAGAGGTCCCAAAATGAGGTCCCATTCTCACCCATGCATTCACCCCTCATGAAGAAAACTCTCTCCTCTTCATGATCAATCACAACCATCCATTTTGAATGGGTTGATCACAACCATACATTCCCTTTCACTAACCCCTATAAAGTAACACTTCCCCCACCCTCAACACAAAAATCAACCGGCCCTAATCCCAAGGGAAAACTCCACTCTCTCTCCTCACTCCTTCATTTAAACCCACCATGCAAAGCTTCTTCTCCCTTCATTATTTTCTTCTTCTTCTTCCTTAGCCTCTTCTTTCCCCATTGGAGTTACCTCCCGGTGGAAGACCCTCGGCCACACCGGCCCGACTCCGGCCAGGCGGCACCGCCGCTCCGGCCTACAGTGACTGCTCCGCCGGTACCAGATCTCCTCCACCCCGTGGCTGTGCACCCCCCCCGCCCCGGCGCTGTGGATCTCACCCCGCTGCCACCGCAGCGTGCGTCCTCCGCCGTGCGTCCGGCCGCTGCCACCGCAGCTGTGCCTCCCCCGCCGTGCGTCCCCCTCCGACCTTCCCGACCGGCCAGCTTCTTTCCCTTATCCCCGTCTAATCTTTTTCGGCCATCTCCCACCACTACCACCATCATCACCACCACTACCACCATCATCACCACCACTCCCACCATCATCACCACCACTACCACCACCATCACTACCACCCCGCGGCCACCCTCCACCGGCCGTACTCCGGCGTCGACGACCTCGTTGAGGTTCACCCTTCGCCCTCTCTTGTTTTTAAATTCCAGAATTCATATCTTTTGTTAAATAGGTTTTTATGATACATGGAGGTATGAAATGCTAGCTAGGGTTGTTGGAGTAAATATGTGGATGGTTAGTGTAATGTGATAAATGAAATATATGGTTGGGATATATATATATATAGGTTATGTTTTGATGATTAAATATTAACATGGATTAGGATATGTTAATGAAGTTTAAATATGAATATGGATGAGGTTGTGGTTAATGAGGTTAATATATTTCTAGTATTTATGGGTGTTGATATAAATGATTAATGTAGTGAAATACTTGAACTATGGGATTAAGGTTTATATGGGCTAAGGCTAATGATGATTATTGCGAAAATGGATTTTTATGACTTGAGGTTGTGTTAGCATATTTTAGGGTTATTTAGCGTAGTGACCCTGTAACTTATGTTTTATAAAGATGAGTTTAGATGTGGTACTTGGATAAAAATTAGAGTTGGCTTCTACATAAATTATTGTAATTTAATTAAAATATGTGCTCGAGGAGAATAGAGTTTTGACCTTGGAGCCAACTGATCGGGATGTATCGTACATGGTAGAAATGTTAGTTTAATTTTCGGAGAATTAAAATCGAGGAGAATATACAGATGACTAGTTGATGGACTATCGTACCGTTAGTCAGTTGTAGTCAGCCCTCTAGTATCTTGCCCTTGAGAGTCATAAAATAGATTATTAATTCGGGTTTGTATCTCTTCACTAGGTACTGCGGGACCTGAGGACTTGGACGCGGTACCAGATCCCCCACATCAGCAGCCGTACGCAGGCAAGTGTACCTTGCCACCCTGTATTTCAGTTTACAGATATTGTTGCTCTTTATGTACTCGTGTGCGTATTTATGTTGATGTTCGATACTCCGTGTCCGGTTCACAACTGGGTGTTGACATTCGACGTAACGCCTTAGAATAATTACTAGATGCTTCATAGCACCTCGATGCACGTACCTGAGTACATCGATACCACAGGACACACTTATACACTGTGATCGTGCCAGATTCCTGTATCCTGATACTGACATCATGACCAGAGACTGGGACGACCTTAGGGTCGCGTCTGTTGAGTTAATTCCTTGTGTCGAGACTGTAGTTAGAGGTTCATGTTCAACGCACCATCGTTGACCGCTTGGGAAGGAGAAGACAGTTACTAGACGTTTGGGCTACTCTGCACGCGCTTATATATATGTAGTATTTTGTAGTGATACCTGTATCTAGTATAGCTGTTTCACCCGTGTGTCTCTGTGCTCGGAGCTACGGTACTACCCGTGTGTCTCTGTGTTCGGAGCTACGGTTTTAGTTTGGACGGCCCACGCGTCGAATGTTGTCTTTAAACTGTGTCACACTTGTTTGGTTATGTTAGAGTACCCTGTCGTGCACTTGTACTTTATGTTTACTTGGCATTATTGTTTTTCTGTACCTTGTTACATCCCTCTGAGGACCTGGTTCCCTTCCAGGTGTAGGCCACGAGGATTACCCGGAGGAGTACGGACCGGGCATCTATCCAGCAGCTGTACTCACTGCCGAGGACGAGGTCATTCCTGAGGACTTCGCCTGATCGCTGGTAGTGACTCTTTCCTTGGGACGGTATCATTACCTAGTCACCTGCTGCCGTCCCAAGTTATCTTATTGTTTACTTTCATTCCAGTATATTTGTGCTAGCGGGTTTGTCCCCGTGTGACTACTCTAGTATTTGTACTTGATACTTATTTGGATATTTCCTTCCTTCACATTAGTCGTTGTATTTACTTCTATTGTGTTCTTATATTGCTGCATGTGGATGAGATTTAGATTGAGTATACTTGTGTTATGTGTTGGGTTATTCCTTGTACTTCACAGCTTAAGTGTACTCCGACGGGCCCATTAGATTGGAAAGCCCGCCGAAGTACACTGCTGGCCATTGCCACGTATCTCGGTTCCTTATCCATGGAACCGGGGCATGACAAGATTTTTGTGGTGGCCCATGCAGGTCCGATTTAAATCGTCTTGGTCACCTGACTGTGCCAAACGAGTCTGCAAATTAGGAATAGAGTTAGAAATCTCATCTGCAAAAGTTTGAAACCTTCACATGACACCTCTATCTTGATATCGTTTACCAAATCGCATCTTGTTTATTTTTCCTCAAACGCTGATCGCAGTCTTGACTTCTTTTCAGAGTTATGAATCGCCGCAGTGGACGTGTCGCACAGCCTGGCGACGTTCCCCGAGATGCTGGATCATCCGGAGAACCGGATCTGGAGTAGGCCCTTCTACTGACTCCAGCTCCCATGGGACAGTCATCAGGATATCCCGAGGTGCCTTCAGACGGACACCTGACTCCACATCAGGCAGGACCTGAGGATCAGAGGATCCCGAGTCAGGAGCAGCAGCTACCACCTCCTCCACCATTTCCGCCCCAGATGCCCTTTATGCCATTCCCCACAGGGCAACCGATGGATGGAACCCAGATGTTCCAAATGATATTTGCGATGATGCAGGCCCAGCAGCAGGCCCAGCAGCAGGCCCAACAGCACCAGGCCGAGACTCTGAGAGAGAGCATCATGACGGCCTTGGGACAGGCGTCACCACCAGCATACGAGCCGACGCGGGGGTCTATCATAGACTTCCGTCGTTTGATACCGCAACCTTTTGCGGTCACGGAGGAGCCGACGGAGGTCCACGCTTGGCTCACCGGCATTCAGCACCAGCTAGAGGCTACTGACCTCCCCCGACACCGATGGATGACGGCTGTCAGGATGCAGCTCACTGGCAACGCGCATCACTAGTGGCTTTCCGAGGAGCAGCGTTTGGGACCGGATCGTGCCACCTGGGAAGAGTTCTCCAGACTCTTCCAGGAGATGTACATACCCTCTACCGCCCGAGCAGAGCTTCGGGACAGATTTCAGAACCTCAGGCAGGGGAGTATAACTGTAGAGGAATACAATTCTGAGTTCCTCCGACTGAGCAGATTTGCACCATACCTGATCCACACTGAAGAAGCGAAGGCCGAGAAGTTTTATGTGGGCCTGAGTTTTGAGACCCAGAGGCTTATCGGGTCCACCGCCCCCACCTCTTACTCCGAGGTACTACTTGCAGCACGACACCAGGATCATATCAACAAGATGGAGGCTAGCCAGAAGCGCTCATATATGTCGTCATCAGCAGTCCGAGCCCCGCAGGGAGGACCTGCGAAGGCCCTCTCGTACAACAACAGCAACAGAGGGCAGCACCACAGCAGGGAGCTGTCATTCCCATATGCCATTTCTGCGGCAAGAGGGGACATTTGATGAGGGACTGTAGACGGAGGTTGGGCGTATGTTTGAGAAGTGGATCGGCCCAGCATGCCATCAGAGATTGCCCTGAGCAGAGAGATCCAGTGCAGATGGTTCATCGGCCAGCCCTGCCAGCACCGAGGCCATATCAGCAGCCTTATGGACCGAGGCCACCTTACGCAGGAGCTGGAGCACAGCGACCACCAGCACCGGGGGAAAACCAGAGGAGGCCACCTTTGGCCCCACAGGGAGATCGATACCAGCAGGTTCAGCAGCAGCAGCAGCCGAGGGCACCGGCACCGAGACAGGGACAGGCCTACGCTATGACCATAGAGGAGGCTGAGACAGCTGGAGAAGTGATCGCAGGTACAATCTTAGTAGCTTCATTACCAACATTAGTCCTATTTGATTCTGGTGCCACACACTCTTTTATATCTGCTAGTTTCGTGGCTACCCATAGAATAGCCACCGCACCCCTTCCGAAGGTCAAGAGGATCCTTATGGGAGGAGGGATAGTACCTGTTAGCGACACTTGTAGATCATGTTCAGTAGTTGTCTGCGGGCGAGAGATGCGTGCCCGATTTTTGGTTTTCTCCATGCCAGACTATGACATTGTCCTAGGCATGGATTGGTTGAGCCAATACCACGCAACGCTAGATTGTGTAAACCCCCTCACCCAAAATAAATATTTTGTGTATATTTTATATTATTATAGATATTGAATTTCTTTAGAGTATTTTGTTATTTAATTAGCAAATGAATTTCTTGATATATTTACTTATATAAATATTTATTTAGAATCATTTTTAGGTTATTTTAGATTTTTGAAATTAATTAGGATTTATTTGGATATATATAGTCTTAATATTAGATAGATGCTAATTTAGTGTTAATAGATATTAATAAAATTTTATAAATTATTTGTATTATATTTAATTATATTCAAGATTATAAATTATTGAGATAGATTCAAACTCTATTTTAAATTAATTCAAATTCTGAACTTACTAGGAAATCAACTTCATGCATATCCTATCCTTATTTAAATTTATCATAATCCTATCCAAATTAACCAATCCTAGTCGTATTTAATTAAGTAGTGTCCACCATTATAAATACCTCATCCTTCATATTTTTCTTCCCCAAATTCCTCTCTTTTTCGTCCAAAAAATAGTCAAAATTCGTCATAAATTCAGCCTCATTTTCTACTAGTTATGACGAATTAAAAAGACGATATCTGCTAGCTCCGGACTCCAAACGCGCTCCAGTTTTTTTTGTTAGAACGATAATGAGGTTAGGTTTCTGATTATATAAATTGTTTTTCTAAATTATGAGTATTAAATTCTGTAAAATTCGTAGAGCACAGCATGTCCAAAAATAGACGTGTTTCGATGTTTTTGCGATTTTGGGAGAACTAGGAATCATAATCACGAAGTTTAAAGTTTCGGAAAGCTAATGTCGAGATCATCGACATATATTTTTCCCAGAATTTATTTCGAAGTATTTACATACTGTTAATTCTGTAGAACTTCTAGGTTAGAATTTAACCATCGGTGCACAATACAAAATTTGTATGTGCCATAATTCCCAAACGAATTTGAATTCGGACGAGCCGTAAATTCCAGTATGTTTTTGATGCTGAAATCTACAAGAAATCATGCATAAAAGTCGAGTTTGTATCGGTTGACTTTTCGGTCAACAGATCACCTCGATTTGTGTGCCATGAGTCTCGAGTTGATAAAATTTAGTTTCTTTGGACAAAATTTAGGAATTAACATAAAAATCAGAATAATAAGAGTAAAATAAGATTTTAGAGTAATTATTCCAGAATTAAATAAATTAAAATAAATTATCTTTTGACGTGATAAATTTGTAATACATAGGCTATTTGGACTGTGACTTGGACTCTGATTCATACCAGCAGCAGGACCCCAGGCAAGATACATTGCCAAATTGTTTACAGTACTTTGCATACTATTTATATTTTTGTTTATTTATTTTATTTCTGTATAGTTCTTGCATGTGTAGTTTTTCTTCAGTCATTACTATGTATTAGATATGTTGACACACACATGGCACCTAGTATCATAGAGGACAATCATTAGGCGTATGGGCTTTTAACCACTCTGGTAAACCGTAGTATATAGCTCGCACTACGGGCGTGTGTCGCGCTGGTCGCTACCCCCGTGGTATGTCGATTTCTGGAGTCTCGCTGGTCGCTACCCCCGCGGTATATCGATTTCTGATGTCCATTGACGTGTGTGTGAGTTATGAGATAGATCGAGTAGCCTACCCTTGCCCATACGTCAAAAAGTTGTCCTCATTTGTATTCATATAGATTGTCTTGTACAGCATACTTATCTATTTTCAAACCATATGCATGTTTACTGTATTCAAATTGGCTCGTATTTTTTGTATCTTGTTACGTCCCTCTGAGGACCTGGTCCGCTGCCAGGTGTATCTTTTTTTGAGTATTTGCAGGAGCGCAGATTTGGATGGTTATATGTGATCCGAGGATGTCTTCTCTTCGAGCTGTGATGGATAGTTGGTATTCTTATATTGTGTTGTGGTGTTGTACTCATATTGTATTTACCTTTCCTATTCGAGTTGGTAGTGGATTTGTTTCCATCCAACTATCATCCTTAGATACTTCTTATTGAGATCTAGTTTCATAGATACTGGTTATTTATTTCTATATGATTTTGGTGGATGAGATTTAGATTTTACCCTGTGACTTGTATTATATTTTATACCACTTGTGGATTTTATATTCATATTACAACGTACGTATGGATTTGGTTTCCATATATTAGAGTTGCCATATCCATGCGGCTGGCATGCTTACGTGTCCTAGTCCTACATATTTTTGGGACTGGGGCATGACATGTTTTTGTGGTGGCCCATGCAGGTCGAGAGCATATTGTCTCGATTACGTTACTGTACCGAACAAGCCTGCACCTAGGACTAGAGTATAGGATCTCATCCACAATTGACTATGATTCATCTCCTCCTATCTGTTCTATTTTGAACAATTGTATCCTGCTTGATTCATGTGCTTCCCTAATAATTCCTTGAGTATAGTCTTCTGCTAGAATATAGGAACCCCTGTTATTAGGATGATAATTAGAGTAGCACACCTATTAAGAATACAACGAGAATATAGACAAACCAATAAGTTTAGAATATCTAGTGAACCTAGAATTCCTTATCTTTAGATTGTTATACTATTACCCCTTGATGTATTAAGAAGACTTGAGAGTAGTATAGACACTACTAGAGTTAGTTAGAAGTTTTACCATAATGTTTGACACCTAGTATCACATAGTCTTTTGACCTATTAATTGAAGTATAACCGAATGATATTTATCGCATGCTAGCAAAAGACGACAGTGTTTATTCAGACCATAGAATTTAGAGGTCCTTGCCCTATTTGGTCGACTAGCGACTTAGATAAGGAGGTTGTATGATAACTGTAGAGATTGTAGAGTCTTTTATTATTATTGCTTATGTTATTTTTGCTTTTGCGAACTTGAATTATTTTGTACATTCTCTCATCATAATCTAGCGTTATATTTTATGTGCTACCTTGAATTATGCTGCTATTATAGCCTAGTTTTTGCAAGCTTAATCTTATATCGAGCTTGTTCATGACATATGTGTTATTGGGGCCTGATCAACCACACTAATACAAATTGTCTAATCAGAATCAGTGTATTATGGTCTAGCTAGCCATAATGCGCTTGATTCGCCCTTCGCAATAGTATTTTACGTGGATTGAGATGTATAGTGGACCAGTAGACAAATATACTTACCCTCTAGATACGACAAAGCATATCATATCAAGTATATAACTGTACCGATGTGAGCATGCGAATAAGAAATTACCAAATTAAGATTTCAATCCACAACTGTCTTGACAATTCCCATTTGAATTCTTTAAACGCTTTGATTCCCATACTTTCATTCTATTACCCCTCCTTGAACTCTTTTCCGTTGCTTTTCGTCTTCCCTTGTTTCGAAAAGATGAAATCTCGTGCTTGGATATAAGTGATACACGGATAGTACAAGATATACCCCATAGGCCAATCACATTATTTGGTGACTATCTTTCATAATTGATTAAGGGCATATCATATATGGTATAGTTGGTGTTAAAGTTTTGAGGATTGAATGAAGAAAATAAATTGAAGAATATTTTTCTTAAGTGTAAGAGCCTTATGTGATAGATGGGTAAATTCTAAGTTGGGTAGAAATTGCATTATTAAACTTGAGGTAAATTCTTTTAGATTATGATCAAGTGAGATTAGATAGAGAGAAACCATGTTCTATTTTAATTTCGAGGACGAAATTTTTGTAAGTTGGGTAGATTGTAAACCCCCTCACCCAAAATAAATATTTTGTGTATATTTTATATTATTATAGATATTGAATTTCTTTAGAGTATTTTGTTATTTAATTAGCAAATGAATTTCTTGATATATTTACTTATATAAATATTTATTTAGAATCATTTTTAGGTTATTTTAGATTTTTAAAATTAATTAGGATTTATTTGGATATATATAGTCTTAATATTAGATAGATGCTAATTTAGTGTTAATAGATATTAATAAGATTTTATAAATTATTTGTATTATATTTAATTATATTCAAGATTATAAATTATTGAGATAGATTCAAACTCTATTTTAAATTAATTCAAATCCTGAACCTACTAGAAAATCAACTTCATGCATATCCTATCCTTATTTAAATTCATCATAATCCTATCCAAATTAACCAATCCTAGTCATATTTAATTAAGTAGTGTCCACCATTATAAATACCTCATCCTTCATATTTTTCTTCCCCAAATTCCTCTCTTTTTCGTCCAAAAAATAGTCAAAATTAGTCATAAATTCAGCCTCATTTTCTACTAGTTATGACGAATTAAAAAGACGATATCTGCTAGCTCCGGACTCCAAACGCGCTCCAGTTTTTTTGTTAGAACGATAATGAGGTTAGGTTTCTGATTATATAAATTATTTTTCTAAATTATGAGTATTAAATTCTGTAAAATTCGTAGAGCACAGCATGTCCGAAAATAGACGTATTTCGATGTTTTTGCGATTTCGGGAGAACTAGGAATCATAATCACGAACCGTTTAAAGTTTCGGAAAGCTAATGTCGAGATCATCGACATATATTTTTCCCAGAATTTATTTTGAAGTATTTGTATACTGTTAATTCTGTAGAACTTCTAGGTTAGAATTTAACCATCGGTGCACAATACAAAATTTGTATGTGCCATAATTCCCAAACGAATTTGAATTCGGATGAGCCGTAAATTCTAGTATGTTTTTGATGCTGAAATCTACAAGAAATCATGCATAAAAGTCGAGTTTGTATCGGTTGACTTTTCGGTCAACAGATCACCTCGATTTGTGTGCCATGAGTCTCGAGTTGATAAAATTCAGTTTCTTTGGACAAAATTTAGGAATTAACATAAAAATCAGAATAATAAGATTAAAATAGGATTTTAGAGTAATTATTCCAGAATTAAATAAATTAAAATAAATTATCTTTTGACGTGATAAATTTGTAATACATAGGCTATTTGGACTGTGACTTGGACTCTGATTCATACCAGCAGCAGGACCCCAGGCAAGATACATTGCCAAATTGTTTACAGTACTTTGTATGCTATTTATATTTTTGTTTATTTATTTCATTTCTGTATAGTTCTTGCATGTGTAGTTTTTCTCCAGTCATTACTATGTATTAGATATGTTGACACACACATGGCACCTAGTATCATAGAGGACAATCATTAGGCGTATGGGCTTTTAACCACTCTGGTAAACCGTAGTATATAGCTCGCACTACGGGCGTGTGTCGCGCTGGTCGCTACCCCCGCGGTATGTCAATTTTTGGAGTCTCGCTGGTCGCTACCCCCACGGTATGTCGATTTCTGATGTCCATTGACGTGTGTGTGAGTTGTGAGATAGATCGAGTAGCCTACCCTTGCCCATACGTCAAAAAGTTGTCCTCATTACCATTCATATAGATTGTCTTGTACAGCGTACTTATCTATTTTCAAACCATATGCATGTTTACTGTATTCAAATTGGCTCGTATTTTTTGTATCTTGTTACGTCCCTCTGAGGACCTGGTCCGCTGCCAGGTGTATCTTTTCTTGAGTATTTGCAGGAGCGCAGATTTGGATGGTTACATGTGATCCGAGGATGTCTTTTCTTCGAGCTGTGATGGATAGTTGGTATTCTTATATTGTGTTGTGGTGTTGTACTCATATTGTATTTACCTTTCCTATTCGAGTTGGTAGTGGATTTGTTTCCATCCAACTATCATCCTTAGATACTTCTTATTGAGATCTAGTTTCATAGATACTGGTTATTTATTTCTATATGATTTTGGTGGATGAGATTTAGATTTTACCCTGTGACTTGTATTATATTTTATACCACTTGTGGATTTTATATTTATATTACAGCGTACGTATGGATTTGGTTTCCATATATTGGAGTTGCCATATCCATGCGGCTGGCATGCTTACGTGTCCTAGTCCTACGTATTTTTGGGACTGGGGCGTGACAGATTGCCATCGTGGTTGTGTCATCTTTAGACCCCCAGATCACCCAGAGTTTGAGTTTCTTCGGGGAGCCCGAGAGCATGGTGTCCAACCTACCCTAGCGACACACATTTCAGAAGGTGAACCGATGTACCCTCACTTCTTAGCAGAGTTTAAGGATGTGTTTCCGGAGGATCTCTCAGGACTGCCACCTGACAGAGAGATTGAGTTCACTATAGAGTTGACTCCAGGAACCGAGCCAGTTACTTCCCCCGTTTACAGACTAGCACCGAAGGAGTTGGTTGAGCTGAAGGTTCAAGTAGATGATCTCTTAGAAAAGGATTTCATACGGGCTAGTGTATCTCCATGGGGAGCACCCATTCTGTTTGTACCGAAGAAGGACGGGACGGTACGCTTGTGTATCGATTACAGGGCGCTAAATGCTGTAACGATAAAGAACAAGTATCCACTGCCGCACATCGATGATTTGTTTGATCAACTTAGCGGTGCATGTGTATTCTCGAAGATCGATCTCAGATCCGGTTATCATCAGATCAAGGTACGGAAAGAGGACAGCCAGAAGACGGCCTTTCGGACGAAGTATGACCACTATGAGTTTTTAGTCATGTCGTTTGGTTTAACCAACGCGCCAGCAGTATTTATGTGTTTGATGAACAATGTCTTCCACCAGTACTTTGATAAGTTCGTGGTGGTATTTATAGACAACATCTTGATATATTCCAAGAGCCAGGAGGAGCATGAGAGGCATCTCAGGATCGTGCTGGAGACGCTGAGACATGAGTGGCTGTACGCCAAACTCAGCAAATGTGAGTTCTGCTTGGATAGAGTACCATTTCTGGGACACATAATCACCGGAGATGGATTATCAGTTGACCCGGAGAAGATAGCTGCAGTAGAGACCTGGCCTACCCCTACATCAGTTATGGAGGTTAGGAGCTTCCTCGGACTTGCCAGATATTATCGGAGGTTCGTGGAAAACTTCTCGAGGATAGCTGCGCCTATGTCGCGACTGACGCGTAAGGGCAAAGAGTTCATCTGGACCGACGAGTGACAGGCAGCTTTCAATGAGCTGAAGAAGCGCCTGACATCAGCACCGATTTTGACACTACCTTCAGGGTCAGGAGGATTTATAGTGTACAGTGATGCGTCAGGGAGCGGATTGGGATGTGTACTGATGCAACACGGCAAGGTGATAGCCTACGCATCGAGACAGCTGAGAGTTCATGAGAAGAACTATCCGACGCACGACTTGGAGCTAGCTGCGGTGATATTTGCACTAAAGCTATAGAGACATTACCTTTATGGTGAGCGTGTTGAGATTTATACAGATCACAAAAGCCTGAAGTACGTCTACACGCAAAAGGAGCTCAACATGAGGCAGAGACGTTGGCTAGAGTTGATGACAGATTATGACATTGAGTTGCAGTACCATCCTGGCAAGGCGAATGTCGTAGCAGATGCCTTAAGCAGGAAGCCCATGGCATACTTTTTTGACGACGCAGTGATAGTTGCTAGAGGATCTCCAGGAGCTTGGAATAGAGATCGTATTGCCAGGCATGGATGGACAGATGGCCAGTCTTGAGGTTCAGTCTACTTTGATTGAGAGGATCAAGGCAGCATTGCCTACAGATGCTAGATTTCGACGTCTGCGAGAGAGAACAGAAGCCGGCATGCAGACAGGACTCAGGATTCATGAAGACGGAACGTTGAGGTACGGAGATCGCCTATATATTTCGAGTGGCGAGCTACGCCAAGAGTTGATGACCGAGGCTCATAGCTCGATTTATTCCATTCATCCTGGGGGTACGAAGATGTACCGAGACTTGAGACAGCATTTCTGGTGGCATGGGATAAAGAAGGAAATTGCAAGATTTGTGGCAAAGTATTTAGTTTGTCAGCAAGTCAAGGCTGAACATCAGAGGACTGCAGGATTATTGCAGCCACTCCCCATTCCCGAGTGGAAGTGGGAACACATTACCATGGACTTCGTCACAGGATTCCTGCAGAGCCCTAGCGGGAAGGATGCAGTTTGGGTTGTCGTAGACAGACTCACCAAGTCTGCACATTTCTTGCCCTTCAGAGTTGGGCAATCCACAGAGATACTAGCTGACATGTATATGAGGCAGATAGTACGATTACATGGAGTGCCTGTCAGCATCGTATCGGATCGTGATTCCAGATTCACGTCACATTTTTGGCGGAGTATGCAGGAGAGCCTAGGAACTCGCCTCAAGTTCAGCACTGTATATCATCCACAGACTGATGGTCAGTCAGAGCGCACGATACAGATATTAGAGGATATGTTGAGAGCGTGCATGATTGATTTTGGAGGATCTTGGGAGGACCACCTACACTTGGTAGAATTCTCCTACAATAACAGTTACCAGGCCAGCATACAGATGGCACCTTATGAGGCACTGTACGGCAGGAAATGTAAGTCACCAGTTTGTTGGAGTGATATGGGAGAGCGTCAGATACTTGGTCCAGAGTTGGTGACACAGACAGTAGAGAAGGTCAAGCAGATTCAGAGTCACCTGCGCGCAGTACAAGACAGACAGAAATACTGGACAGACGTACACCGCAGACCATTGGAGTTCAAGGAGGGTGACCACGTATTTTTGAGGATATCGCCCACCCGCGGTACCATCAGATTCGGAGGCAGAGGCAAGCTGAGTCCGAGGTACATCGGACCTTTTTACATTTTGGAACGAGTTGGCGAAGTGGCTTACCGTCTTGCATTACCTCCATCATTAGAGGGAGTACATGACATATTTCACGTATCGCAGCTGAGGAGATATGTCGCAGACCCTAGCCACGTACTTGATTATTCGGAGATTACAGTCGGGCCCAGTCTATCTTACGTAGAGCAGCCAGTTGAGATCCTCGATCGCAGCGAGAAGACTTTGAGAGGGCAGACGATTCGACTGGTCAAAGTGGCATGGAAGCACCATTCACCAGGCGAGTCTACTTGGGAGCGCGAGGATTCTATTCGGCAGCAATTTTCGTACTTATTCGAGGAGCAAGGTACGAATTTACGTACGGCATTTGATTACTAGATTGTTTTAAAATTCTGTTAGATATTATCGTGCTTTACTTTTAATTTCGGGGACGAAATTTTTCTAAGTTGGGAAGAATGTAAACCCCCTCGATTTATTCTGTAGATAGTTAGAGTGGATTTGGAAAAATTTTGGTAGCAGATGTCGAGGTTTAGAGTAGAGATAATTTATCTGGTATTTAATTCAATTAATTAAAACCCTTGGCGCGCCCTATCATTTTCTGATTTTTCGGAGCCCAATATCAGCCCATAAATTCCGTTCAATTATTGTACTTCTGACCTGACCCGCCAAATTAGGCATTGGACTTTTCTGTCTTTAATATTAATTTTTGTGTGCTCTAAATTAATTGCGCAACATTCCAAAAAAAATCGTAACCCATATTTAATTCTGTGTCGGACACCTGTGTCGTTACCCTAAATTTTGGGATACCAACTTAATCCGTTGAGCCGGACCAACTAAAGGGTCCAAGACTGACTCCAAGCCCCCACCATTTTTGGGCTTTGCGTCATTTTTGAATTTTGACCCCAAGTGCCCCAATTAAATTAAATTCGCGGGACACTTTATTTCTATTTAAAATCGGCGATACCAACTTTGTAAATCCTAATTTTTAACCCTAAATTAGTACCAATGCCCTTCTAATTAAACCCGTACCTAACGCACAATCCCTCCTCACCATGGAAATTACTAAACATATTTTTCTCCGTAATTTTTGTGTCATTTTATGTGTCCATACAATTTCCCAAATTTACGGGACTAAGTTGTAATTATTAAATTATGTGGCACCACCCTATTGGCCAAGAACAAATGAGAGGTCCCAAAATGGGGTCCCATTCTCACCCATGCATTCACCCCTCATGAAGAAAACCCTCTCCTCTTCATGATCAATCACAACCATCCATTTTGAATGGGTTGATCACAACCATCCATTCCCTTTCACCAACCCCTATAAAGTAACACTTCCCCCACCCTCAACACAAAAACCAACCGGCCCTAATCCCAAGGGAAAACTCCACTCTCTCTTCTCACTCCTTCATTTAAACCCACCATGCAAAGCTTCTTCTCCCTTCATTATTTTCTTCTTCTTCTTCCTTAGCCTCTTCTTTCCCCATTGGAGTTACCTCCCGGTGGAAGACCCTCGGCCACACCGGCCCGACTCCGGCCAGGCGGCGCCGCCGCTACGGCCCACAGTGACTGCTCCGCCGGTACCAGATCTCCTCCACCCCGTGGCTGTGCGCCCCCCCCCCCGCTCCGGCGCTGTGGATCTCACCCCGCTGCCACCGCAGCGTGCGTCCCCCGCCGTGCGTCCGGCCGCTGCCACCGCAGTTGTGCCTCCCCCGCCGTGCGTCCCCGACCGGCCAGCTTCTTCCCCTCCTCCCCGTCTAATCTTTTTCGGCCATCTCCCACCACTACCACCATCATCACCACAACTACCACCATCATCACCACCACTCCCACCATCGTCACCACCACTACCACCACTACCACCATCATCACCACCACTCCCACCATCATCACCACCACTACCACCACCATCACTACCACTCCGAGGCCACCCTCCACCGGCCGTACTCCGGCGTCGACGACCTCGTTGAGGTTCACCCTTCTCCCTCTCTTGTTTTTAAATTCCAGAATTCATATCTTTTGTTAAATAGGTTTTTATGATACATGGAGGTGTGAAATGCTGGCTAGGGTTGTTGGAGTACATATATGGATGGTTAGTGTAATATGATAAATGAAATATATGGTTGGGATATATATATATATATATATATATATATATATATATATATATATATATATATATATATATATATATATATATATATATATATATATAGGTTATGTTTTGATGATTAAATATTAACATGGATTAGGATATGTTAATGAAGTTTAAATATGAATATGGATGAGGTTGTGGTTAATGAGGTTAATATATTTCTAGTATTTATGGGTGTTGATGTAAATAATTAATGTAGTGAAATACTTGAACTACGGGATTAAGGTTTATATGGGCTAAGGCTAATGATGATTATTGCGAAAATAGATTTTTATGACTTGAGGTTGTGTTAGCATGTTTTAGGGTTACTTAGCGTAGTGACCCTGTAACTTATGTTTTATAAAGATGAGTTTAGATGTGGTACTTGGATGAAAATTAGAGTTAGCTTCTACATAAATTATCGCAATTTAATTAAAATATGTGCTCGAGGAGAATAGAGTTTTGACCTTGGAGCCAACTGATCGGGATGTATCGTACATGGTGGAAATGTTAGTTTAATTTTCGGAGAATTAAAATCGAGGAGAATATACAGATGACTAGTTGATGGACTATCGTACCGTTATCAGTTGTAGTCAGCCCTCTAGTATCTTGCCCTTGAGAGTCATAAAATAGATTATTAATTCGGGTTTGTATCTCTTCACTAGGTACTGCGGGACCTGAGGACTTGGACGCGGTACCAAATCCCCCACATCAGCAGCCGTACGCAGGCAAGTATACCTTGCCACCCTGTATTTCAGTTTACAGATATTATTGCTCTTTATGTACTCGTGCGTGTATTTATGTTAATGTTCGATACTCCGTGTCCGGTTCACAACCGGGTGTTGACATTCGACGTAACGTCTTAGAATAATTACTAGATGCTTTATAGCACCTCGATGCACGTACCTGAGTACATCGATACCCCAGGACACACTTATACACTGTGATCGTGCCAGATTCCTGTATCCTGATACTGACATCATGACCAGAGACTGGGACGACCTTAGGGTCAAGTCTGTTGAGTTAATTCCTTGTGTCGAGACTGTAGTTAGAGGTTCAGGTTCAACGCACCATCGTTGACCGCTTGGGAAGGGGAAGACAGTTACTAGACGTTTGGGCTACTCTGCACGCACTTATATATATGTAGTATTTTGTAGTGATACCTGTATCTAGTATAGCTGTTTCACCCGTGTGTCTCTGTGCTCGGAGCTACGGTACGACCCATGTGTCTCTGTGTTCGGAGCTACGGTTTTACTTTGGACGGCCCACGCGTCGAATGTTGTCTTTAAACTGTGTCAAACTTGTTTGGTTATGTTAGAGTACCCTGTCGTGCACTTGTACTTTCTGTTTACTTGGCATTGTTGTTTTTCTGTACCTTGTTACGTCCCTCTGAGGACCTGGTTCCCTTCCAGGTGTAGGCCACGAGGATTACCCGGAGGAGTACGGACCGGGCATCTATCCAGCAGCTGTACTCACTGCCGAGGACGAGGTCATTCCTGAGGACTTCGCCTGATCGCTGGTAGTGACTCTTTCCTTGGGACGGTATCATTACCTAGTCACCTGCTGCTGTCCCAAGTTATCTTATTGCTTACTTTCATTCCAGTATATTTGTGCTAGCGGGTTTGTTCCTGTGTGACTACTCTAGTATTTGTACTTGATACTTATTTGGATATTTCCTTCCTGCACATTAGTCGTTGTATTTACTTCTATTGTGTTCTTATATTGCTGCCTGTGGATGAGATTTAGATTGAGTATACTTGTGTTATGTGTTGGGTTATTCCTTGTACTTCACAGCTTAAGTGTACTCCGACGGGCCCATTAGATTGGAAAGCCCGCCGAAGTACACTGCTGGCCTGCCACGTATCTCGGTTCCTTATCCATGGAACCGGGGCGTGACAGTTTATATATGTATATGTATGGTGATTGGTGCTTATATATATATATATATATATATATATATATATATATATATATATATATATATATATATATATATATATATATATATTGTGGTGATTATATATATATATATATACATAGAGAGTTGTATATATGTATGTGTGTGTGTGTGTGTTTATATGTATGTATATGTAGATATGTATATATATATAGAAGTATTGATATCTCTAGTGTTATGTGGATGTGTATATAGATAGATATGGATATATATGTATGGATATGTATATATGAATGTGTATATGTATAGTTATGTATTTATATATACTTATGTGTGTGAGTGAGAGTGTTATGTAAATATGTATAGATGCGTATGTGTGTGTGTTCTAGGAAGAGGGTCGGAGCACAGCAGCAAGATGAACTCAGCAGCAACTGCATGAGCAAACAGCAAAGCACTACAGTGGCAGCAGCAGCAAATTAGCATGTTGCAGCAGCAGCAACTGCACGAGCACACAACAAAGCACAGCAACTGCAGCCAGAAGAAATTCAGCAAGCCAGCAAAGTGCAGCAGCATGTAGCCAGTAGCATGCAGCATGGAGTATAATAGCAAGCATTAGCCAACAGCTAGCACAGCAGCAGCAAAGCAGTGAGCAGGCAGCAAATCAGTAAGCACAACATGCGGCAAGCATACTACAGCAGCACAGCATCCAGTAGCAACAACAACAGATCCAGTAGCAGCAGCAGTTTGAGCAACAACAACAAGTGCAAGAGCATGGGCAACAAGGTAAGGAGATAGTTAGTTAGTTTATAGTTAGTTAGTCATTTGTTTCACTAGTAGTTCATTACTAGTTTAACTAGTTAGTTACTTATTAGTAGTGTCATATATATATATATATATATATATAGAGAGAGAGAGAGAGAGAGAGAGAGAAGCATGGAAAATTATAAGACCATGCGCCAAATGCAAGCAAAGTCATGCGCCAAATGCAAGTAGAGCCATGCGCCATACGCCAAATACAACCAAGTTTTGATGCGGCAGAAGTCATCCTTAGCCGCACTAACAAGAGAGCATTTAATGCTCTGCAGTAAAAGATCGAGCTACTAATAGTTGTGTCAGCACGTTTCATAGAACATGCAATGCCTATGTCAGCACAGCGAGGATTTCCATGCGGCAACATTTCCATGTGGCAGAATTGTTATGTGGCAGTGCCCCCATATCCCCATGAACCAGATTTTTCTGTTGCAAACAATCAAGATCTTTAGGCAACTGCGCATGCCACATGTCACGCAGACCGGGTCATGCATATGATGGGTGCAAACAACCCAAGATTCCAATAATAACAACAACAAATATCAACTATTTTCACATGGCAGTCGTAGCACAACATGCACCCATACATTTGCAACCATATTCGGTTGACAAGGCCATATGGCAACTCAAGCCCCACGTGCACGGACTGAAATGCATGCGCGCGCATGAACCTCAAACATCTATAAATAGCAGGGACATATGCTTCTCAGGTACGTACATTGAGACATATACTCAGATGCCTAGAGACTTTGCGATTCTCTTTCGTCGTTGGACCGTCAACGGAGTAAATGAGTAGGTTGTAGTGCTCAATCTCCATCGTCACGCTTTTCCAGATCTCTTAAATTTATACTTAGAATTCTCAATGCTATGGTTCTTTGTACTTTCTTGTTGTATTCAAGATCAATACAAAAGTTAGTAAAAAAAATTCGTATTTTTTGTGATGGCAAAAAATCTGACGACTCTGCTGGAGAAGTCCTTCACCATCGATGAGAAGGTCGTGACACAGTCCGACATGACCAAGCTAGGTTCAACCCAAAAAATATTGGTCGTCCACTTTGACCAACAGGCTTTTGAATATATGCTGGACCAAAATAGTCCCGCATCAAGGTCTGCAAAGCCTCACAAGACTCGCAAGACTTCGGTGGCCAAGGCTAGTGTGCCACACCCAAAGACTATGAGTGATGTGCTGCCAACCTCTGCCACTGAGGGTGCACATGGTGTTGACACGTATCCTGCTTCCGCCCCCACAGGCACTACTGAGAAGAACAACGTTGATTCTTAGGAGATGCACTCACAGCAGGAGGCGTAAGAGAGGAAACATGCCACATCAAACTGCAAGAGCATGAAGTCTTCTACATGCGGTAAGACCAAAAGGAGAGTCTGTTTTCCATAGGATCTTCTGTAGCACTGGCCCCATAGCCCAATATCATGGGAATTATTATGCCCCGCTCTCGCGATATCGGATATGAGTTTGTGAACGCCCAGCCTACACTGTCGTTGACAGCGGTAGTCAGCTGCCTACACCTCAATAATCTCCAATGTATAAATGCTTGATCAACTCATCACAACTATCTAGACGCATTTTCTATCATGAACAATCACCACAATCTACTATTACTTTTATTACATGTCTTTTACAAGTGATGTCCAGGAACAAATCCGGTAAAACTAAAAGCAACATCATATGTACAATCAACCATAGGTACAACCATCCAAAATAAATAATACATCTATACATTTGAATAAAGTCTATTCTATGTCTTATAGGTTCCTCCAGGTCTTCAACACCTGCCACGTTTATCCAGTCAGGAAGGAGCAAAGTAACACATAACCCAAACCACTCACAATATCATGCAATAAATAAATAATAGTTGATAATCATAAAATAGACAAGTGAATCCAAAATGTACCTGGAAAATTATGCATTATTCTAGATGAACAATCATGCAATCTGACACTAACCACAGCATGTAGGGGTTCATGCGAGTAAGGCACTGATAGTGTTAGCAATCAATCAATGTAAGTAAGGCACTTGATAGTACTAGTAGTCAATCAATAAATTGGACGTAAGGCACAAGTGTGCTAGCAGTCAATCGTCGTCCGGCTAATGGTAAACCACATACTATAATCCGTGTCACCCTCCCGACTCAATCAATAATAATCAATACAATATGAAATAAAAAAAATTATAAATGGAGAGAAAAAGTGTACTTGCCTCAGATCCAAATTGTTGGCATTGCTCTTAGTCCAAAACCTATTAAATAAAATACTCCACAAATCAGGTTTCCTCTTCCCAGAATTCATACTTAAATTCTAAAATCCACAAAGGTCTTGACCCAATAGTTTGAATTTATTCCCAACGATTACTAGTCCTAAACTATTTATCCTCTATTTTTCTCTTAAGTCCCAAAAACATAATCCTTTATATTAAGCCCAAAATAAACTTCTTTCCCTTTAACCCTTAAATTTCGATTTACCAAAACACCAATATTAAAACTCGTAAACCAAATGTAAGGTCCAGAGATACATTAATTTGTCTCCAAAAAGGTCAGCAGCCCATTATATGGAGTCCTGTAACCCCTCTGTTCTAGAAAATTCATTAAATAAAATTTCTTAATTTAAATACTAATAAATGATAATAGTATTGATAATAATTATAATAGTATTTTTTAGAAAATAAATTTCTCCAATATTGCTAAATATTAAAACTATATAATATTCCAAGTATCATCGTTATTAAGTGTATATCAGCCCGACCCAAACCATCAGCCCAGGTGGTCGAACCCAAATTATTAAGGACCATTAGCCAAGCTCATCAGTAGGCCAAGCCCAAAGCCAACCCATTAATGATTCATCCCAGAACTCTTGTTCAGCCTGTCATGCCACAGTCCTAAAATACGTAGGACTAGAAACACGTAAGCATGTCAGCCGTATGTATATGGCAACTCCAATATATGGATATCATAATACACACGTACGCTGTAATATAAATATAAACTCACATGTGGTATATATATGGTCACAAGTCACAGATATACTAAATCTCATCCACGCAACAAGTCACAAAAGAAAATAACTAAACTAGAATAATGAGTCTGAATAATCCAAAACTAATAGTCGGGTGGAGACAAATCCACTACCAATGACAATATCAATACTAAAATGAGGGAGAAGGATAAATCTCCAATATATATAAGATGATGATATAAAGGTATCAGCGAAGCGATCCGTCGCTAGAGATAATCAAATATGCTCCGAAGGTAAGACCTCCTCGGAAGAGATAAGTAGTAAGTCCTGGTCCGTGCTCCTGCGAATAGTCATGAACATCTACACCTGGAAAGGGACCAGGTCCTCAGAGGGACGTAACAAGATACATATAAGCATGCCAATTTGAATACAGTAAACATGCAATATAGATAAAAAAAATATAAGTACGCTGTACAAGACAATCTATATAAAATGCATAATGAGGATAACTTTTCGACGTATGGGCAAGGGTAGGCTACTCGATCTAAATCTCATAACTCACACACCCGTCTAGAACATCATCAGCCGACATACCGCGGGGGTAGCGACCCTCGTGACTCCATCAATCGATATACCGCGGGGGTAGCAACCATCGGACACGACTACCATAGTGCGTGCTAGATACTACGGTTTACCATAGTGGTTATAGCCCATACGCCTACTGATTGTCCTCTCATGATACTAAGTGTCATGTGTGTCAACATATCTAATATATAGTAATGACTGAAAGAAACTACACATGCAAAGAATATACAGAAATACAATAAATATACAAAAATATAATAATCATGCAAAGTAATGTAAACAATTTGGCAAGGTATCTTGCCTGATAAGAAAGCTGTAAGATGTAACGTCCAGGAGTCAAGCACACAGGATCAGAAACTACGGCCTCAGAATGAACGTCTCTGGATGCTGAAATAAACATCATCAACGTTCCCAAAATAAGCGAGATAGCTAGAAAACACTACCCTTTCGTCCAATTTGGACACAGGGGCAAAACAATAAATTCGGGTCAGAACGGGATCCACATGTGGCCCGCTTTGCACCGAAAAGCGTGTCAGGGATAAAGGTTTCTAAAAGGGACAAATTATAGGTCAAACTAATTCTAAACGTCAATACGAACTCAATGGTACGTCCAATTTTGGATTCCGGTGAGCCGTACACAAATTCGCCCAAAATAAAGTCAACCGTGGGGCCCGCAAATAGGTGGCTTGGTCAACTATCTTAGAATCGCGTGAAACTTGGGTCACAAGATCAGCGCGATACCATGAGTCCAATGGCGCAAGTTTCGTCGCGTTCTGACGAGCGTACACTAAATAGTGCGATATTTTACAAAAATCGTGACACGAGACCTTTTTGCGGATACAGAGTGATTCCGACGCGCACACACGTCCAAATCGGTTTTTGCGAAAGCCCACACGTCTGGGTATACCGTGCGCACCTTTTGGTGCACTTGGCATACAACAGGGCGGTCCCGTTTGGCGGGGCGCGCTCCGTATCACAAATTCTAGAAGTTTTAAAAATAGGTTTTTATGGATTTTTAACCTAATTTAATTCAGCATACAACATCAAATAAAATAATGTAATTAACAGAAAATAATTTAGGTTAAGTGGTCTTCACATAGCAAAAGGAATTTCTAAGTTCGGATCTTTGTGGTGGGAGATACTAGTCCGTAAACATTAATGTTTACAACAGTTTTCCTGAAATCAAAAGTGGTCGTTTTTCCTAAAGTTGGCGTCAATTTTTACCTAGTTTTGTGCATTGTTCGAAATAAACTAACATACAGTATTGGAAGGGGGATAGGTCGTGAACATATCGGTGAAGATGGGGTCGAGTTTGGTCGAGCGAGGAGGCAGAAAACAGCGTGAGAACAGAGCTTCGCTGTCGTGAACTTGATGTTGCTTACGCGGTGACGCGCGGCCGTGCGAGTGACGGCTGTTGGCGATGCGCGGTGGTCCGGCGGCGGCGGGTCGGCGTGGTCGGCGACGGCGGTCTCAGGGTCGAGGGGAGTATGTTAGGGTTAGGGTTATCTATTTATGATATATATAGAGGGAGAGAGAAAGGGAGCGGAGGGGGGGGGGGTTCCCTAGGCCGTTGCTGCTGTTTGGTTTCCTAATGGGTGCGGTAGGGTTAGGTAACGGGTTAGGGGTTTAGGTATTTGTTAGGGTTTTAATTCATTTTTATTTTCTTTCTCTTTTCTTTTTCTTTCTTTTATTCCTTATTTCTATTCTAATTTCTTATTCTTTTCTTTTCTATTTACACTAATAATAATAATAATAATAATAATAATATTATTATTATTATCATTATTACTAATATATATTATTTATATATATTTTAAGGTATATAAAAATATATTAGTACCTAATATAGACTAAAAATCTACTACTCTCCCACAAGTATTCCTAAAATCAAAATAATAATTTTTGTACAACAATTCTAAATGAATAATTATCTAGGTACTTTAATTGCTATGTATATATTATCCAAATAACTACGTAATATTATAAATAAATAAATAAAATATTTAAAGATATGGGATTTTACATAGCCAGACCCGCCCTTTAAAACCAAACCCGTTCCACCGTAAGCCTAGCCCAATGTAGTCAGACCGTCCAGTGGTTAGACCAAAACCATTGGCTTATAGATCAAAAAACCATTAGCAAAGTCCCATTTCACCCTTCCTCTTTCCCCTTCATTTCCCTGAACCCCGATCGGGAAACCCCCTCACTGAAGACGACCGACTCCTTGGCCTTACTGTTCTTCTTCCTCGTTGCTCTACGCCAGATCTCCAACCTTCCAGTCTGCCCTAGAAGACCCCCGACACTTCCCACCGCCTTCGGCCAATTCTCGAAAGTTCCCCACCACCTCTGCGGATATATCGGGAAGCTTCACGAGGGTGCTCGGCAACCGCCTTCGGCGGCTATATATGGAACTGATCTCCCTATGCTCCTCACAATCTCAACCTCGGCGGAGACCTCCTCCGTTCATTGGCGATACGCGAGCGTTCTCCGACGACCTCGCTTCCGGCCGACCAGATCTGCTCCTCCTGCGCGGATCTGCACCGCCGAACGGAGCCACCGTTCCCTCATCTGGAGCTGACGCGCCATCTCCTCCGCAGAGATTGAAGTGACCGAGGCTCAACATCAAACAACGGTGAGTAGCGATTTATTTATTCCTCAGTCCTTGGGTTTTCCTTGAATTTGATTTCGTTTGGATCATCAATGATTGATATGTACGTCTCCTTTCAGTTGTGCTCGTGAATAAAAGTCACAAATGACTGGTCAAAAGTCGATATTCGAAACTCTGACGAACTGATCGATCGAATCCACCAGTTATTGAACAATTGTTGAGGTATGAGTCCCTCCTATCCCTTTGTTGTGATTAATTCTCACTTACAGTTGATCTGATCTTTAGCGCTTATTTAAGATTCGAAAATAAGTTAGAATTGAAATCTCAAGAAAGAACTCAGATTCAAGTAGATCCTAGCCTTGATATTTGCTTCTAAAAATCTTCTGAATTTTCTGATTTGTTTTCCTTAAAATCCCTGATCCTTAGAATGCAAATCAATCTCTAAGTTATATTCTCTGTTATTGCATGCTACATGCTCGACGATATATCTCATAGAGGGTTCTTTGGTTCGTATTGTTGAGTTGTGGCTATGGATCGAATCTAAATAAACACAACACTCTGTTGGCAGAGCTCTCGAACGGACACAGACACATATACTGCTCAGACACGTTGATAACTCACAACTGCTTTCAGGTTTTTCAATCCTTTCCCTTTCAATTTAACTCTGTGAGACAGATACATAAGTATGCATTTGGTCCCTGTACTACACTTTAAGGCTATGAGTAGAGAATCTTATTTTTCCCTGTTCTCAAATAGAGTAAACGGGAACTTTGTGAGTTTCAAATCAACTTTGGGGCGGGTATAGGTTTAACGGGATTCAAATTGAACAACTCACTCCACTATAACTATATGAATTAGATTAAGGGGTGGGCCCTTACTGTGTAGACATGTTTTAATGGGTTGGATAATGGATAGTCAATTTTAAGATTAGTTCATTTAGCAAAATAGGTAGAAGATAGCAGTGATTAGGAATGTAGTAATTAAATTAGTTGATTAGAATGTTTAGCTGGTAATTAAAATAGGGAAATTATTAAGCTATTTGAAACAAAAATGGTTATAATTTGGATTCATTAACTAAAGTTAGTTATAAATTCAAGAATTAAGTTAAGATAGAATTTGTGTAATAACTAAGGAAAATTAGTTAGAAAATCAAGAATTCAGTTGGAATCTTTAGTAAATTCTAGAAGGCCATTTGATTTTGGAGACCGACAATTGGACATTGTTTTCATAGGAGGACCCTACCATTTCCACGATCCATCACAAGACTAAGACAAGTATTCTACTCAATGTCTTATACTTCAATTCTTTCTCATGTTTCATGACACGATAGGACACGGTATTATTGATTGATTCATTGTTTCATTGTCTCATTGACTATTGTATCGTATTGGTGTCGAGAGGGAAAGTGTATGTGTGTCGTGTGGGCTACCCTATTTATATCCATTTTCTTCATTGCATGATAGCGATCGTACACTACACGTGCGAGGCACCATATTTAGCCTTTAGCCGTCCACATGTACATTCAGATATTTCACACAGTAGTTTGTATAGTTTCTTTTTATGCATATTGACTGTCCTTGTACTTGTTCATTGTATTTACTTTTCTTGCATGGTACTTTCTTTTGTTGTCCATCTCATAAATTGCTACTTTATAACATTGTGTAGTCTACTTTTCTCCATCCTGACAGGATATCGTGGCAGGTGAGGATGATTATCCGACCTATTATGGTCCACAAGGAGACATGGTAGAAGCTAGACTGGAGGCAGGCTATGATCCGGAGATTACTCCCAAGATTTAGACTTGTCATTTGTAGTTTTATTTATGATCAGTGGATGTGGTGTGGATGTTGTGTTGTGTAGTAGTGATCTGATGATAAGGTTGTAGTGTCTTTACTATTTATCGGGTTTGTTCCCGAACATCATTTGTAGAAGACATGTAATAAAAAGTAATAAGCGGATTATGGTGATTGTTCATTGGAAACACGACCAGAGAGATGTGACGAGTTGATTAATTAAAAATATTTTGATGACAATTGAGGTATAGACAACTGACTACCGTTGTCAACGACAACATAGGCTTGGTGTGTCCAACTCATGTCTGATTATTCAGGAGCGAGACGTGACATGTTTTTAGTGGTACCCCATGCAAGTCCAGCTTAATAGCACTCAGGATTTAGAAGTGCTATTGAGGGACTTGTTAGACTAGAAAAATCTTATCACAACATAGGACCGATATTGAGTATTACAAACTAATTTACTATCTTTACTATTCCCTAAATTATCATATATCCTCTTGAGACTTATATTCCTTCCTTTCATCCAGAGAACGTCTACGGAGATGAAAGTCCGTGATTACCACCCTACGACTTCCGAGGAGTCATCCTCCCCACGTTTCGTGACTCAGAAGATAGCTAGGACCATTCCACCTCTTTCAGGAATTTCGACCAATACCAAAGTTTTAGGAGTAGCCCCAATGATTGAGTTCCTCAAGGGGATAGTAGAGGCTCAGCGCATCCATGTAGAAGTTTAGAAGAAGATAGAACCTCCATTTCAGGAGTAAGCAAACATTATAGGAATACTGATTTGATTGAGGAAGTTCCATGAGGAGCAAGGCAAAATAATCCAGAAGTTGACAGAAAAAGGCTCTTAAACCAGCCTCAGCGCACTTTGGCATTCCAATCCAACAACAGAGCTTATGTGCATATTGTCGGAAAGAAGGACACCAGTGGAAAGAGTGCAGGAAGAGAAAAAGAGAATGCTTCCGCTGTGGATCCATTAAGCACAACGTCAGAGATTGTCCTCACAAGAGGAAATTGCAATAGGAGAATTAATATTAGCATCTAGATAACATCTGAGAAGAAGTTGTAATTAATAAAAATCTATAATGTAAAGTTTTTGCATTTGCTTATAATCAACAACTTGTATCCCTCAAATCTTATAGTTTTTTCCTGTATATTCCCAAAACGACAGTTACGTTTAAAACCTTGTATGTGTAAACTTTGATGGTTAGATTTGGAGTAATATAAATTTTTGGATTTGCAACTTATTGGATCAATTAAGAAAGTATTTATAGTGACTGAGAATAACAGATTTATCGAATGACAAAAAAAGTCGGATAATTATAGGCTTGCTCGACATTAGTTAAGAAAAATAAGAGTAAGACATTCGTATGAATTGGAATAGAATTTGGGTTGAGCAACAATGGCGGAGGAAGGTTACTATTAGAAAATTGTTTTGACGATCGTAGGAATTAAATGATTCATTATTTGGGATATACGATTCTCTAACTATCAAAAGGGTTATAGATTTGAAGAAATACTGATACTGAAAGTTGAGTATTTTGCTTGGATTCAAAATATTTGATTACAGAGGAAGCAATATTGAATAGGTTTTGAAGGTTTGTGATCCTCGAGATATCCTTCTCCTTTAGAGTTATCTTTATTGACACTTTATCTTGCACCGATGAATTTTCTTAAAACATCAACATTTCTTCTTTTATCCCAAATCGTGACGTTCCTGAAATTTCGAGAACGAAATTTTTGAAGGGGGAAGATTTGTAACCCCTCTGTTCTGGAAATTTTATTAAATAAATTTTCTTAATTTAAATAATAATAAATGATAATAGTATTGATAATAATATTTTTTTAGTAAATAAATTTCTCTAATATTGCTAAATATTAAAACTATATAATATTCCTAGTATCATCGTTATTAAGTGTATATCAGTCCGACCCAAACCATCAGCCCAGGTGGTCAAACCCAACTCATTAAGGACCATTAGCCAAGCCCATCAGCATGCCAAGTCCAAAGCTAACCCATTAATGATTCAGCCTAGAACTCTTGTTCAGCCAGACCCGCCCTTTAAAACCAAACCCGTTCCACCGTAAGCCTAGCCCAATGTAGTCAGACCGTCCAGTGGTTAGACCAAAACCATTGGCTTATAGATCAAAAAACCATTAGCAGAGCCCCATTTCAGCATTCCTCTTTCCCCTTCATTTTCATGAACCCCGATCGGGAAACCCCCTCATCGAAGATGACCGACTCCTTGGCCTTGCTGTTCTTCTTCCTCGTTGCTCCACGTCGGATCTCCAACCTTCCAGTCCTAGAAGACCCCCGACACTTCCCACCGCCTTCGACCAATTCTCGAAAGTTCCCTACCGCCTATGCGGATAGATCGGGAAGCTTCGCGAGGGTGCTCGACAACCGCCTCCGGCGGCTATATAAGGAACCGATCTCCCTCTGTTCCTCACCATATCGACCTCGGCGGAGCCCTGCTCCGTTCGTTGGCGATCCCCACCCTTTTCCTCTCCTCCGTTGATCCCCTTCCTCCACCAACGCGAAATCTTCTCCGACGACCTCGCTTCTGACCGACCAGACCTTCATTAACTAAAGTTAGTTATAAAATCATGAATTAAGTTAAGATATAATTTGTGTAATAACTAAGGAAAATTAGTTAGAAAATCAAGAATTCAGCTGGAATCTTTAGAAAATTCTAAAAGGCCATTTGATATTGGAGACTGACAATTGGACATTGTTTTCATAGGAGGACCCTACCATTTCCACGATCCATCACAAGGCTAAGGCAAGTATTCTACCCAATAGCTTATACTTCAATTCTTTCTCATGTTTCGTGACACGATATGGCACATTATTATTGATTGGTTCATTGTTTCATTGTCTCATTAACTATTGTATTGTATTGGTGTTGGAAGGAAAAGTATTTGTGTGTCGTTTGGGCTAATCCATTTATACCCATTGTCTTTATTGTATGATAGTGATCGTACACTACACGTGCGAGGCGCCGGGTTTAGTCCTTAGCTGCCCACATGTACATTAAGATATTTCACACGCTTAGTAGTTTGTACAGTTTCTTTTCACGCATATTGACTGCTCTTGTACTTGTTCATTGTATTTCCATTTCTTGCATGATACTTTCTTTTGTTGTCTATCTCATATATTGCTATTTTATAGCATCGTGTAGTCTACTTTGCTCCATCATGACATGATACCATGGCATGTGAGGATGATTACCCGACCTATTATGGTCCACAGGGAGACATGGTAGAGGCTAGACTGGAGCCAGACCAGAATCCGAAGATTACTCCCGAGATTTAGACTTGTCATTTGTAGTGATCAGTGTATGTGTTGTGGATGGTGTGTTGTGTAGTAGTGATCTGATGACAAGGTTGTAGTATCTTTATTATTCATCGGGTTTGTTCCCGAACATCATTTGTAGAAGACATGTAATAAAAAGTAATAAGTGGATTGTGGTGATTGTTCATGGAAAACGCGACTAGAGAGCTGTGATGAGTTGATTAATTAAAAACATTTTGATAACAATTGAGGTAAAAGACAGCTGACTACTGCTGTCAACGACAACTTAGACTGGACGTGTCCGACTCGTATTCGATTATTCGGAAGCGGACATGACAAGTCCATATGATTACCTTCCTTAAAACAACCAAATATCAGAACCCTTATTTAAAGCTCCAAGAAACTCTACATATTTTCTCACTCAAGAAACATTGTGAAAAACTATTTACTCGATACTAGCTAATAGGCCCAATGATTAACTAAACTATTTTCTCGTCGGATCTGCGCAACGTGATTAGTCACAAGCGCAAGACGAGAGAAGCAACTGCTGCACACGAAGTGACCGCTCCGGGGCATACCTGTGCCAGCATCACTATAAACTGTTGCTGCGCTCTTCCGGCTAAACGGTTGATATTTTAACGACTGCAGTCAGCTGCACCAGCCTGATAGCTCTCGAAAAATAAGTACACGAGGAGGAAGAGGAACTGCCTTTTGTCTCATGCTGCTCAATATGGAGGTCTCGTCCATAAAGAGGATCTCGAAGAAGAACTCGTCCAATCCGCTGGTCTCGGTTAGTGGATCGAGGAATCGACAGCGGGGCACTAAGCTGACAGTACCCACCGAAGGGGTATTCCAGGGCACCTGCTCAAGAACAAAAACTGGGGATAGTAATACTCCAATATTCAAAACAAATCCATCATTCCGTTAGGACAGTGAGTCTCAGGGAACGGACGACAATCTACCTGGGGGTAGCCTTGCCGGCCAGGCTAGTACAACAATCGGGGTTGGGAATAGTAATACTTCGGACTCCGAAGACGACACAACCCTGCCCACCTTCCCCGAGGAAAGCGATGTTGACCCAAACTGGATCACAGTCAATCTGATTTCGATAATTAACACTGTGATAGCGGTCATGACTCAATTACGACACATCGATTACTAGATGAAACATCAACAAACATCGTCGGATTGCTGCTACATCATCTTTATTATATTTCAGAGTCTGTAATTTTTCTATTTTGTTTGAGTATAGGAAACATTTACGTTGAGTCGCACTGTGGCATATCAACCCTCAACATATTTTCTATAGCTCCACCAAACAAATAATCAAGTCCAAAACCAAACCAAACCAAAACCAAAACCAAACCTACTCAAACCCAGTTATAGAGCTTCTGGTCTGAGGCAGACCGAACTCGGTGCCCTTAAAATTATCAACCCGATTTTTCGTTCCACCTAGTAACGAGCTATCCAAACGTTCAAATTTTTTGAACGTTAGAGGATAGAACTCTGGCCGAACTCTGCTTACCCAGACTAGTATAAATAGAGCATGAATTCTCACAAAGATACTTCTGACATGGTCAATCAAATTTCATATCATTTTTTATTCCAACTCGATCTCAAGTATTTGCACTACCGTTAAGCACGATCTATCCGATCAACCGACTAGCGTTCTTCCGTTCGGGTCAAACATAGCACACGTTATCGTTCCAAGTCTAACTCTAAGTCTTGTTGTCCCAGTTCTGTAGCTTGTTCAAACAAATGCTAAAGTCGGTCACACTGGTTCTTTCACTCGGTACATGATCGTCTGTCTAATTACTAGGTCAGCTCACAAGGTCATAGGTACAAGGTCATAGGTACAAGTTCAAGCACACGATACATCGTACAAATTCGTCGCACGATGCTCGCCCCAATTTCCTAGGGTCAAACCATTGTTCATTTGTACGGGATATTCTATCCAAGCTAGTTTCACTCAGATTTTTAAACATCGAGCACTGATTATCCTACTCTCAATAACACATTCGTTTTTATGGGGGTTCAAGTTCGTTCAGTAAAATCCACAATATTCAAGATGCAGGACAATCTTAGTGATTTGCATAGTCTATGTAAACCCCCTGATTTTTCAAGATTTTTAAAATTGGACTTTTCAGAATTTTCTGGGATTTTTCGGAAATTTTACTAATTAAAAACAAGGTATTTTTGGCATTAAATAAAATTAAATATTTTTCAAATATATTAAAATATTATAAAAATAATATTTTTTGGTGTAAAATAAAATATTGGACTTAGGAAAAATTTTCTGGAATTTATTGGATCCCGAAAACATTTTTAAAAGCCCTAAAACTATTTTTAAATTAAAAATAAAATAAACCCAAAACAAACCGGGTTGAACCGGGTTCAAACCGGCCTGAACCGGCCGAACCCGGTCCAACCCACTGAACCGGACCGACCGCCCTAGCGGGTCGGGTCGGGTCCGCCCGACCCAACCCGAACCCGCAAACCCGCCACCCGCAGACCCGTTCCTTCTTCCCGCACGAACCGCTCGGCTGCCGCTTCTACCGCCGCCTCGCCGGCCATGTCATCGCGCCGCCCGCTCCGTACGTCCCCGCACCCCTCGGCCCGTCTCCGCCTTCAGCACCGCCTCCCTCGGCCTCCCCGACCTCCTCCTCCACCTATTTAACCCCCTCTTCCCTCATCTTCTTCCCTGAACCCTAGACGCCGCCGCCCGACTCCGGCCTCCGCCACTCTCCCGCCAACCACCTCGCCGCGACGCTGCCACTGCCTCCCGCCCAGCTCCGCCGGCAGCATTGCAGCCCCGAGCCCGGCCTCCTTCCCAGCGGCCCCCTACCTCGACAGCAGCTCCCTCCGGCCGCCTCCGGTCGCCCGAAGCCGCCTCCGGCCGCCTGCCGCGCGCCGCCGCCTCCGGCCAGCGTCGCCAGCGCCGCCCCAACTTCCTCCGGCCGGCCTCCCCCACCGCAGCTCCGGCCAGCATCCCCAAACCCTAACCCTAGGCGACTCGGACACGGACACTTCGTGTCGTGTCGAACACGAGAAAATACCGTTTTTGGAGCCCTGTTCAGGTACCCGTATCTCTCTGCTCGTTTACCCGTTTTTGATTCCGTCTGTTGCATCGCGAACCCTGCGTGACCCTCTCGGTGCCCGTGCAACCCGCTCGGGGCATCGCGCCCTGTGGTGATCGCCAACCGCGATCCAAAAACAGGAAAAACAATGCCCTGATTTACCCCGGAACTGAGTACGTCCCGCCAAACGGGACGACTTGGTCGCGTGCGGTCTTCCCCGATACGTGTGCGTCGTTGATACGGATGTGCGGGATTTCGCAGAAGTTGATTTGGATGTGCGTGCACACCGGAATCAACGCGTATCCGCGGACACCGTCCCGTATCTGTCAGTTCTGGAACGCATCGTAACTTTGGGTACACACGTCGGATCGAAACAAAACTTGCGCCATCGGACTCGTAGCGATACACTGGTCCTGTGATCCAAGTTTGGTTCGATTCTGAGAACGTTGACAAAATCGCGTATCGTGGGCCCCATAGACTCCACTTGACGGGCGATTTTGTGATCGGCTCATCGGAATCCAATTCTGGCAGTTCCGTTGGGTTCGTATCATCGTTCCTGATTTGTTGAAACTAAGTTGGACGAATTTGGAGACCTTTGACCCTGACACATTTTTCGGTGCGAAGCGGGCCACAAGTGGACCCCGCTTTGACCCGAAATTGTCATTTTTGCCCTTGTCTCCAAATTGGACTCAAGGACAGGCGTTTCTTGCTATTTGATATTTTCTGGATCTGATAGTAATGCTTGTTTTATCATCCGGAGACGTTCCTGGAGATTGCACGAATACCAGAGCTACAGTTGGAGCCAGAACCACAGGCAAGTATACCTTGCCAAAACTTGCAGTTCTTGTTACTTATTTCCTTGAATTATATATATATATTGTGGTTCATGCTTGACCAAGGACCGAGTGACTTTACTTAGCGTCCGATTAATAGTCGGGTGCCAACCCCGTACACAGAGTTGTGTAACGTCACATAGACATGGATACCGAGACCCGATATTTCTCGTACTTGTCTTATCAAGTACGTCATACCCAGGACACCTGACAATATTCATGAGACAGAATCTTCCTGAGACATTCATGGTGATTCTGTATAGGATACAGGTTTCATGACTTATTCTTTACATATATGCTTAGAGCTTATTATGACTTGCTGCATTAGACTTGATCCTGCGTGGCATGGACATGAGACGTTGTGGACATGAGACGTATGATTACATTGGGTGAGAAGAGACACACAGGCTACAGGTTGTTTATATTATGCCGGCGTCTTAGTCTCACTACGAGCTAGACAACCACATGATATCACTGCTACCGGCTCCCCGACACCGAGCTTGTGGTAGTTTCAGCCTGAGTTCTAGTGATGCTCTCATATTGCATATCACTTAGCTGGTTACATAGTGTACCCTATTGTATATTTATTGCTGTACTGCATTTATTTTGGCTTATATTATCTGTACCTTGCTATGTCCCCTGAGGACCTGGATCCGAATTATGTCCCCAGGATTTGCAGACGAGATCTTTCCCAAGGTATACGGGACCGCAGCAGGAGCTTATACAGGAGCTGTACCGACACCAGAGGACGAGATCGTACCAGAGGACTTCTCCTGAGTATTGGCTTTCTATAGTCAGTTATCTCTATTTCCAGTTCCTTTATTTCCTGTCTATTGCATTGATGTATCAGACATATTCTCGGATTGTTCCCCGAGACACTTTTATTGAGATTTGTTAGTTTATTCTATTTGCATTATTCTGGCATTTGATCTGTGATTATCTGTTGTGGATGAGATTAGTATAGACTGTGAGTTGTAATACTTGATCTATTTATTGTTAGACTACAGCTTAAGTATGCCCTGATGGATCCATTAAATTGGGTTTGTCCATCGGTGCGTGCTGCTGGCCATTGCCACGTGTCCAGTCCCTCGGTATTTTGGGACTGGGGCGTGACATGGTTTTTGTGGTGGCCCATGCAGGTCTACGACTAAATTGTTCGGTTTCAACTTAAGGACCGAACATGCCTGCAATAAGAATAGAATAAGTTTTTAGGATCTCATCCACTTGCTTGAAACGTTCTTGATATCCATATCGAATTGGAATTAATTTCTTGACTTGCATCCTGCCTTGATTCCTGTGCGCCTCTTATTGTTTATTTTGGTTGCAGGGTTATGGATTCACGAGCGAACGACGAGACTCCCATAATATCACCACGAGATGCTGTGGTAACCAACGAAGATGAAGTAACACTAGTGGATGGAGGACAATCAGCTCAACAACATGCCTCGGAAACCCAGCAAAATGATATTCCAACATCGACGCAATTTCCTCCACTAATGCCCGTAATTCCACCAGGGCAGGCCATGGACGGGCAGCAGATGTTTCAAATAATCTATGCAATAATGCAAGCTCAACAAGAGGCTTTGAGTCATAGCCTAGTAACCGCACTAGAGCAGGCAGGTCTACCAGTACGGCCAACGACGGGCTCTATCACCGATTTCCGGCAACTGAAGCCCCGTACCTTCTCAGACAAGGAGGAGCCCACTGAAGTTCATGAGTGGCTCACCAACACTCAACATCAATTAGAAGCAGCTGAGCTTCCAAGGGAACGTTGGATGACTGCCGTCAGAATGCAGTTGACGGACAATGCACATCACTGGTGGCTATCTGAGGAGACACGGCTCGGACCAGACCGAGTCACTTGGGAAGAGTTCTCTAGACTCTTTCAGGAGATGTACATTCCAACTATCGCTCGATCAGAACTTCGGGACAAGTTCAATCACCTCACTCAGGATGCTAAGACGGTAGAAGAGTACAACGCTGAGTTCATTCGTCTAAGTCGCTTCGCCCCAACATTGATCCCGACAGAAGAAGAGAAGGCTGAGAAATTCTTCGACGGACTAAACATTGAGCTACAGAAACTAATTGGATCCGTTGCACCTACTTCGTACCCGGACGTCCTTGCTACAGCACGACGCATGGAGCGTATCATCAGGAGAGAGACCAGTCTGAAGCGGCCATCCACATCAGCACCAGCCGGAGCACCACAAGAAGAAGTTGCAAAAAGACCTCACATACACCAGCCATCGGGAGCATCTCCACAGGCACTACATGTCTGTCAATATTGTCATAAGCGAGGCCATACTGAGAACGAGTGCAGACGAAAGAGGAGATTATGTTTAGCTTGCGAATCCAGTCAGCATTTAGTTAAGGAATGCCCTGAGCGTCGAGACGGAGCACCAATGGTTAACCAGCAAGCATTACCAATACCGAGGCCAGCCTATCCAGCATTGGGAGCACCACAAACGGAAGTTCAAGAAGTCCTACCACCAGCTCCAGGAGGGTATCAGCCGAGGCCACCTTTGATACCCCAGGCACTACTCTTCCAGCAGGCTCAGCAGCAGAGGAATCGACCGCAAGAACGCGAACAAGCCCTGATGATGACCATGGAGAACGCGCAAACTCGTGGAGTAGCTAATGCGCGTAAGTGATTCGTAGATACCGTTTCTAGTATTGTTTAGCTCGTGCATGTTGGTTCGTGACCTCAGCCCCAACCTAGTAATTTAGAACATGTTAATAATAACCTGGTTTTTCTAGAAAAAAAAATTGTAGTTCTCTTGCTTTAACTAGATTTTCTTTACTCTGGAAAGTGCATAACTTTCATTCTTAGGGAAACGATATTTTCCCTAAGTATCTTGTGATGTGTTTCGAACAATGCTTACAACCGTGTCATCTCTGTTGACCGGTTATTCTTTGATTGCGATGACGCAATCCTCTTAAGGGGGGTAGATTGTAAACCCCCTGATTTTTTAAGATTTTTAAAATTGGATTTTTCAGAATTTTCTGGGATTTTTCGGAAATTTTTACTAATTAAAAACAAGGTATTTTTGGCATTAAATAAAATTAAATATTTTTAAAATATATTAAAATATTATGAAAAAAATATTTTTGGGTGTAAAATAAAATATTGGACTTAGGGTAATTTTTCTGGAACTTATTGGACCCCGAAAATATTTTTAAAAGCCCTAAAACTATTTTTAAATTAAAAATAAAATAAACCCAAAACGAACCGGGTTGAACCGGGTTCAAACCGGCCTGAACCGGCCGAACCCGGTCCAACCCACTGAACCGGACCGACCGCCCTAGCGGGTTGGGTCGGGTCCGCCCGACCCAACCCGAACCCGCAAACCCGCCACCCGCAGACCCGTTCCTTCTTCCCGCACGAACCGCTCGGCTGCCGCTTCTACCGCCGCCTCGCCGGCCACGTCGCCGCGCCGCCCGCTCCGCATGTCCCCGCACCCCTCGGCCCGTCTCCGCCTTCGGCGCCGCCTCCCTCGACCTCCCCGACCTCCTCCTCCACCTATTTAATCCCCTCTTCCCTCATCTTCTTCCCTGAACCCTAGACGCCGCCGCCCGACTCCGGCCTCCGCCACTCTCCCGCCGACCACCTCGCCGCGACGCCACCACCGCCTCCCGCCCAGCTCCGCCGGCAGCGCCGCAGCCCCGAGCCCGGCCTCCTTCCCAACGGCCCCCTACCTCGACAGCAGCTCCCTCCGGTCGCCCGCCGCCGCCTCCGGCCAGCTTCGCCAGCGCCGCCCCAGCTCCCTCCGACCGGCCTCCCCCGCCGCAGCTCCGGCCAGCATCCCCAAACCCTAACCCTAGGCGATCGGATACGGACACTTCGTGTCGTGTCGGACACGAGAAAACGACATTTCTGGAGCCCTGTTCAGGTAACCGTATCTCTCTGCTCGTTTACCCATTTTCGATTCCGTCTGTTGCATCGTGAACCCTGCGTGACCCTCTCGGTGCCCGTGCAACCCGCTCGGGGCATCGCGCCCTATGGCGATCGCGAACCGCGATCCAAAAACAGGAAAAATAACGCCCTTATTCACCCCGGAACTGAGTACGCCCCACCAAACGGGACGACTTGGTCGCGTGCGGTCTTCACCGATACGTGTGCGTCGTTGATACGGACATGCGGGATTTTGCAGAAGTTGATTTGGATGTGCGTGCACACCGAATCAACGCGTATCCGCGGACACCGTCCCGTATCTGTCAGTTCTGGAATACGTCGTAACTTTGGGTACACACATCGGATCGAAACGAAACTTGTGCCATCGGACTCGTAGCGATACGCTGGTCCTGTGATCCAAGTTTGGTTCGATTCTGAGAACGTTGACAAAATCGCGTATGGTGGGCCCCATAGGCTCCACTTGACGGGCGATTTTGTGATCGGCTCATAGGAATCCAATTCTGGCAGTTCCGTTGGGTTCGTATCATCGTTCCTGATTTGTTGAAACTAAGTTGGACGAATTTGGAGACCTTTGACCCTGACACGTTTTTCGGTGCGAAGTGGGCCACATGTGGATCCCGCTTTGACCCGAAATTGTCATTTTTGCTCTTGTCTCCAAATTGGACTCAAGGACAGGCGTTTCTTGCTATTTGATATTTTCTGGATCTGATAATAATGCTTGTTTTATCATCCGGAGACGTTCCTGGAGATTGCACGAATACCAGAGCTACAGTTGGAGCCAGAACCACAGGCAATTATACCTTGCCAAAACTTGCAGTTCTTGTTACTTATTTCCTTGAATTATATATATATATATTGTGGTTCATGCTTGACCTAGGACCGAGTAACTTTACTTAGCGTCCGATTAATAGTCGGGTGCCAACCCCGTACACGGAGTTATGTAACGTCACATAGACATGGATACCGAGACCCGATATTTCTCGTACTTGTCTTATCAAGTGCGTCATACCCAGGACACCTGACAATATTCATGAGACAGAATCTTCCTGAGACATTCATGGTGATTCTGTATAGGATACAGGTTTCATGACTTATTCTTTACATATATGCTTAGAGCTTATTATGACTTGCTGCATTAGACTTGATCCTGCGTGGCATGGACATGAGATATTGTGGACATGAGACGTATGATTACATTGGGTGTGGAGAGACACACAGGCTACAGGTTGTTTATATTTTGTCGGCATCTTAGTCTCACTACGAGCTAGACAACCACATGATATCACTGCTACCGGCTCCCCGACACCGAGCTTGTGGTAGTTTCAGCCTGAGTTCTAGTGATGCTCTCATATTGCATATCACTTAGCTGGTTACATAGTGTACCCTATTGTATATTTATTGCTGTACTGCATTTATTTTGGCTTGTATTATTTGTACCTTGTTATGTCCCCTGAGGACCTGGATCCGGATTATGTCCCCAGGATTTGCAGACGAGATCTTTCCCGAGGTATACGGGACCGCACCAGGAGCTTATACAGGAGCTGTACCGACACCAGAGGACGAGATCGTACCAGAGGACTTCTCCTGAGTATTGGTTTTGTATAGACAGTTATCTCTATTTCCAGTTCCTTTATTTCCTGTCTATTGTATTGATGTATCAGACTTGTTCTCGGATTGTTCACCGAGACACTTTTATTGAGATTTATTAGTTTATTCTATTTGCATTATTCTGGCATTTGATCTGTGATTATCTGTTGTAGATGAGATTAGAATAGACTGTGACTTGTAACGTTGGGCCTATTAATTATTGTACTACAGCTTAAGTATGCCCTGATGGATCCATTAAATTGGGTTTGCCCATCGGTGCGTACTGTTGGCCATTGCCACGTGTCCGGTCCCTCGGTATTTTGGGACTGGGGCGTGACAGTCTATCTCTCCAAACATGTTTTTGTTTGAATCTCTATCCATACCAAGTCTAGACCACCAAGCCAAGATTCAGTTCTAAACCTTAGATTATAATTTCCAAGTCGTCCAACCTGATTCATGTATCCGTTCACGAAACCATCAAGCGTGATTTGTGTCACGCCCAGGCCCCGAGGGCCGCTCGGACCATCGCTTCCTCCACCGGACCAGACGCGAATCACCGTACCTCGGTGCACCAGACGCGAATCACCGTACCTCGGCGCCTGCCCGACGGGGCGCGTAATGGCCTGTTTGATACCGGGACGTGATGCCGTGCGCGCCTGGGGTTGCGCCCGCACAAGGCAATATCGTTTAAGTTGTTTGGCTATCATAGCATCAATCGAGTAAGCAGCGGAGGAACATTGTTGCAATGCAATGCATTTACCCAACTGAGTATTCGGGACAAATCGAGGGACTGGGTTCTCTGTTTACAAAGGCATCATTCCATACATTATGCCCCTTTATAGGATAGTAACTCGAGACAATCGAAACCAGAATTCAGGGTCTTGGGGATTGAGGCACGCCTATCGCTCCCTCGGACGATCCAGTACCTGCAAGCAAGACTGTTGGTGGGTCAGCACTTTTATAAGTACTGGTGAGATAAAACAACTGAACAGAAGCAAGCATTCACTAAAACCAAAACTAAGTAATCATGTTATAAAATATTACATTACTAGTGATCTTTCTAGTTTTATCTATGTTCATTACATGCAGCAGAAGAACTGAGTCATATTACATTATTTTGGAAACATATTTTAAAACAGAGTTTCATATTGAATAAGCAAGCAAGCAAGCAAGACAAGCAGTTCGTTCTGTTTCAGGGTGTGCGCAGCGTGTCTTGTGAGACTCTAGGGGAAAATGCATATCTAGACACCAATGCATATCTTAGGGGAAGTCCATCTATCTAAGCCAACACAATGAACTAGCTATATGCAGTGCGGTCCCCGAGTATCTCAGGATCGGCAACTATTGGTCCAGCATACCAATGACTCATTTATCTGATGCTAATGGCAGCTGTGACTCATGGTTGCTTTTCACTATCTCTGTAGCAGCCATGACATATGCAGTTCAGCTCTCCACTAATAGCCATTGTCCGACCCGATGCGAATGCATGAAAACACTATCAAATAAACTTTAGGATGCAGACGAGACAAACCATCATACTATATTCTTGTTGCGGGGCAAGCCGCCTTATCTTTGAACACATTCAGGCACACGATATGGTTCTCTCAGAGCATAGGCGATAGTGAACATGTTCATGCAAACACATACTTTTAGACAAGCGATTTAGGGTCTCTTAGTTAAGTAGACAAGTTCGTTTCAAAGATAAGCTAGGTAAGTTCTTTTATTAGCATGCAAGGCAGGTTCTATTATTCTCTTATGAAAACAAGCAAGCAAAAACTCAGATTCATTATTAAGGCGTACAAGAATCAGAGAACAAAGTTCTGTCCACTCACCTTGATACATAATGCCGACGCAAAGCGGGGTATTACAATTTGTTCCAGGTTCTAGGCTAACTTGTAACACCCCATTTCGTTCAAGCAGACTGCCAGTTCAAACGGCAAAAGTGCAATGTCTCGACCTGCCTTGCTCAGGCGAGAATACTCGTTTGAGGCAAAGAATATCCAGACTTGTCCCTACAGGATTCTGGCTTAGGCTTTCAGAGGCTCGCTTGACGTATCGCTCAACCGAGACGAATCATCGCTAAGGTGGGTGGCTACGGTGAACTTGTCTCTGCTTAGCCAGCACACTTAAAATCTGGAATGATACATGCAAGTCGCTAGGTGAATCACCCCCTGCATGCTAATAAAAATACAACGCACCTAGCTAAGGGAATAATCCCAACTTGTATTGCTTGTGTTAGAACATGGAATTGAAATGTTGCTTATATACAGACCCTCGTATGCTACCTTTGCCTTATGCAACAAGACCCCGCTATGCCTGGAGTAGTACGATAATGGATATGCACTATTTTGCTTGTCAAATAATCAACTTGTGAACCATTATCTGATTCCATGCTAGTTCGTTTCATACATCTTGTGCCAGGCATGGAACACATCCCGTTATACAAAATATTGTTCAGAAAGGCTTGCAAATTGAATCAGGCAATGCCTCTTGTTGCCCTAATGACTTGAATGGATAACTTAACCTAGATGACCATTTGATCACGGACAACTTGTTCACAAGGTTACAGTCTCGCGGACGGTGCTGGGACACTGGCACCGATCCGGTCCGGACGAGGCCTATTGTTTAGTCTCTTGTTCTTGGCGGAATGGCTTGCAGCACCTCTTGTACTTTCGTTGCATACCATTTTCGTCAAAGACTATATTGTCCATTATGGCATATGCCAGTGATCGCCACGTATATTTAACTTGTGCATGCTTGCTTATAAAATGAACAAGATAGAAACAAATCATCCTCGCTTAGCGGCTATCCGTGTGCGAGTCATTGTATCACAACGAAAATAACTGAGCACCTGGAACATGAAATCTTGCATCCAAACACTTGTATTTGCTTATGTTATTGCCTCTGAATGTTTATAAATGCTCGTGCTTGAATTAACTTGGTTTACCTTGGACAGGGAAGGTCAAATGGTAAGTTGGTAAGTCTCGTCGTGTTTCCTCTTATATCGCACGATGCACTGCCATACAAGACATAATATTAGAACATCGCCCGAACATCGTCTGAACATCGCCTGTACAATTATTCCACAATTGTAGATACTTGGCACGCTTTTACTGTTTCAGAGAGAGAGAGAGAGAGAGAGAGAGAGATCTGAGCGAATTATAATCTCGGCCAGCGTCGCCTGTAACACTTATTTATATCAATAAAGAGTTGCTTACTTCTACATGTGTTATTCAATGCTTCCGCTATTGTCGACTCAGTGAACTTGTTACCAAATCGCTTATACGTTTATGATTCCGCTGCACTCGAACAATATGTGCGACTCTGTGGCTTAGAATTCTTACTGCCAGCCAATGAACTACGACCTTGCACGGGCGTGGCTCACGCTCGTGCGACATCACGTCCAGATGGGTCAAAGCGATCGTTCCACAGGAGAGCTGGCGCAGTAATTCTCGTCTAGCGGGACGGCCGATTTAGCCTGCGGGAGATCGGGACGTGACATAACTTATCCTCAAAATATTTTCGATCACTTGCATTTCAAATTTGTCTTATCGTGTCGAACCAGAAGTCAAGATGATTCATAAGTTGTCACGCTCTGGTCTCCCACAAGTTTGATCATCCTCGTTGGACGTGAGATCACCACGTCGGCGCTTCCGTAGGATAATCGCCCTAATCCGGGCGTGACGCATGCACGAGAAGAAAGTTACGCTCGCACAAGGCAAGAACGTTTGAACATTATGGTTATCTTCGAAATGATCAAGATGCCTTATCATTTTACTTTGCTTCCATCCAAGTCATATATAATCCATCAAGTCAAGTCCGTTCATGCAGTGATTATAATTTGTCTAGCAAAATCATCCAACTTCAATATTATAATTCGGTAAATCTATAGTCTACTTATAGCATTCCTCAAGTAACTGGTTTCAAATATTCAAGCCAAAGTCTATTCCATCTTTTTGATACGTTCCATTCATCGAGTTCGTTTGGAATAATCATCGAACATGTTTTCGTGAGTTCGATCATCCCCGCCGTACGCGAAATCACCACGCCGATGCTCCCGCAGGATAATCATTCTCGTTGGAACTGATTTTGAATGTTATCGTTTCGAACTTGATTTCAAGATCGTTCTTCAAAACTCCAAGCCAAATCCATTATCGCTTATCTTATTCATCGAACCAAGATATTCATTTCTGGGCTAACTTATATTCAAGCGATATTGTATTCGAGTTTATTCCGTTTAATTCAAATCTGAAATTCCTCGTACTATTTTCCAAGTTTCTACCAAGTTTTCTTAACCGAGATATCAATTTCCGTTTTCACGGATCCCAATTTGATATAAGCCTTATCGTTTATTTAAGACATTTTCAATCCTTTAATCTGACTATCGTACGAGACCTTATGAATCCGTTTGGACATTTCTAAATGATCCATACACCACTCAAAATTGAGTCATCAGATTAAATCATCAATCAATTTGTATCTTCCGATACGAAATACCGTTCGAGCTATTTTCCAAAATCCAAGCATGATTCTCTATGTTTGCCTAAGCGATAAATCCAAGAATGTTCCTATAGGTTGCCATTCTAAGTCTGACTTGTCTTATTCCTGCACGATATCATATCTCGTTTACAACTTAGCTTGCACCAAAGGGTCTTGGCGCGCGATACTCTACACAACTTAGCCGAAAGGCTGTGTGCATAGCTAACCGTTCGGGCAATATTTAATTTCGCACTAACCAGTTGGGTAACCACGTATAGGTATTTGGGTTCACATATATCTTTCAAAATCTAGCACGAGTCTATTCCCAAAGGTCTAGCGCAGGTCGGCACAAAGGCCTATCGTATCATAATTTTGTACAACCAATCATATTATTCACATGCACTTTTTGAAAGTATTTAGACTTATTGTTTGGAACATTCCATCGGGACATTGAGAGAATGTGTGCACATAAGCTTTAAAACTGAGAAAATCGAAACAAAGTCCAAAGATGTATAACCAAGCTCTGATACCAATCTGTCATGTCCCGATCTCCCGCAGGCTAATCGGCCATCCCCGCTAGGCGAGAATTACCACGCCAGCGCCCCCGTGGGACGATCGCTTGACCCATCTGGGTGTGATATCGTACGAGCGTGGAGTCGCGCCCGTGCAAGGCCGTGGTTCTGGCTGGCAGTAAGAGGTCTAAGCCACAGAGTCGTACAGATTGTCCGAGTGCAGTGGACTTTTAAACGCATAGGCGATTGGTAACAAGTTCACTGAGTCATCAATAGCGAAAGCATTGAATAACACAAGTATAGAAGTAAAACAAACTCTTTCTTGATTAAATAAGTGTTACAGGCGGTGCATAGCCGAGATTATAAGTCGCTCAAGCCTCTCTCTCTGAAATAATAAAAGTATGCCAAGTGGCTACATTTGTGGAATAATGTATCGACGATGTTCCAACATTATGTCTTGTATATGTGCTTTAGTTCCAGATGCAATGCTCCAAGGCTTCAGAGTGAACTCCACGCCTTAGCACGCACGAAGGAGGCATCCGCACCAAACGAGGTTCTCCCGCACCCTGCAAGCAATCTGGTGGGTTATCAGTACATAAATGCACTGGTGGGGAGACTACTCGCCCGTTCGACAAATCCAAACACGTTCAATAGGTTCCGTGCACCATCTATTAAGTTATCTTTCTAGTTTTGCCTTAGGATCTGTTTTATGGTATATATGAAAAGCCTAAATCGTGTGGCAGTACGTCGTACAATATAAGAGGAAACATGGCGAGACTTACCAACTTACCATTTGTCCTTCCCTGCCTAAGTTATACCAAGTTAATTCAAGCACAAGCAGCATATATATAAACTCAGGAGCAATAGCATATGCAACCACCGTGTCGTGAGTGAGACCATATTTTGGGTGCATGAGTATACAGGTTATCCAAAAGTGTTGCTTTGGACGTTCAAATGCTTCTATTACTCACAAGTGTCTCATATTCATATCATTTTAGCTGATTCAGATTATTGGATGTGATACAATGACTCGCACGCGAATAGCCGCTAAGCGAGGATGACTTATCTATATGACAAAAGTCGCTGGCATAGCCATAAAGGACGGGTTATAGTCTCGAGACAAGAATAATATACAACACATGTGGCGAGCCCCGCTACATAATATTTCATCCATGACAAAAGATCATATAAATGTTTCTGTCCGGATCAAATCGGTCCCATCGCCCTGGCAACCGACCGCGGAAACCATAAATCTTGTGCACAAGTTGTCCGCGACATGCAAGTCTTGGGTCATTCCAGATTCATTACGATAATTCTTGATTCTTTTCTGAACGAGCATTTCTCCACGAGCTGTTGATTCATTGCTTTACTTAACACGATTCTCGTTCAGTGTTTAACTTGACTTGATGCAATCTAAGGCAATACGAGTATGAGACAATCACATAGCATGATATGTCTTTGTATAGTCTTCCTGAGCCATTAGATTGAGTATAAGATGAGTATCAATTCTTCTGAGACATTGTGATGTTACCTTGCTTGACTGACCTTGATACAGTCCCCCAGTTTGGGAAATGCCTTGGCGACCTAATGGTCCCGAATACTTTCAATGTTCATACTTGGCTCCGAAAGACTATTAGATAATCTTCTGGTGGTTTGGATAAAAATAAGGCAAGATAGCATTCACTTGATATTGGCATGCAATTATATAACAAGCATTGAATCGAGGCAACATATAAGCATGCAAGCATGCATTTGTGTAAACATAAGCATTCACGTTGGCTCAGGCCCGAAGGTAAGCCGAGAAGTAAAACCGTAAAGGGACTTACCGAGCAAACATAATCTAGGTCATGATTTGTAGAAAGTAAAGAAGTACACTACGAAGAGTGAAATGTTCATATCTTTCTACTCGAGGCATAGCGGGGTCTAGTTGCACAAGGAAAATATAGCATGCAAGAGTCTGTATATAAGTAATATTTTATTTTACAATACAAGTTGGGATTATTTCCTTAGCTAGGTGCGTTATATTCTTATTAGCATGCATGGGTGATTTACCTAGCGACTAGCATGAAACATCTATATTTTAAGTATGTTGGCTAAGCAAAGACAAGTTCACCGTAGCCACCCACCTTAGCGATGATTCACCTCGGTCGAGGGATACTTCGAGCGAGCCTCTGAATGCCTAAACAGGAACTCCTGAAGGGCCAAGTTTAGAAATCTTCTTGCCTCAAACGAGTATTCTCGCTGAAGCAAAGCGGGTCGGGATGTTATACTTTTGTGGTTTGAATCGGCAATCCGCTTGAGCGGAACGGGGTGTTACAATATTCGTAAGCACTTCTTGTGGAATAGAATAAAGAGGGAGATAACATTGATCATTTCTTGGTATTTAGTTTGTCAGCAGGTGAAGGCTGAGCATCAGAGACCAGCTGGACTTCTTGAGCCTTTACTGATTTTGGAGTGGATATAGGAGCATATTACTATGGACTTCATGACCGGTCTTCCTAGATCCCCGAGTGGTAGAGATATCATATGGGTGATAGTAGATCGACTCACGAAGGTTGCTCACTTTCTACCTTTTTGAGTTTGTCAGTCGACTGAACAGCTAGTAGAGATGTATATAAGGTAGATTGTCAGACTGTATGGTGTGCTAGTTAGCATAGTCTCGGACAAGGATTCTATATTCACTTTCCATTTCTGGCAGAGGCTTCAGCGTAGTTTAGGCATCCGTTTGAGGTTCAGTTCAGCTTACCATCTGCAGAAAGATGGTTAATCGGAGCATACTGTTTGGATAAACAAATGAAAAGAGGTTTATACGAAACCTTTTTTGCTTACAAACAAGAAAAAGAGTATAATTAATCCTATACGAGGATATTAAGTACAATAAAAGTCTGGAGAAGTATTGCTATAGAAGTCTGATCTGCGGTCGGTCACTTTGTTTCTTGGACCACACGATTGTCATGACCCAATTTTGTGGAATCGTTGAGGCGTCCCCCGAATCGTGACAGCCGTACGGGCCTGGGGTTGCGCCCGCACAAGGCTTTAATGATTTGCATAACGAGCACATATTCAGAGTACGCAGATAAATTAAAACACAGATTTGAAATATGGAAAAGTTTTCTTTATTGATAATGAATATCTATTACAAACTCTTGAACGAGTCAGCTAATTTGCCGCACAGGCTTACAAAAGTGTTGACTCAAAATGAGATAGCAGTCTTGTACATTACATCCCTTTACTAAACTTTAAAATGATATAGACCTCCGGGCTGGAGGACGGCTTTGCCACGAAGCTGCATTATGCTTGGGTCGCTAGTTTCTTCTTCAAGTACTTCAAAAGCGGCGCGATCAGAGGATGCACCTACAGCTGGACTAGATCGAGAAAGACGACTTCGGCTCCTCGCTCAGTTTGCCTTAGTGCGGAGAACCTGTTTCAACGAGGGTCAGTATGTCAAAACATACTGGTGAAGGCGAGCTAAACCCAACTATACCAATCAACACATTGTTTTAATGAAGCATGCATATTATTGTGGGTTTCTATCTTGCCTTAGTTCATTTACAAGTAAGCAGCATATAAAAATTTACTGAAATGAACTTGCCACCGTTCGGTAGATTTTACCTGCCCGTCTGAATCACCTGCACAATACTTACCATGCCTTCCCTGCCACGAAGACACAAGTTAGTTTGCAACAGGTTTAAATATACAAGGTGGATATAGTCATGGACAAGGATAGGATACAACGAGAGCACACGATGCGTTGTAAGCCATCCAGTCCGCACACGATGACTATGCCACAGGTGATCACTGGCTTGATAGCCATAATAGACTAGTCATGGACAAGGATAGCATACAACGAGAGCTCATAATGGATACACGATAAACACACGATGCGTTGTAAGCCATCCAGTCCGCACACGATGACTACATATGAAGTTTCGCCCGGATCGGATCGGTGCCAGTACCCCAGCGACCGTCCGCAGAACTTATACCCTTATGCACAAGTTATCCATGATCGAACACACGATGTTTAGTTAAATTATCACTTCATGCAGTTGAGACAACACGAGTAATGCATGGTTCATTTTGCATAGCCTCCACGAACAATTATGCGCATACAAGATATGATTCATAGATAGCACAATTTATAGCAGAAGATACATTCTAACTAAAATTGATGCATATGATGAATATTCCGAACGAACAAGCATGCAAGTAAGTAACCGTTCACAAGTTTGATTGACAAGCAATATTATCCAAGTCTATTCTCTTTTTATCTTGGTATATTTTATTATTACTTGGTATCGTCTGATCGGGACAACAAGAATGCAAGAGTTATTGGTGTGAAGACTTGGAAGCAGGGCTAGCTAATCGGAATGGTAGCCACTCACTTAGATGGTTGGAAGGGAGAAGGAAAGAGGCGCTTCATGACTCCTCTCATAAGTCGCCTACTGCTCGTTCACCTGCATTGTACGAACAGCTTGATTAATACTTCTTCCTCTCTTTTCAATCTCGGAATTGAAGTGCAATTCAATGAACAAAAATGATAAAATCCATCGAAACCGTTCAAGGAAAATAAGCAAATCCCAAAACTAACTCAAAGTACGAAAGCAACAAGCGACATTGAAATCCGAGGCAATAAAAGATATCAGTGGAGAGGTCCCTCCTGACTCAGCCGCTAAGTCGATCCCGGGGGCACGGTCCACTGAATATGGGAATCGATTCCGAAGAAACAAATCCATAACGAGGATGAGTTCTTATTTCAATCTATCCCGATCGAACGATGTCGTCTTGTATTTCTTAGCCGCGCTCCCCGCACCGGGGGAACGGGGCGCTACAACGATGATGAAGAAGTGATGTAGAAGAAGAAAAAGCTTCAAAGGTTGCAAGTGGAATTGAATTTTCGTTGCCAAAGTTGTCAACCAACACTCTCTGTCTGTGCTCTCTCTCTCTGATCTCTCCTTGTTCGGTCCCCTTCACCCTGTGACCAGGGGACTCTATTTATAGAGATCAATCAAATAACTGCCCGGTTGGCGTAAAAAGTCAAGCAACTGTCTTGTTGGCATAAAATGCCAAACTGTGAAGAAAGTTGCATCTTTTATGCGGCGGTTATAATAACTGCTACCCACGTTCAAATAATCTTCTGAATCAGCGTATGACACGTGTCCCATTATAAGGTAACGCGTATAACTGCTTCTCAAAGATCATGGCATGCAAGCCACGTAGGTAACTACACCTTGCGTAAAGATGGTTGGCGTAAAAGCCAAATAACTGTCTTGCTGCCGTAAAAGACCAAACTATGAAGAAGAAGAAGAAGAAGAAGAAGAAGAAGAAGAAGAAGAAGAAGAAGAATACTTCTTTTACGCTGTGGTTATGATAACTGCTACCCACGTTCCCATAGTCTTCTGAATCTGCGTATGACACGTGTCCCTTTATGAGATAACGTATATAACCGCTTCTCGAAGATTATGGCATACAAGCCACGTAGGTAACTGCCCCCTGCGTAAAGATGGTTGGCATAAAAGCCAAATAATTGTCTTGTTGGCGTAAAAGCCAAACTCTGCGTAAAACTTGATGATGCATGAATAATAGATAACCAGCATAAAATAGTCAATAATCCATCACGACTGAGGTCTTGAGCGTATTCCGGGCTAAATAGCCTTATCACGTACCTTTGCAAATATAGCCGAGTTGGCATATTTCGAGGAGATAGCATACGACGTACTCCTATAGTTAAAAATAGCCTGGTTGGCATAAAATGCAAGGATGATGACGTGAGCATATTAGTCACAGTTTTAGCTTTCTCAGTCATGACATAATTTAAAAATAGAACAAAATCTCGTGCATTAAATGCAGAGATATGCCCCCATCTCGTGCATTAAATACAGAGATATGCCTCGAGCTCTGTACGAGAAACAACTTTTGATGTGGCATTTGATTTCGTCTTATCTTGAGCGTAAAAACTTATTTTTGCCCATGTAGAATAGGCAGCATATTCTTTGAATGCGTAAAAAATGACTTGCATCAAGAATATGTCGCTAAACGACAACCTGGGTCTCTGTGCAACAATCATCATCACAGCCGTCCTCTCGATCACCGTGCAGTACTTTTGTCAGAAGTCAGGTTCACTGATTTGTCTGATAAATTCATCCGAGGAATACTAAGAGTTCCTCGTACAACTTTATGCTGCATTAAAAACAAATGTATTTTAAACTTTACGCAGGAGGGTAAAGCAATATTTTACGCAGAACAGTCTTGAAGAACTGCTTTACGCGGACAGCTCTGAAGCTCTACTTTACACCAAACAGCTCTGAAGCCCTATTTTACGCCGACAGTTCTGAAGCTCTACTTTACGCCAAATAGCTCTGAAGCACTGTTTTATGCATACAGCTCTGTAGCTATATTTTATGCCACACAGCCTTGAAGCTCTGTTTTACGCGGACTTCATGTATGTTGGGGATTTTGATTGTATAATACGTGTACAATTATCCAGCATATTTCATGCTTCTACACATACTATTTAGACCTTGGAGGATATGGTTTGGTCAAGTACGCTAGATTTTGGTGGTTCCTAGGAGGATCACTTGTACTTAGTAGAGTTCTCCTACAATAACAGCTTCCAGGCGAGCATTCAGATGGCACCCTTCGAGGCATTGTACGGCAAGAGATGCAGATCACCTTTAGCTTAGGATGATATCGGCGAGAGTCAGATGCTTGGTCCCAAGATGATTGCTCAGTCAGTTGAAGTTATCAGGCAGGTTAGAGAGCATCTCAGGGTAACTCATGATCGTTAGCGTCATTAGGCAGATTCGTATTGGTGACATCTTGAGTTCTCTGTCGACGACCACATATTTCTTAAGATTTTGCCTACCTATGGAGTTATTAGATTTGGAGTACGGGGAAAGCTTTGTCCTAGATTTATCGGTCCGTTCGATATTCTTGAGTGCGTGGAAGATGTCTCATATCGATTAGCTCTTCCTCCATCGCTTCGTGGGTATATGATGTCTTCCATGTATCTCAATTGCGTCAGTATATTTTGGATCTGAACTATGTCCTAGATCATTCGGAGTTGGTCGTTGGTACCGACCTATCGTATGAGGAGAGACCCATATCTATTTTAGACCGGAAGGAGAAGGTTCTCAAGAACCGGACTATCCGATTAGTTTGTGTATCTTGGGGTCATCACTCACCGGGTGAGTCGACGTAGGAGCGCGAGGATGATATTCGTGCTCGTTACTTATATTTGTTCGACTCAGGAGGTATACTTATTTGTAATCTCCGTATCTTATCCTATCTTGGGTGTTAGTTGTTTGTAGTAGTTAGTTGCTTTTATATTCTTTGGTTTATTTACTTGTTTGGATTTCATAGTATATGAGTTTCCTGTCTAGATCGTGATGACATGCTTTTCTGGTTTTCCTGTTTGGATTTTGGAGCCTTATTGGAATTTTGATGACAAAATTTTTCTAAGGAGGGGAGAGTTATGAGACTCGCCTCACAGTATCTGTATTGGTATATGGATACGCATTTTGTATTTATATGTACTGTATTTTATTGGATCTCGTAGAATCTCAATTTTTTTTCAAAATTGAAACTTTACTACCCGACCGGCATTTTGAGGGTACGCTCCGACATACCAACGGCATATCGTTCAACATATATTTGTTTTGCTTTTGAGATATTTTGAGATATTTTTGATATATTTTTGTGAGATATTTTCGTGAATAGTGTTCGATACTTTTTATTATCCATTAGTTTCTTAGTTTTGTTTTGAGTGGTCGAGATTGATTTAATCTCGTGACGAGGATAATTAACGAGGCAGATCGAACGGTCACGATTAAATCACCTCTTATATATATATGAATTATTTTTCTCTCTCCTCTCTCTCTTTTCTTTCTTCACTTCTTCATTTTCTCTCTATTTTTCATGGGAGCTAGGAGCTTGATCTTGAGGCCTAAGAGTGTGGTTTATGAACCCCTCTTGGTGGTGGAGTTGAAGGTCAAGGCTGGAAGCTTGACTTAAGGCAAATACATCCTGCCAAATTCTTGAACGACTTTACCTTACTGCAGTTTTCGATTTCCTTAGTAGTTTATTCTTAGAATTTCATGATAGTGGTTTTGTTAAATATGTTTTTCTAGTGATTTTCCTTCATGGGCTAGTTTCAGAAACAGTTTCGAGCTTGTTTTAACTTTTTGGTAGAAACCCTGATATTTACTAGTTAGGTAACTCAGTGTTGGAAACGATAACCAAAGTGATTGCTAAGAGACTTAGTATATGTGCTATATGAGGCTAGCCATTAGACTTGACATTTTACCGGACCAGTTTCTGTTAAGTTTCAGAACGCGGTTTCGGTTCCAGAATAACCGCCATGACTGGACTTTTCTTAGAATTGCCTATGGAAACCGGCATACCGACGGTATACCGTTTTGGCCCGACTTGGAATCCTAGAAAGCTATTGTGATGCAAACTGGCATACCGATGGTATACTGTAGTATACCGACGGTATACCAATTTGTTGGAATTGGATACTTGCTATATTTTTCTATCTCTGGACTGGCATACCGATCGTATACTAGTGTATACCGACAATATACCGATGATGTACTCTTTTTTATGTGCTTTATTTTTATCGAATTTTCTTTGATTTTCTTGCATGGCACCTCGGTGCATATACTTTTACTATGTTTACTGTTGACTAGTAGTGCCTAGACTTGACCTTGGAGTACCATGTTACGTGCTTAATCTCATGTATGCTAGGGGATGATTACTACCCAAGATACATTTGACCGTGACTAGTCTTCCATATGCTAGGGGATGATTACTACCCTAGATACTCGTTATAGTGACTTGTAGTAGTTCACTCGTGGTCAGTATATATGATATGTGTGATAGTGACTCGTAGTAGTTCACTCGTGGTCATTGTATATGACATGCATAATAGTGACTCATAGTAGTTCACTCATGGTCATTGTCCCTTATATGTGTGACAGTGACTCGTAGTAGTGCACTCGTAATACTTTCTTAGTATGTTATCTGTTGTGGCTTGTTATTGTCATACCCCGATCTCCCACAGGCTAATCGGTCGTCCCCACTGTAGAAGCATGAAAAATACGCTGCAAGATTATACGCAATATGCATGAAGCCCGCATAAAACAGAGTTTCAGTGCTGTGCAGCGTAAATCATGACTTCAGAGCTATTGGCGTACAACGGAGCTTCAACTCTATTTTTAGCAAAAAATAGAACCCAAGAACAGTCTGCATAAAGCGTCACTTTCGAGGCCATTTATGGCGTAAAAGGTGGTTGCCCCCTCCAAACAGCGTAACATATGCTTGCTTTTAATGCAGCATGGAGTTGTACGAGGAACGCTTCGTATTCCTCGAATGAACCTGTCAGACAGTACAATGAACCTGACTCCTGACAAAGAGTACTGCACAACTATCCAGACGACGGCTGTAATGATGATTCGGCATAGAGCTCCAGACTGTCGTTTAGTGACAAAGCCTTGATTTAAGTCGTCGTTTACGCAGTCAAAGAATATGCTGCCTAGTGTTACACAGACAGCCATGAGCTTTTACGCTCAAGAGGAGACAAAGCTGACCGCCATGTCAAAAGCTACTCTTCGTACAGAATTCGAGGCACGTCTCTGCAATTAATACGCGAGATGGGGGCAGATCTCTGCATTTAATGCATGAGATTTTGTTCTATTTCCAATGACTGGGTGAGCTATAATTAGGTCTAATACGTCCACATCACCATCCCAGCACATTACGCCATCAGGCCATTTTCAGCTATAGGAGTACGTCGTATGCTATCTCCTCGAAATACGCCGACCTGGCTATTTTTAACTATAGGAGTATGCCATATGCTATCTCCTTGAAATACGCCAACTCAGGCTATATTTGCAAAGGTACGTGAGCAAGCTATCTGGTCCAGAATATGCTCAAGGCCTCAGTCAAAGGAGGATAACTAGCTATCTCTACGTCGGTTACCTATCTGTGCAGCATTGGGCTTCTATGCCTATATAACAGCTACTTGGCTTCTACGCCAATATCACAGCTATTGGGCTTCTATGCCTACTGGGATTCTACGCCTACCTGGCTTCTACGCCAATATGATGCTTACTTGGTTTCTATGCCAACTTGACAGCTATTGGGCTTCTACGCCTACCTGGCTTCTACGCCAGTATGACAGCTATTTAGCTTCTACGCTAACCTGGCAGCTATTCGGCTTCTACGCCAATCATCTCTATGTGAGGGGCAGTTATCCACGTGGCTTGCATGTCGTGATCTTCGCAACAATTATACGCGTTACCTCATAATGGGACACGCATCATACGCAGAGTCGAGAGATTATTTAGACGTGGGTAGCAGTTATCATAACCGCCGCGTAAAGAATGCCACACTCTCCATTGTTCGGCTTCTACGTCGATTGGACGGTTATGGCAATTGGACTCTATAAATAGAGACCTCTATTGACAGAGGTCAGAGGTCGGATTTTATTTTGGATCGGATAGGATCGGATCGGATTTTATTTTTTGAGAGAGAAGATCCTGGAGCACAGACAGAGGGGAGTGATTGACGACCTTGGCATCGAGCATCCAATCCCTCTTGCGATTTTTGAAGCTTCTCCTTCTTCTACAGCACTTCTTTGTTATCGTGTGGTCCAAGGGACAAAGTGATCGACTGCAGATCAGACTCTTATAGCAATATTTACCCAGAATTAAATTTTGTACTTAATATCCTCGTATAGGATTAATTGTACTTCTTGTTTGTAAACCAAAGAAAGGGTTTCGTATAAACCTAGTTTTATTTCTTTCATTTATTATCAAACACAAGATGATGCATATAGATGTTTTATCATTTATGCCCATATTCCTAATGTGTCAGGGTAAAAACTCTATATTTTCGCAGTCTGGCGTAAAAGCTTTGACTGTCGAAATTTGGCGTATACTACAAACTTTGAGTGTTACGCTCTGGATAAAAATTCCAGCGTAACAACTCAAATTTTGGCAGTCTGGCGTAAAAATACAGACTGTTAGATTTTTGTGTATACTGCCAACCTTGAATTTTATGCTTCGAAAATAGGTTCCACCGTAAAAACTCAAGTTTTTATAGTCTTGGCGTAAAAGCACAGACTGTTGATCTTTGGCGTAAGCTGCAAGACTATAATGTCTAGTGTAGAAATTGACTTGTTCTTATTGTATTTTGTAGTGGACTTGCAGATCCCTTTGTTGGCTGAGGTGATGGGTTCTGCTGTTGGGATGCTGAACTCCAATTATCTGGAGAATTTGTCCCATGTGACATTCCCTATTTCTGGAACCCAGTATCCTAAAGGAAGGGAAATTCTGATATCATCTCAAGGAGAACGAATGCTGTTGAGTATGACCAGCGGGGAGCCCCTGACGTATATAGATGGGGACAAATATATAAAACCAGCTTTCCTATTCGGGGATATGATTGATAAACAATCCCAGACGAAGCACAAGAAGGAAAACTAGGTTTTTACTGCTGAGGGCATGGTCATGTACCTGCCCAGGATGCCGAAAGATTACCCTATCTCGGCATTCTTCCATGCCACGCATCCCAGGAGGATGTCATGGACCCTGACCCCTGATCTTCACGGCCAGCCGGGGAAGATATTTTATCAGAAAGGATCAGACCGAGAATTATTTGTGAGCCGTCCTTCAGGTCCTGTTATGCCTTTCAGGGGATTATTTTCGGGCAGTGTCCCGAGTGAAGACACTGCACTACTCCAGCCGTTTCAAATATTGACTTTTTGCAATAACTTCATGGGGTAGGGAGGAGTATACCCCAAGGTTAATCCTCGGACCATCGGGTGGCTTAGCCCCGGAAATCTTCGATGGGCTCGTTTAACTGCCTGGACCCTGAAGCATTTTCAGACAGAGCTGGAGAGCATTGGTCTGTTCGCGACTGTGAATGCTACCAGTGTTGGGCTGCCTCTCAACTCTAACCTATTTTTGGCTTTGATGGAGTGGTATATCTCGCTCACTGGGACTTTCGCCACTCCGCTAGGGGAGTTGGGATTGGCCCTTCATGAGATGGCAAAGATTTTAAGACTGCCAATGGGGGATACTCCTTATAAGGAGTATGTTCCCACAAACAGGGAGCTGAGGGATACAAACCCTCGGGCAGTGGCAGTGTACCAGGAGCTAATGAGCCATTATCTAGCGTGCACCACCTTCTACAATGAGCCCTCTGATTTGGCTCATACCAACAAATGGGCGTCCTATCTCTTCTTTTATCAGGCTAGAGATGCTAAGCCAGACAAAGTTGTGGATAACAGGGATAAGCCCTTGAATCTTCTGAGCGTACTTAATGCCCAAATAGTCGATGATCTTATTGAAGACGTTGGGGCTTCAGATCAAGTTCTCGATGAGGAGATCGAGGGTTATCCTGCAGGCACTAAAGCCTATAGTTATATGAGGCATTACCGTAAGCCTCTGTCAAGGAAAGCTCAACTGGCTGGCTTCCTCTCTGTATGGCTACGCCGATTGGTAGTTGTCACGACCCGCACCCGGTTTAGGGGCACGAATGCGTGGGTACGTCCAGCCTACGCCGCAGCATCGGCGGTAGAACGCTGTCTAGGTCGAGTACTATCTAACAATCTCACGCTAGTATCCAACTCCATAAGGAGACTCGGATGATACTATAAAATATCAACAATATACTCAATCACAACTACAGCACGATAGGAATTTGAAGAAGTAAAGAAAACAACACAAGTCTAAAGACAACATAATCATACCTGCAATCATTAACTTCCAATCCCCAAGTGTGTCGGAACCAGTCTACTAAGGTCACAGTCTGAAAAAATATTTTCCAGTCAGGAAGGAGCAAAGTACATCTCTAAATAGCAGTTCTATATAAATGACATAAACTATGTAGCAGTTCTAGATGGAAACATACCAGATACATGTATAGGTACGAGAATGTACAAGAAAAGAAATATACTGGAAATACTGTAAGTAAATGCAGGAAGAAAAACAATATGTCAATGAGCAAGAAACCTATGACTAAGTGTGTGAGTACTAGCTTTAACATGTGATCGGCTTGGGACTAGTAAACTCATTACATGGGTTAGTAGGGCTAACCGATGTAACAGTGAGGAGGCATGTAAACTCATTACAGGGGTTAGTAGGGCTAACCGATGTAACAGTGAGGAGACATGTAAATGGTCAGGCCGCACCCGACGTGAGATGTGGGGTGAGCTATGGTGCATATAAACTTGGGTATGATCACATATCTATACTAAAGTACTCCCCAAACCCCCGACTGGTATAGTAGATCCAATCATGGTACGCTATGGCACAGGATTCCCTAGGAAGGTAGCAAATCTCCCCGGGAATTCAGTGTCTGTACATGCACAAGATAACAAGGAAACAAGTCTCGTACAAGCTACACCATGAATAAGGAATAACATCTCATGACGAGATCCGTGTACACCAATCCGTGTAACCAGCGTGTCAAGAGCAATGGATATTTACACTAGATACAGTGAACATAGGAAATATCATAAATTAGAAACTAATCAGAGAATGTACTCGCCTTTGGTCCTTAGCTGGTAAAACCAATGTCCTGTCCCAGAGTATCGTCTGGAGGAACCAACAGTCCTAAAAATATATCAAATACAACATTTGCATCAGGTGCTACACTAACACATCACAACACATGAACTCAGGGGCTCTGCCAGGCATGGCTCTAGTCAACTAGGTCATCTAGTAGGTTTACCAATTAACCATATTATAATTTCCATCAACTACAATAGTAGATATATGTAAATATATATATACTTTAAAATAAGTAATACTTGTATACATACTAAAAAGAATTTAATCTAATATATGTATATATATCTAAAATATATACCAATATAAATTACTAGCTATAGTTGTATATTTACTAAGATACGCACATTTATATATTAACATATATCAAAATACGTACATATCATATGTGTGCAAAGTACATTTTTAGAATATACATATATATATATATATATTGTCACCCTCATTCTTAAACATAATAATATTAATTTACCAACTCAACTTTATACTATATATATATATATACCGATGCCAATTTTATTCATATATTAAAAATACGTTTTATTGCACTTATACTACATGAATTTATACCAATCCAAGATAACCAATTTCGAACTAATTTAGTTTTGTGAAACTATATTTTTAATTAATAATGTAACCAAAAATTTATTATTATTTTTACATATCAAAACCCTTTTAATTTGTTACATAAGAATAACTAATTACATAAACTAGCTAATTACATATTAATATAACCAAATTATATATACTAATTATATTAATTAAACTAATTATATAAAATAACTAAATATATATACTAAACTGATTTAATTAACAAAAGAAAATGATTAACCAATATAAATAACTAATTGATTAATTAATTACTAATTATATAATTAATTAATTAACTTAAACTAATATATATTAACTATTGATTATACATAATTAATTACTGATTACTCTATACATACTTATCTAAATTGAAATCACAGAGTTGAAAGAAAGGAAAAGGGAAAGGGAAGAAGAGGCTTACGAGGGCTTCTCCGGCGTCGGTGCGGGGTCTCGCCGGCAGGGCGGCGGCGGTTGAACTCGGTGGTGGCAGCGTTCGGCTCCGGATCTGAGGCGGCGGTCGACTCGGCTCGAGACGGCGGCGTCTGGTCGAGGAGCGGCGCTCGGCGCTCGAGGAGGCGGCGGCGGAGCTCGGTTCCAGCGGCGACGGCGGCGTTCGATTCCAGCGGTGGCGGCGGCGTTCGATTCCAGCGGCACTCGACGGATCTGGCGGCGTCCGGCGGCGGCTACCAGCTTCAGCGGCCACGGCTCGACGCGGCCACGGTTAGGTTTAGGGTTTCTGCGAGTCGTGTCTGTGGATCGTGTCCGGGGCAGGACACGATGGGTTGCTGAACTGTGAGGGACGTGTCCGGGTGTGTCGGACACAAAAAATCTGATTGTAATATTGTAACCGAACCCAGAAATGAATGGATACTGTGGGACACCCGGGGTCGGACCCGAGGCCATCACGGCTGACACGGATGCTGGACACACGGACACGAGCACACAAAAATGGTGGTGGCTGTGGCTCTATGGGGATTTGTGAAGGCTAGCTAGGGTTTCCAGGGAGATGTGATGAGGGACTTAAATAGGGAGAGATGGTGTGGGATAAAGGGTTGCGGGTTGGCCCAATAATGAATGGCCAAGATCAATACATGAATAAGTTCTTCATGTGGGAAAGGGTGTGGGCTAGTTAATGGAAATGGCGACTTGTAAAATTAAAGAAACAAAGGTTATAATTTCAGAAAATATTTTTAGGAAAGCTAGCAAATTTTAAATTAGCTACTAATTAATACATTTTGCAAAAATCTCAGAAAGTATGACATTTATTTATTTACTACCCCAATAAATAAAAATCTATTTTATTTTATCAACTAGTCTTTTAAATAAATATTTAGTTAAAACAATAATTTTATGATTCAAGCCAATAAATATTTGAAACTAGAAATATATATATTATTATTTATTTATTTATTTTGTAATACATCGTTATTTAGAAAAAATAATTTTTATAAAGATTTTTAAATTACCTCCTACAATCAAACCCCGTTCTAAATCAAATAAAAATTTCAAGGAGAAATATTTTATAAAACTTGATATTTTAAAATAAATTAAAAACTAATTATTTTGGAAATTGGAAATCGGAGGTTACAAGTCTATCCACCTTAGAAAAATTTCGTCCTCGAAATTTTAGGGATGACTAGGATAGAAAAACATTTGTTGTTCATAATGATGAATATATTATTGAAGAAAATATTTCTATAAGGATAATATTTACCAAACAGAAGAAAACATGAAGAAAAAGAAAATATGGTTTAAGACAGGAATAACTTGAAGGAATCATGGCTCGGCCTTGAATTCTCTAGAAAGTTTAGGTTTTGGGAAGTAGACACGATCACTGAAAAAAACAGATAATCGGAATAATGCACGTTACCTTTTCAAAGTAACTAAACCAAGGAAGACCCAGTATAAAGAATGATATAGACATGAAAGTTATAGCTAATTCGAAAGATACGGTCGACAATTTGATTTAAGAAACTTAAATACATCCTTCAGAATGTAATCAAGAGACATCTAATCGCCTTTCTTGATTTCTAGGAAAAAGAGTAGTCTTTACTACCATCTGAAAATAATCCTTCCTCTTTATCCTCGTTCATTTTACTTTTCTCAATCTTGTGATTCTCATTAACTAATATCTATAAAAGTTTCAAATTCTACAAACTTTATTAGATTAGATCTTAGAATTTCTGAATCAAAATTTATTACATGTCCAAAATCCTTATCATCAAATTCGAGTTTATTTATCTTAACATCAACTATACCTCGATTATTTTCTTCGATTTCAAATGTTACTGTCATGGTCAAGATTTTAATTTAAATCACAACCTCAATATACCATGATCTTACCTTACGACCTTCAATTATATGATCCCATAATCAATTATATTATAATCTTCTTTACCATGAGCTTCATTTCATTCCATATTTCTTTATCCATATGTATAGTGTTTTCGAATTTTGAACTAATATATTTTTTTTATCCTCTGAATTTATTATCCCAATGCAAAATTTTTATTACTCGAATCCTCAATATTTTAATTGAATTCCAGTCGTATCACAATCTCCTCAAATTTTGAGTAAATAACTAAATACAAAATTTTACTATCCAATCCTTTTAATTGAAATCCAATCAATGCATATTTATAAAAATCGTATCCCCAAAATTTAATTTTTTTTTTTTTTTTAACACAATCCATCAATCACCTTACTCCTCTAACTCAAATTCAATTGATGCTCCTTCAAAATCTAATCCTATCCCGATAATTGAATTCGACACTATTCCATTTACGATTTTTATTTCCTGATTTTTTTTTTCCTCAAATACTCAACGATGCGATGCTTCCAGAATCTTCAATGCAACATTCATAATATATAAAATTTCTATCTTGCAATCAAATAGATAAAATGATAATCTCTCAAATTTCTCAAATTCTTAATAATCAATTCAATCATATCAAGACCTCCTTAAAATTAATAAATCCTCAAATTTTTTTTTGGCTCTGTGAATTTCTTAATTCTCCCTTTAAGTAAATGTTTGTCCTCGAATTTCAATCAAACCTCGATTTTCGCAAAAACAATGATTCCATCAACTCTGTTATAACAATCCCCTAAATTCTTTATTTAAATTTATGCTCCTCCATAATTTAATCATCTTGTCCCTTTTTGTCGGTCATACCCTTGTCATAGATCCTTGCTATGGTCAAAACCCAAATGATCATGGTTTAAGAAAATTCTACTTACATCCATGCAATTTAAGAAAATATATAGGTCATGTGTCTTGTCATGGTATTTCAGTCTCTGTTAAGGTGTACTACTAGCTAAGTTCTAACAAGAAAATCATGAATATAAACCACGTTACTAGGGAATCAATCAATCAAAAGACGAAAAAGAACATTAGGAAAGAAAAGAAAGAACCTGCTAACATATTACTTGCGGTATCTGCTATCAACCACTTAACTCTAGCACATTCTCTAATAAATTCCTATTCATGTACACTGGTACCCATATCAACTAATCATGTATTAATATTCATATCTCTCATCCACCAAAAATTAATCCTCAAAATAATCGTCAAGGTTTAACTTCCCGATCAACTTAAAATAAAATGCATATACCTCCTCAAAATCAGGTACTTCACATCGAAATAAAATTTAATCACTTCTAAAATCTTTGTAGCCTTAACTATGTTTATTGAATCAAATTTAAATCCTCAACATAAAATCTCAACTCCTTAAAAATTCTGAAAATTAAAAATTCATTTCCACCTTTTAATTTATAACTCCTCAATGTACATATCAGTGCTCACGGTCTCTGATACTCAAGGTGCACTCAATACCTATATTGTCTAGAACTGTGTACTAATTTGTACTGCCCGAATCACTTGCACTATTACCTCCAATGATCAAAGTTACCATCAACTGTGTTTTCTTTCATAATTTCAATTTATGTCAACTGGTATATCATCTAATTATCATCACACCGAGTGCTTACTGTTACTAGCACCATTTTCAATAATCCTTGATATAGAATCATCGGCACTCTTGGTATTATATCACTAGCTGCATTAATGGATTATCTCATCAAGCTCATTAGACTCATGATCACCTGTATCCTTTATAACACTCATGTTTCTTTACTCTCATGGGTATGTGTAGGGTTCCTCATCTCGATGGTTGTATATGTATTTCCTTCAATCCTTTAAAACCTATTAAACTAATCCGTGATACGCTTCACAACTTCCATTACTAATCCTGATATTTCTCTACTTATGACATCTCATTAACCCTTTATACATATACATTTATTTACCTTTAACATTTCCGATATCAATCATCCAATTGGACATTATGCTCCATAAATCCTTAACACAATTCCCGGATACTTAATCGTTTACATAGATCACTCAATTACATAATCATGATTATCCAGGACGGGTAATTGGCTCTGATACTAACTCTGAGAACTATCACTGATACTCTATACTCTTCTTAACTCTCAGTCTCTAATGACACTACTCCCAGAATCATTGGTACAAGGTACTATACTAAGGGCTAACTCTAGATTAAAGCCTACTGCTCACATGTCCAACTAAGAAACACTTACAACTCACTAGCAACACAGTCAATACTAATACAAGACACAACAAAATTACAAGCCACTAATTATCATACTTAACAAGAAATCCTCAAGGAATAGGAGCTCAAAGACTGAATTGAGGACAGAAGGTATCTTTACTGCTAGTAAAGAAAGAAGCGGTGGAACAAAGTCCTGGAATAACAGAAATAGATAAGTCTTGAGATGATATTTTAAGAACCAATTTAGGATACAACCTGATAATCATACACGTCTGTCTGAAATCATGACACTCAGAATCCTCGCCACGCCAGTAAGCATAGATGCGATAAACGATAGGTTTCTTAACTAAGGTATGCATTCTATAATCATGTCGTCTAGAATCTTCGCCACGCCAACCGGTATGGCTGCGAAAGACTCTAAGCTTCATAACTATAGTATGTACATCCAAGTCAGGTTCCTACGTTCTCGTCACCACAGCTAATATGGCTGCGATAAATTCTAGGTTCCATAACCAAAGTAGACGTTTTACCTTCCTCACTGTCCTCATCAATATATGTCATCAGATGATACCATAAATCCTAGTCCATAAAAATTCATCTCAATTTGAAATCAACTCAACAACGATACCAAGAATTAAAGTTAACAACTCGTCAACAAGAATCAAAACCAAGAATTTAATTTAAGAGCTGCTCAACAAGAATCAAGTTCAGTGACAACAAGCGAGAGCGGACGGAAACCAGGAAAGATTTAAATTAAAAATAAGATTCTCATGGGGTCATCCCAGGAAATCTTTCAAGAATTTGTGATTGAGTATCCTCTCTCATCCTAGTATCCTATGTCCTATATTTAATAGCAGGTACGCAATAGTACAACTATGACATCGCACTACTACGACATCGCACAACTAGCGAAGTCTGACCTGCATGGGCCACCACTAAAAACGTGTCACGACCCGCACCCGGTTTAGGGGCACGAATGCGTGGGTACGTCCAGCCTACGCCGCAGCATCGGCGGTAGAACGCTGTCTAGGTCGAGTACTATCTAACAATCTCACGCTAGTATCCAACTCCATAAGGAGACTCGGATGATACTATAAAATATCAACAATATACTCAATCACAACTACAGCACGATAGGAATTTGAAGAAGTAAAGAAAACAACACAAGTCTAAAGACAACATAATCATACCTGCAATCATTAACTTCCAATCCCCAAGTGTGTCGGAACCAGTCTACTAAGGTCACAGTCTGGAAAAATATTTTCCAGTCAGGAAGGAGCAAAGTACATCTCTAAATAGCAGTTCTATATAAATGACATAAACTATGTAGCAGTTCTAGATGGAAACATACCAGATGCATGTATAGGTACGAGAATGTACAAGAAAAGAAATATACTGGAAATACTGTAAGTAAATGCAGGAAGAAAAACAATATGTCAATGAGCAAGAAACCTATGACTAAGTGTGTGAGTACTAGCTTTAACATGTGATCGGCTTGGGACTAGTAAACTCATTACATGGGTTAGTAGGGCTAACCGATGTAACAGTGAGGAGGCATGTAAACTCATTACAGGGGTTAGTAGGGCTAACCGATGTAACAGTGAGGAGACATGTAAATGGTCAGGCCGCACCCGACGTGAGATGTGGGGTGAGCTATGGTGCATATAAACTTGGGTATGATCACATATCTATACTAAAGTACTCCCCAAACCCCCGACTGGTATAGTAGATCCAATCATGGTACGCTATGGCACAGGATTCCCTAGGAAGGTAGCAAATCTCCCCGGGAATTCAGTGTCTGTACATGCACAAGATAACAAGGAAACAAGTCTCGTACAAGCTACACCATGAATAAGGAATAACATCTCATGACGAGATCCGTGTACACCAATCTGTGTAACCAGCGTGTCAAGAGCAATGGATATTTACACTAGATACAGTGAACATAGGAAATATCATAAATTAGAAACTAATCAGAGAATGTACTCGCCTTTGGTCCTTAGCTGGTAAAACCAATGTCCTGTCCCAGAGTATCGTCTGGAGGAACCAACAGTCCTAAAAATATATCAAATACAACATTTGCATCAGGTGCTACACTAATACATCACAACACATGAACTCAGGGGCTCTGCCAGGCATGGCTCTAGTCAACTAGGTCATCTAGTAGGTTTACCAATTAACCATATTATAATTTCCATCAACTACAATAGTAGATATATGTAAATATATATATACTTTAAAATAAGTAATACTTGTATACATACTAAAAAGAATTTAATCTAATATATGTATATATATCTAAAATATATACCAATATAAATTACTAGCTATAGTTGTATATTTACTAAGATACGCACATTTATATATTAACATATATCAAAATACGTACATATCATATGTGTGCAAAGTACATTTTTAGAATATACATATATATATATATATATATATATATATTGTCACCCTCATTCTTAAACATAATAATATTAATTTACCAACTCAACTTTATACTATATATATATATACCGATGCCAATTTTATTCATATATTAAAAATACGTTTTATTGCACTTATACTACATGAATTTATACCAATCCAAGATAACCAATTTCGAACTAATTTAGTTTTGTGAAACTATATTTTTAATTAATAATGTAACCAAAAATTTATTATTATTTTTACATATCAAAACCCTTTTAATTTGTTACATAAGAATAACTAATTACATAAACTAGCTAATTACATATTAATATAACCAAATTATATATACTAATTATATTAATTAAACTAATTATATAAAATAACTAAATATATATACTAAACTGATTTAATTAACAAAAGAAAATGATTAACCAATATAAATAACTAATTGATTAATTAATTACTAATTATATAATTAATTAATTAACTTAAACTAATATATATTAACTATTGATTATACATAATTAATTACTGATTACTCTATACATACTTATCTAAATTGAAATCACAGAGTTGAAAGAAAGGAAAAGGGAAAGGGAAGAAGAGGCTTACGAGGGCTTCTCCGGCGTCGGTGCGGGGTCTCGCCGGCAGGGCGGCGGCGGTTGAACTCGGTGGTGGCAGCGTTCGGCTCTGGATCTGAGGCGGCGGTCGACTCGGCTCGAGACGGCGGCGTCTGGTCGAGGAGCGGCGCTCGGCGCTCGAGGAGGCGTCGGCGGAGCTCGGTTCCAGCGGCGACGGCGGCGTTCGATTCCAGCGGTGGCAGCGGCGTTCGATTCCAGCGGCACTCGACGGATCTGGCGGCGTCCGGCGGCGGCTACCGGCTTCAGCGGCCACTGCTCGACGCGGCCACGGTTAGGTTTAGGGTTTCTGCGAGTCGTGTCTGTGGATTGTGTCCGGGGCAGGACACGATGGGTTGCTGAACTGTGAGGGACGTGTCCGGGTGTGTCGGACACAAAAAATCTGATTGTAATATTGTAACCGAACCCAGAAATGAATGAATACTGTGGGACACCCGGGGTCGGACCCGAGGCCATCACGGCTGACACGGATGCTGGACACACGGACACGAGCACACAAAAATGGTGGTGGCTGTGGCTCTATGGGGATTTGTGAAGGCTAGCTAGGGTTTCCAGGGAGATGTGATGAGGGACTTAAATAGGGAGAGATGGTGTGGGATAAAGGGTTGCGGGTTGGCCCAATAATGAATGGCCAAGATCAATACATGAATAAGTTTTTCATGTGGGAAAGGGTGTGGGCTAGTTAATGGAAATGGCGACTTGTAAAATTAAAGAAACAAAGGTTATAATTTCAGAAAATATTTTTAGGAAAGCTAGCAAATTTTAAATTAGCTACTAATTAATACATTTTGCAAAAATCTCAGAAAGTATGACATTTATTTATTTACTACCCCAATAAATAAAAATCTATTTTATTTTATCAACTAGTCTTTTAAATAAATATTTAGTTAAAACAATAATTTTATGATTCAAGCCAATAAATATTTGAAACTAGAAATATATATATTATTATTTATTTATTTATTTTGTAATACATCGTTATTTAGAAAAAATGATTTTTATAAAGATTTTTAAATTACCTCCTACAATCAAACCTCGTTCTAAATCAAATAAAAATTTCAAGGAGAAATATTTTATAAAACTTGATATTTTAAAATAAATTAAAAACTAATTATTTTGGAAATTGGAAATCGGAGGTTACAGTAGTACCTGGCATCGCATCTGCGGATCGCATTTACCGTAACACCTTATGGCCTGCAATGCGTTTGGTATTTAGGACAAGACTGGGCCTGCTCCCTGCCATGGTATGCCGATACAAGATGGCCTGAGGGCGCTTACTAATGGGCTTCTCGCTGATGAGACACGGTGTAAAAGCTTTCCCAGGGTAGAGTTACCATTCCTATATCTGATGGGGTGGTTAATTCTTCATAATCCCAGGGTGATGTCTCCCGGCTCTGCCAGTAGTTTGGAAAATAATTTTTTGTTGAATTACAAGAATTCCTCTTAGAACGTGACCACCGTCGTAGACTGTCGGCGAGCATTAAATTTTGCTCATAGCTGAAAGCTCTTCTGTATCGTCCCTACTGTACATATCAATCAACAGGGGATGAAACTTCAGGATTTAGGTCACGGAAAGACCGTTCTTTCTCCCGAAGCTTTTTATTGGTTGGTCTGTATTAGACATTCCCATTTATTGTACAGAAGTGAAGACTATTGCTTCTTGGAGCCTTATCTGCCTAGTCGATTCGCCAGGCAGTTTGGGTATGACCAATTGCATGTAGGAAATGCCATCACCAGCTTCAAGTCCAGAGGTGAACTTATTGATGGAGCGAGAGGATGGCGATACTTCATGATGGGTTGTACTAGAGCAACCTTTACTGTGCCCGCGACTTCTCTCTCCATGGAGTTGCGTATCCTTCATTCATACGCATAATTTTATGTGGCCATCAATACCTTCCATCACGATTTTGATATGCGTAGAAGTTTTAGGATGCCCTCTCATAAGTCCACTAGAAGAGAGGAGGTCCCATCAGTCTTCTCTGATGAAGGTGAAGACCCTGTCGGTCCAGACGAGTTTTTGTTGACAATACCGAGAGACCTAATACCTCCGCCTGTAGAGCCTCTTGTTATCCCCAGTAAGCGAAGGGCCTCTACTCTGAAAGAGACTTCCCCTCGCAAGAAAAAGAAGATTGTCAGTGGCCCTACAAGAACTTCCAGCTATGAGGCTCCTAGGAGTGAACCTGCTGTTTCCCCGGGCGGGGATGATTCTTTGATTAGAGGTCCCTCATTTTTTTAGAGAGGGAACCTCCACAGTTCCGGCTGACAGTGCCGGAGATTCTTTGCTCGAGACTGTTGTCGCTACTACCGCTACTGGTAGTACAGTGAGGTCGCCTTCGAGGCCGAGCAAATTAAGGATATCTTTATCCAGACCAATAATGGGTCCAACCCCTTCTTCATCTGTAAGTATCTCCAGCAAGATTCTACCTGATGAACCTCGATTGGATCTGGGTGAAGGCTTGGATGCCTACCCTCAGACGTCATTTGGTGTACCCTCTTCCCCAGGTATGACAGTTTGCTTAGCATTATTAAGAAATGATTTAGCTGTACTGGCTGCGGACGCAACATATATACCATCAGCCATGGGTAAATTTTATCCTTATGCCTCTTTTTTAGGAAAATTAACATCAAATTGATATTAATTTTCTCTTGTCTTCTTTTCAGGTGAAGACATCTCAGGGGAAGGCGGAGTCGACGCAACTTTTGACTTTGTTGTGGATTCTGCTGATGAAATGACGGTGTTTGACACCGAAGGGGCAAGCTTTGAAGATGTTGCTCCTTCGTCTGCAGCATTTTCGGGTGTAGCCTCGCCCAATACAGTCCCGATATCTTCAGAGGAGGATGAGCCTATCATTGCGACTGTGCCTCCTTCGTTGAGTACACCAGTAACTTTAACCATTGCTGGTGTCAGTTCTTTTGTAGCGCCATCTGTAGAGGCAACGACCGTGGCAACATCCTTTGCCAATGTTCCACAAAGGGGTTTTATTGACATCGCGGCCACTCCCAGCGTCTATTCGCATTTTAACATGCTAGTTGAACAATTTACTAGCATATTCTATATCACTTTAAAATCGTTGATATCCATGGTGCTGGAGAAGAATCTGGGCTTTGATGCTCTGAAGATGTCCTCCAATCTCACCATAGCGCAGATTAGAAATTTCGATGACGCTGGACGAGCTGATGCTCTGGAGCAAATAGTTAATGGTTCGGAACAACCTATTAATAATTATTTGCAATTGTCTCGAGACTATGTCGATGATATGATTCAAGCTGAGTAAGACTCCTTGACTGCGAGGCTTATTGGGGAGATGAAAACTCTGAGCAAATCCACCGAGGCACAGCAGCAAGAGATGAATAAAGAGCATGCCGTATTGGGGTATGTCATTCCCCAGCTGGCTAAGTGCGAGGCCGAATATGAGGAAGAGGCAGCGAGGGTCCAAAAATTGGAAGATGAACTCGCTCAGGCAAAGGAGAGGGCTCTCTCTTCATCGGCAGCTCGAGATGTATTGAATGACCGAATGGAAGCGGCTCAGCAAAACCTGGCATATGCGGGTGTCATCCATGCAGGTTTTATACATGCTCAGTCTGAACTGTGTGCTTTGAACAATGAGGAGGCAAGGTTGGAGCGGGCTCGAGCTAACGTTTTGAACTCCAGGAATGAGAGGATTGCCGCTCTGGCGCAGCAGATTCGTGATTTGACAGCTCCTCCCCAATGATGTACTTTTTACTTTTATATGTAACTTGCTCTTTCTGGAGATAATAAAGAGACTTTATCTGACTTTGTGGACCCATCATTTTTGAATATAAACGATAGGCTAGGGTGAAAGTAATATTAGAGGTAATATGGATGTGATATACTTTCGGCAAGCTTCAGCTGGACATATCTATTCAGAGGTTATATGGACATGATAGAATATGATCCAACTAAATTTGTATACAAAATACTATCAGAGGTAATATGGACGTGATAGGTTTTGAAGTTCCAAATTAGTTGAACATATCTGTTCAGAGGTTATATGGACATGATAGAATATGATCCAACTAGATTTTGTACGTAGTATCGTCAGAATGAGATCTTCACCATACCCCGCTTAAACAAGGAAGATTAAGCATAGTACTTCTTCAGGAATTTATCGTTAATAGGAGCCATTAACAAGTCTCCATTAGGCTTGGCTAATCGGTAAGCGTCGTTTGAGAACGTCGTCTCGATCACATAAGGGCCCTCCCATTTGGGCTGAAATTTACCCTTACTCTTGTGAGTAATGATCATTGGCCTTTTTACAGCTAAAACTAGCTCGCCAGTTTTGAACACCCTTTCCTTTACTTTTTGATTAAAAGCTTTGGAAATGCGTGCCTGGTAAAACGTAATGCATTGTTGAGCTTGAAGGCATTTCTCGTCTAATCCTTCTAGCTCTTGAAGCCTTATTAGGTCATTCTTTTCCTGAGACAACTCATTAGCCACTGCTATTCTGAGTGAGGGAATCTGAACTTCAATGGGGAGAACTGCTTCACTCCCGTAAACCAATGCAAATGGGGTACAACCTGTCGGTGTTCGTACCATTGTGCGGTATGCCCAGAGGCATTCTTCCAGTTTCTTGTTCCAATCTCTTTTGTTCGAAGAAACGAACTTATTTAAGAGTTTAATGATGGTTTTGTTGAAGGCTTTCGGCAGACCATTAGCAGCAGGATTGTATGCCGTAGAGGCCATATTTTGTATCCGATTCTTATCGCAAAATTGATGAAACACTTGGCTGATGAATTGAGGCCCCTAGTCATGGATTATCCTTCGGGATATCCCAAAGCGATAAATGACATGATGCTTGATAAAGCTGATCACGTTGGATGTCTTTACCTCAGCAAGGGGGATTGCCTTCGCCCATTTAGAGAAATAATCGATGATAGCCAATATGAACCGATGTCCTCTAGAAGATGACGGGTGAATCGGACCAATGATGTCCATACCCCATGCTTCGAAGGGCCATGATGCAATGGTAGGATATAGATACTCAGAAGGCTGATGTATAAAATCCGCATGAACCTGACAGGCTTTGCACTGTCTTGCATATTTTGCTGCATCTGCAATCATGGTAGGCCAATAATAGCCCATTCTCCTGATACGATCATGTAGCTTAGGACCGGGTTGATAAGCTCCACATACGCCGTCATGAGCTTCACGGATAACCCATTTTGCATCATCGTCAGAGAGACATCATAGTAGTAGTCCATCGTATGTTCAACGATATAGACTTTGTGAAGAAGTATCAAAATAGAAGCGTAGTATCGTCTTTTAACCGATACTGCTTCTTTGGGATCTTCTGGTAAGATTTCGTATGCTGCGAAGTCTATGAAGGGACTTCTCCAGTCTCTCTTAGGAGGAACCGTATTTACGGCGTAGCTGCGTTCCAGGTGAAAGTTATTTTTTACACAGAATAGATCTCAGTTGAAAAGGATCACCGAATTCTGCCTCCTTATAGGAATAGCTAGATCTGCAGCTAAACTGGCCAGAGCGTCAGCTTCCAAATTTTGAGATCGAGGCACATGTTCTAGGAAAAATTCTTTAAAAGACATGGCTATCTTGATCGTTGCTTGGTGATAAGGAATGAGGTCTGGATTACGGACTTCATATACTCTTCTGACCTGATTGACGATCAGCTGGGAATCACCAAAAGCTTCTAGGTATTCGACCTCCAATTCTTTAGCGACTTGATGCCCGATGAGTAGGGCATTATACTCTGCCACATTATTAGAGCAGGGCTCGCTGAGAGAATATGCTCGATAGATGACGAGTTTATCAGGAGTAACCAGAATAATTCCTACTCCTGAAACTACGTTTCCCTTGGGACCAGTCCGAGAGGCACCATCGAAGAATAGCTGCCATATATCATCTTCCATTACAGAATTACATTCTGCAACTTCGTCGGGAATATCCTCGTATAGTTTGGAGGTTTCTGGAATTGGATGAGCAGCTAAGAAATCAGCCAAGGCCTGACCCTTTATGGACTTCTGAGGGACGTACACCATATCATACGGTGTTAAATATCGCCCAAGTCGCGAGTCGGGAATTAAGAACGCTTGGCTTACTCATCAATACCCGAAGAGGATTGATTCTGGAGATGATATGAATAGTTTGGCCTGTGACGTAATATCGCGTCTTCTGAATAGCAAACATTAGGGCCAAGTATTCTTTTTCTACTGGATTGTACCGGTGTTCAGCTCCGATCATCATCCTGCTTAGGTAGTAAATAGCCTGTTCATGACCTTCATCGTTCTTCTGTGCGAGAAGAGCTCCCAAAGAATGATCTATTGCTCGAACATACAGCAAAAATGGTCTTCCTATGACGGGAGGCACCAGAACTGGAGGATTAGTAAGGTAGCGTTTGATATCGTCAAACGCTTGCTGACAGGCTTTATCCTATACGAAAGACACACCTTTCTTCATTAGGCGAGAAAAAGGCTGACATCTTCCAGAGAGATTGGATATGAATCTCCTGATGTAGGCTAGACGACCTTGAAATCCCCTGAGTTCTCTCAGATTACGGGGAGGTCGCATCTCTAAGATAGCCTTTATTTTATCAGGGTCGACTTGAATGCCTTTGGCGGTATACCCTAACCCGAAGTGCGTTCATTGATGGTAGGGATCACCATACAGTGGCATTCATCTGCCTTTCCCGAAGTTGAGGCCTGGTTCTGCCTTCAGGTCATAACCCATATTTTACATGATTTTTAAGGCTTGTGGGCTATATCTGAAAACCTGCATTTTCCCAGCATCAGACTCGTGAGAATCTTCTTGTACAATCGGTCAATTCCGCATATGGCCGAAAACTATTGGATGCTGACCTTTACAGGTAGGTGGAACAATAAAGATAGAATCTTCGTGTGGCCCATATGTCGTGATGACGTTAGATGTTGATGCCACTTCCCACACATACGGTTAATAGAAGTCTATAGCTTTCAAGAATTTTTGTGCTATAGGCTCTATATCATTATGGAGGGATGATTCCTGATAAGGAAATTTGGCGTCAATATACTGGAAAAGAGGTTCTTTATTATCATCAGAAACCATGTTCCCGGTTGTGTTTACATTAATTGGTTGTTTGTTGTGCCGAAGGTTGATGACCAAGGGTGGAGGCTTCTGATTCAGAGTGACCACTAGGGGATCCTTTCCTCTTCCTGATTTGGTTCTGTCCAAGTGGATAGCCATGGGTTCCGTAACTTTAGGACAGAAAATTCGTCCTTTCACCTGGATTGACAGAGGTTGCTCAATAGACGATTCCCCTGGCTCCCTATGGGATTCCTCTTTCGTCTTGCCAGTCACCTCCTTTATGTAGTCTTGGGTGTACAACATGGCATCGGAGTAGTAGGGCTCAACTCCTTTGAATGGGTTAAGATCAGCAAACTTTGTCTTTACTGTTCCTTAGGAGTCTACATATTTGAAGCATTGATGTAGAGTGGAAGGAATAATATTGTGATCGTGGATCCATGGTCTGCCCAACAAAATATTGTAGGAAACCTCTGAATCAATGACGTAACAAGTAGCCACTGATCTAAGGTTACTAATCTGGATCCTCAGACGAATCTTCCCCAGCGGCTTACTTTTTCTGGCGTTGAAGCCCACGATTGTAGTGGTGGTATAAGCCAGTTCGCTGGTAGGAATCCTCAATAGCCTGAGCAGACTATGAGGGATGATGCTGATCGACGATCCCGGATCTATATGAATCTGGTCTACCTCTATGGAACCGACGTATCCGGTGTAATAGAGGGGTCTGCTATGCCCGTTATGTTTCAACAGCATATCTTCTTGAGTGAAAGTGATGTTAGGAACCACTTTCATTACACTATGAAATTGAGGACATGCCACAGGTTCTTTGTCGGGGGACTTGAGCTAGGTCAAGCATATGTCCGCCTGCATCAAAGCTTCGTACAAGGCTTGACGAGTGTCTTTGGATAGCCTAAGCAGTTCAAAAATGGACAGTCTGGCTGGAGTATTAGCCAGTTGGGCGAGGATGTCGAAGTTATATGGCTTCTCTAAACCTTTGTTTTGAATATTTTTCAAAGATCTATCAAAACAAACTTATTTCTGTTTGCCCTTGTCCGTCGGAGTTGGTCTAGAAGGACCTGCCTCTGGTATGACAGGTTCAGGCTCTTAAGGCTTGGCAGCTAAAGCGTCTGCCGTTGCATATTCTTGATTTCCTTCATAGTCCTTGAGGTAGGCTTTCCCTGACCGGGTTCCGGTAGCTAAAGCCTCTTCTTCTGATGTCGAAGAAATTGTAACCATGTGACATGGTTTGCGTCTTGAGCTCTTTTTAGACTTAGCCTTAGCAGCTTGAGTCTCTTCCTCAATCTCTGACACCAGATCATGATGAACCCACATAATCTCACCACGCTGGGTAGTTAAGGGCACAAAATCCTAGTTTTGACCCTGGCCGGAGGAAGATTAACAATGTTCATCGTCGTCAGGGGAATAGGTACTATACCATCCGAGACTTCTTGAGGGGGCAGATCGCCGAATTAGAGAGAGATCATGTTGGCGGCGACCGTCTTCTCGCTATTGTGCAGAGTGATAGCCTTGGCATCGATCAGCTGCTGAATTTTTCTTTTTAGTATATAACACGCTTTGGTAGGGTGATGTATATACCTTTGGAAAATATAGTACTTAGGGTTATTGGTACTGCCGACTTCATTAGGCCTTTTCACCTCAGGGAGGGTGAGCTTGCCACTTTTGACTAGACAGTCGAAGATGCTCGGAATATCATCATCATCAAAAGAATATTCTTCTATGGGTCTAGAAGTCCCAGGTTTCGTCTGCGTAGTTGCTGATGTAGGTTGCCTGGACGTGTTAATTTCCAGAGCTTCCTTTCCTTTAGGACCACGAGGATGGTCGCTATTGGAAGATGACCGTTTCCCTTTGTCAGAGGTGGAGATAATGATTCCATTGTCACGTGCCTTCCGACTGTTGTCTTCGGTGGCAACCGCTGAGATGATAAACAAGGGCCAATCATGGAACTGATATGGTCCTGTGAACACCGAGATCAGTGGAAGCAGGTTCTTCCTGCAAATGTCCACCAAGGCTGAATCCGGAACTCCGGAAGGCATCTGCAAAGTGGCTTGACGAAAACTTTCGATGAAAGTACGAACGTTCTCTTTCTCCTTCTGCTTCACTTCGATGAGTGAGGACATAGACATGTCCATCCCTCCTTCATAGAATCGAGCGAAGAAAAGAGTCTTGAAGTCTTCGAAGGAAGTAATGCAATTGTCCGCCAAGCTACGGTACCATTGATAGGCTACACCAGACAGATAGCCCTTAAATACTCGAGTGAGAAGGGCGTCATTCCCTTGTAGCAACACCGTCATCATACTGAAGTAGTTCATGTATTGACTTGGTGACATTTTTCCCTCGAACAAAACCATAGCCTGTGGTTTGTACTTTGGAGGGAAAGGGATCTCGTCCCAGATAGCTGGGTAAGGCTGGTTGATGCCCAACTTCTTGAGCTGATCCTTGTGCTTCAGGGCGTCAAATTGGGCTTTTAATTCCCGTACTACTTGCATCGAATCTTCACCTGGGAAAGAAACCGCAGAGGGGTGAGAGATCGGCTGTATGGTGACCCCAACAGGAGGTAATACATTTTTCGGATTGAGAGGTCGAGGAGTAGCTGATTCTTGATCTTGAATAGGTTCCTGACTTGATGGTATATCTACTCCCACCCGCAGTTGAGTTGGAGGAACAGGCGCAGCTGTGTGTTGAGTTACCAACATCTGGTGCATACTCTGCATCATGGTATGCATCTCTTTGAGTGATGTCTCCATGACAGTGATGCGTTGTTCCGTACTTCCTGATGGGGAAGCTTCCTCATGTTCATCTCCAATGGCATAGACTCCCATTTCTCTGGGTGCTACTGAGGGATCAGTATAGACCTCTGTGGAGATTGAGTCTATATTGTCAGTATCATCTTCAGGAAACTGGCGACCCCCAGTGTCGAAATCGAAAGAATATGAAGACGATTGTCGCGACCTCGAGCGAGTGTTTCAAAAAATACCTGCTTCAATATTCTCGAGGAGTCTGTCGAATCTCCTTTGGCTCGGAGTTCTAGAGGGATGACGTCTTGAACTTGACCTTCCTCTAGGAATATGCGATGCCATGTTTACCAATGCGAATGTCGATTCTTCTTCCTGTAAGGACAAAGAGTAGTTCAACCGGTTGAAAACTGACCGTTTTGCTTTAGAACAGCAGTAATTAACTACAACTTTGTGACTATTACAATAGTGCTCCTGAGGGGGTGTAATAGACATATCAGAAGATCCCTTGCCTTTGCATTTCTGGATCAAGAAATTGCACAAATCAGGAGGATTAACAGAAGAAGAAGAAGGCTTATTCTACCTTTTTACATTAGTCGGAACGCAGATATTGGGAACCCCAACCCTCTCTCTGCCATAGGAATACAACAGTTCAGCCATGTGAGTAGCACATGATCCATGAGGGGCGTATGTATCCATAAACTGGGTCTTCTTTACATCGAGAGGCTTGTCCTAGCATAATCTGGAACTCTACTCAGGTTGGCGTAAAACTGAGGAAGTCCTCAAACTGCCATCAGCGTTCCGCTTAATCTGAAGAACGGGCAGATTCTTCTTTTGATGGCGTAAAAGCCGAGAGGTCGAGAAATCCGCCACTTGTTTTCCCTTGCGGAGATTGCAGGGACCATCTGCCCCCTTATAGGCGAGAGATGTATTTTTATGTGCGGGGCACTTTTGAAATTTCTTACTCGGCGCTGAGGCCTTGTTAGAAACTACGTCTGCCCCGTCAGCGACAGGAGACGAGTTTTTACGCTCAGAGCGCGTTGTATACTTCTGGATTGGCGCTGAGGCATTGCCAGAAGTTTTGTCTGCCCCGCCAGGGACGGAAGACTGAGTTTTACGCGCAAAGCACAGAGTCGACTTCTAGATTGGCGCTAAGGCATTGCTAGAAGCTGTCTGCCATATCACAGATGGGAGACAGGTTTTTACGCACAGAGCGTATAGGTTGGGATGCCACAACCTTGTTGATCGGAGAGAGAGAGCCTGCAGGAAGAGTAGAGGATGTCCGGGGCATCTATGCTTTACGCAACTTCATGTTGTCCTGAACAGATAGGGAATGAGAGCTACCCCCTGCGCGAAGCATATCTTTATAAGCAGATTGGTCGAATTGGACGACTAGAGTCTTCTTCGATGCTCCGACGGATACAGCATCGTGTTAAGCAATAGCCTTCTCGTCAGATAAGAAAGTAGTCCCCAGCAGAGCCGCCATCTTGTGTTTGATAATAAACGAAAGAAATAAAACTAGGTTTATACGAAACCCTTTCTTTGGTTTACAAACAAGAAGTACAGTTAATCTTATACGAGGATATTAAGTACAAAATTTAATTCTGGGTAAATATTGCTATAGGAGTCTGATCTGCAGTCGATCACTTTGTCCCTTGGACCACACGATGACGAAGAAGTACTGTAGAAGAAGGAGAAGCTTCAAAAATTGTAAGAGGGATTGGATGCTCGATGCCAAGGTCGTCAATCACTCCCCTCTGTCTGTGCTCCAGGATCTTCTCTCTCAAAAAATAAAATTCGATCCGATCCTATCCGATCCAAAATAAAATCCGACCTCTGACCTCTGTCAATAGAGGTCTCTATTTATAGAGTCTAATTGCCATAACCGTCCAGTCGGCGTAGAAGCCGAACAGTGGAGAGTGTGGCGTTCTTTACGCGGCGGTTATGATAACTGCTACCCACGTCTAAATAATCTCTCGACTCTGCGTGTGACGTGTATCCCATTATGAGGTAACGCATATAACTGCTGCAAAGATCATGACATGCAAGCCACGTGGGTAACTGCCCCTCGCGTAGAGATGATTGGCGTAGAAGCCGAATAGCTGTCAGGTTGGCATAGAAGCCAAATAGCTGTCATAATGGCGTAGAAGCCAAGTAGCTGTTATATAGGCGTAGAAGCCCAAGGCTGCACAGATAGGTAACCGGCGTAGAGATAGCCAGTTATCCTCCTTTGACTGAGGCCTTGAGCGTATTCTGGACCAGATAGCCTGCTCACGTACCTTTGCAAATATAGCCTGAGTTGACGTATTTCGAGGAGATAGCATATTGCGTACTCCTATAGTTGAAAATAGCCAGGTCGGCGTATTTCGAGGAGATAGCATACGACATACTCCTATAGCTGAAAATGGCCTGATGGCGTAATGTGCAGGGATGGTGATATGGACGTATTAGCCCTAATTATAGCTCACCCAGTCATTGGAAATAGAATAAAATATCATGAATTAAATGCAGAGATATGCCCCAATCTCGCGCATTAATTGCAGAGACGTGCCTCGAATTCTGTACGAAGAGCAGCTTTTGACGTGGCGGACAACTTTGTCTCCTCTTGAGCGTAAAAGCTCATGGCTGTCTGTGTAACACTAGGCAGCTTATTCCTTGACTGCGTAAACGATGACTTAAATCAAGGCTTTGTCACTAAACGACAGTTTGGAGCTCTATGCCAAATCATCATTACAGTCGTCGTCTGGATAGTTGTGCAGTACTCTTTGTCAGGAGTCAGGTTCATTGTACTGTTTGACAGGTTCATTCGAGGAATACGAAGCGTTCCTCGTACAACTCCATGCTATATTAAAAGCAAGCGTATGTTACGATGTTTGGAGGGGGCAGCCACCTTTTACGCCACAAATGGCCTCGAAAGTGATGCTTTATGCGGACTGTTCTTGGGTTCTATTTTCCGCTAAAAATAGAGTTGAAGCTCCGCTGTACGCCAATAGCTCTGAAGTCATGATTTATGCTGCACAACACTGAAACTCTATTTTACGCGGGCTTCATGCATATAGCGTATAATCTTGCAGCATATTTTTTATGCTTCTACAGGGGGTAGCTCTCATTCCCCATCAGTTTAGGACAGTAGGAAGTTGCATAAAGTATGGATGCCCCGGACATCCTCTACTCTTCCTGCAGGCTGTCTCTCCGATCAACAAGGTTATGGCATCCCAACCTATACGCTCTGTGCATAAAAACTCATCTTTCGTCTGTGACATGGCAGACAAAGCTTCTGGCAATGCCTTAGCGCCAATCCAGAAGTCGACTCCGTGCTTTGCGCGTAAAACTCAGTCTCCCATCCCTGACGGAGCAGACAAAACTTCTGGCAATGTCTCAGCGCCAATCCAGAAGTATACAACGCGCTCTGCGTGTAAAAGTCGTCTTCTGTCGCTGGCGGGGCAGACGTAGTTTCTGACAAGGCCTCAGCGCCGAGTCAGAAATTTCAAAAGTGCCCCGCGCGTAAAAATACATCTCCCGCCTATAAGGGGCAGATGGTCCCTGCAATCTCTGCAAGGGAAAACAAGTGGCGGATTTCTCGACCTCTCGGCTTTTACGCCATCAAGAGAAGAATCTGCCCGTTCTTTAGATTACGCGGAACGCTGATGGCAGTTTGAAAACTTCCTCAGTTTTACGCCAACCTGAACAGAGTTCCAGATTACGCCAGGACAAGCCTCTCGGCGGAAAGAAGACCCAGTTTGTGGATAGATACGCTTCTCATGGATCATGTGCTACTCACATGGCTGAACTGCTGTATTCCTACGACAGAGAGAGGGTTGGGGTTCCCAATATCCGCGTTCCGACTAATGTAAAAAGGCAGAATAAGCCTCTTCTTCTTCTTCTTCTTCTTCTTCTTCTGTTAATCCCCCTGATTTGCGCAATTTCTTGATCCAGAAACGCAAAGGCAAGGGATCTTATGATATGTCTATTACACCCCCTCGGGAGCACTATTGTAATAGTCACAAAGTTGTAGTTAATTACTGCTGTTCTAAAGCAAAATGGTCAATTTTCGACCGGTTGAACTACTCTTTGTCCTTACAAGAAGAAGAACCGACATTCGTATCGGTAAACATGGCATCGCATATTCCTAGAGGAAGGTCAAGTTCAAGACGTCATCCCTCTAGAACTCCGAGCCAAAGAAGATTCGACAGACTCCTCGAGAATATTGAAATAGGTGTTTTTTGAAACACTCACTCGAGGTCGCGACAATCGGCTTCATATTCTTCCGATTCCGACACTGGGGGTCGCCAATTTCCTGAAGGTGATACTGACAATATAGACTCAATCTCCACAGAGGTCTATACCGATCCCTCAGTAGCACCCAGAGAAATGGGAGTCTATGCCATTGGAGATGAACATGAGGAAGCTTCCCCATCAGGAAGTACGGAATAACGCATCACTGTATTGGAGACATCACTCAAAGAGATGCATACTATGATGCAAAGTATGCACCAGATGTTGGTAACTCAACATACAGCTGCGCCTGTTCCTCCAACTCAACTGCGGGTGGGAGTAGATATACCATCAAGTCAAGAACCTATTCAAGATCAAGAATCGGCTGCTCCTCGACCTCTCAACCCAGAAAACGTATTACCTCCTATTGGGTCACCAAACAGCCGATCTCTCACCCCTCTGCGGTTCCTTTCCCAGCTGAAGATTCGATACAAGCAGTGCGGGAATTAAAAGCCCAATTTGATGCCCTGAAGCACAAGGATCAGCTCAAGAAGTTGGGCATCAACTAGCCTTACCCAGCTCTCTGGGACGAGATCCCTTTCCCTCTAAAGTACAAACCACAGGCTATAGTTTTGTTCGAGGGAAAAATGTTACCAAGTCAATACATGAACTACTTCAGTATGATGACGGTGTTGCTACAAGGGAATGACGCCCTTCTCACTCGAGTATTTAAGGGTTGTCTGTCTGGTGTAGCCTATCAATGGTACCGTAGCTTGGCGGACAATTGCATTACTTCCTTCGAAGACTTCAAGACTCTTTTCTTCGCTCGATTCTATGAAGGAGGGATGGACATGTCTATGTTCTCACTCATCGAAGTGAAGCAGAAGGAGAAAGAGAACGTTCATACTTTCATCGAACGTTTTCGTCAAGCCACTTTGCAGATGCCTCCCGGAGTTTCGGATTCAGCCTTGGTGGACATTTGCAGAAAGAACCTGCTTCCACTGATCTCGGTGTTCACAGGACCATATCAGTTCCATGATTGGCCCTTGTTTATCATCTCAGCAGTTTCCGACAAAGACAACAGTCGGAAGGCACATGACAATGGAATCATGATCTCCACCTCTGACAAAGGGAAACGGTCATCTTCCAATAGCGACCATTCTCGTGGTCCTAAAGGAAAGAAAGCTCTGGCGATAAACATGTCCAGGCAACCTACATCAGCAACTACGCAGACGAAACCTGGGACTTCTAGACCCATGATGACATTCCGAGCATCTTCGACTGTCTAGTCAAAAGTGGCAAGCTCACCCTCCCCGAGGTGAAAAGGCCTAATAAAGTCGGCAGTACCAATAACCCTAAGTACTGCATTTCCATAGGTATATACATCACCCTGCCAAGGCGTGTTATATACTAAAAAGGAAAATCCAGGAGCTGATCGATGCCAAGGCTATCACTCTGCACAATAGCGAGAAGACGGTCACCGCCAACATGATCTCTCTCCAATTCGGCGATCTGCCCCCTCAAGAAGTCTCGGATGGTATAATACCTATTCCCCGGACGACGATGAACATTGTTAATCTCCCTCCGGCCAGGGGTCAAAACCAGGATTTGGTGCCCTTAACTACCCAGCATGGTGAGATTATGTGGGTTTATCCTGATCTGGTGTCAGAGATTGAGGAAGAGACTCAAGCTGCTAAGGCTAAGTCTAAAAAGAGCTCAAGACGCAAACCATGTCACATGGTTACAATTTCTCCGACATCAAAAGAAGAGGCTTTAGCTACCGGAACACGGTCAGGGAAAGCCTACCTCAAGGACTATGAAGAAAATCAAGAAGATGCAATGGCAGATGCTTCAGCTGCCAAGCCTTCAGAGCCTGAACCTTTCATACCAGAGGCAGGTTCTTCTAGACCAACTCCGACGGACAAGGGCAAACAGAAAGAAGTTCGTTTTGATAAACCTTTGAAAAATATTCAAAACAAAGGTTTAGAGAAGCCATATAACTTCGACATCCTCGCCCAACTGGCCAATACTCCAGCCAGACTGTCTATTTTTGAACTGCTTAGGCTATCCAAAGACACTCGTCAAGCCTTGAGCGAAGCTTTGATGCAGGCGGATGTATGCTTGACCCAGCTCAAGTCCCCCGACAAAGAACCTGTGGCATGTCCTTAATGTCATAGTGTAATGAAAGTGGTTCCTAACATCACTTTCACTGAAGAAGGTGACGGGCAAGACGAAAGAGGAATCCCACCGGGAGCTAGGGGAATCGTCTGTTGAGCAACCTCTGTCAATCCAGGTGAAAGGATGAATTACCCGTCCTAAAGTCATGGAACCCATGGCTATCCACTTGGACAGAACCAAATCAGGAAGAGGAAAGGATCCCCTAGTGATTACTCTGAATCAGAAGCCTCCACCCTTGGTCATCAACCTTCGGCACAACAAACAGCCAATTGATGTAAACACAACCGGGAACATGGTTTATGATGACAATAAAGAACCTCGTTTCCAGTATATTGACGCCCAATTTCCTAATCAGGAATCATCCCTCCATAACGATATAGAGCCTATAGCACAAAAATTCTTGAAAGCTATAAACTTCTATTAACAGTATGTGTGGGAAGTGGCATCAATATCTAACGTCATCACGACATATGGGCCACACGAAGATTCTATCTTTATTGTCCCACCTACCCATAAAGATCAGCATCCAATAGTCTTCGGCCATATGTGGAATCGACCGATTATACAAGAAGATTCTCACGAGTCTGATGTTGGGAAAATGCAGGTCCACAGATATGCCCACATGCTTTGAAGATTATGCAAAGCATGGATTATGACCTGAAGTTAGAGCCAGGTCTCAACTACGGGAAAGGCAGACGAATGCCACTATATGGTGATCCCTACCATCAACGAACGCACTTCGGGTTAGGGTATACCACGTCTCTTACAACTTATGAGTCAAAAGAGGATACCACTTCCTCTCCTCAGGATGGTTCGTCGTCCTCCGACTTATATGCTGATCTCAAACAAGGATTGTCGGCAAATACGGTATTGACAGATTCTCTCAAAATAGAGGAGCAAAAATCTAAACCGTTTGAAAATGAATCATGGGCACAACAAATGGATATACAATGGGAACTCCGGTTCGAGCAGAGAGAACTGTCCACTGAAGATAAAGTTATCCAAATTGATGTTGGGGATGTAGTTTCACCAAAGCCGATATTTATCAGTAGCAATCTTTTCCCAACAGAAAGAGAAGAGATGATCCAGCTGATAAAAGAATATACCGACATTTTTGCGTGGAATTATGAGGATATGCCAGGTCTTGATCCAAAAGTGGCTACTCATAAGCTCAATATACTGCCCAATTCAGAACCTGTAAAGCAGCACCAACGCCGGTTCCGCCCGGATATGATGGATGCCATTGAAGTTGAAATCAAAAAGTTGATAGCCTGTGGGTTCATCCGTGAAGAGCAACATCCTGATTGGGTCGCCAATGTAGTCCCGGTCATGAAAAAAAGTGGGAAAGTTCGCATTTGCATCAACTTCCGAGATCTCAATGCGACTTGCCCCAAGGATGAATTCCCTCTTCCCATCACAGACGTCATGATCGACAACACATGCGGTTTTGAATGAATATCTTTCATGGACGAATTTTCAGGGTACAATCAGATCAAGATGGATCCTGAAGACGAGAAGCATACTGCCTTCCGCACGTCACTGGGGGTATATTGCTACACAGTCATGCCCTTTGGATTAAAGAATGCCGGGTCTACATATCAGCGAGCTATGAGTAACATATTCCATGAGCATCTACGCAAAATAGTAGAATATTACATAGACGACATCGCTGTCAAAAGCTGCCTCAAGGCGAATCACATCCAAGACTTGAAGACAGTGTTCGAGTTGATGCGCCAACATCAACTCAAAATGAACCCTACAAAGTCCTTTCTTGGTGTATCCAGTGGCAAATTCATGGGATTTGTCATTACCGCCAAAGGCATTCAAGTCGACCCTGACAAAGTAAAGGCTATCTTAGATGCGACCTCCCCGTAATCTGAGAGAACTCAGGGGATTTCAAGGTCGTCTAGCCTATATCAGGAGATTCATATCCAATCTCTCTGGAAGATGTCAGACTTTTTCTCGCCTAATGAAGAAAGGTGTGTCTTTCGTATGGGATGAAGCCTGTCAGCAAGCGTTTGACGATATCAAACGCTACCTTACTAATCCTCCAGTTCTGGTGCCTTCCGTCATAGGAAGACCATTTTTGTTGTATGTTCGAGCAATAGATCATTCTTTGGGAGCTCTTCTCGCACAGAAGAACGATGAAGGTCATGAACAGGCTATCTATTACCTAAGCAGGATGATGGTCAGAGCTGAACACCAGTACAATCTAGTAGAAAAAGAATGCTTGGCCCTAATATTTGCCATTCAGAAGATGCGACATTACGTCACAGGCCAAACTATTCACATCATCTCCAGAATCAATCATCTTCGGGTATTGATGAGTAAGCCAAGCGTTCTTAATTCCTGACTCGCGACTTGGACGATGTTATTAATACCGTATGATATGGTGTACGTCCCTCAAAAGTCCATAAAGGGTCAGGCCTTGGCTGATTTCTTAGCTGCTCATCCAATTCCAGAAACCTCCAAACTATACGAGGACATTCCCGACGAAGTTACAGAATGTAATTCTGCAATGGAAGATAATATATGGCAGCTATTCTTCGATGGTGCCTCTCAGACTGGTCCCAAGGGAAACGTGGTTTCAGGAGTAGAAATTATTCTGGTGACTCCTGATAAACTCGTCATCTATCGAGCATATTCTCTCAGCGAGCCCTGCTCTAATAATGTGGCAGAGTATAATGCCCTACTCATCGGGCTTCAAGTCGCTAAAGAATTGGAGGTCGAATACCTGGAAGCTTTTGGTGATTTCCAGCTGATCGTCAATCAGGTCAGAGGAGTATATGAAGTCCGTAATCCAAACCTCATTCCTTATCACCAAGCAACGATCAAGATAGCCATGTCTTTTAAAGGATTTTTCCTAGAATATGTGCCTCGATCTCAAAATTTGGAAGCTGACGCTCTGGCCAGTTTAGCTGCAGATCTAGCTATTCCTATAAGGAGGCAGAATTCGGTAATCCTTTCAACAAAGATATATTCTGTGTGAAAAATAACTTTCACTTGGAATGCAGCTACGCCGTAAATATGGTTCCTCCTAAGAGAGACTGGAGAAGTCCCTTCATAGACTTTGTAGCATACGAAATCTTACCAGAAGATCCCAAAGAAGCAGTATCGGTTAAAAGACAATCACTACGCTTCTATTTTGATGCTTCTTCACAAAGTCTATATCGTCGAACATACGATGGACTACTACTACGATGTCTCTCTGACGATGATGCAAAACGGATTATCCATGAAGCTCACGACGGCGTATGTGGAGCTCATCAACCCGGTCCTAAGCTACATGATCGTATCAGGAGAATGGGCTATTACTGGCCTACCATGATTGCAGATGCAGTAAAATATATAAGACAGTGCAAAGCCTGTCAGGTTCATATGGATTTTATACATCAGCCTTCTGAGTATCTATATCCTACCATTGCATCATGGCCCTTCGAAGCATGGGGTATGGACATCATTGGTCCGATTCACCCGTCATCTTCTAGAGGACATCGGTTCATATTGGCTATCACAATTATTTCTCTAAATGGGAGGAGGCAATCCCCCTTGCTGAGGTAAAGACATCCAACGTGATCAGCTTTATCAAGTATTATGTCATTTATCGCTTTGGGATATCCTGAAGGATAATCCATGACAACGGACCTCAATTTATCAGCCAAGTGTTTCACCGATTTTGCGATAAGAATGGATACAAAATATGGCCTCTACGGCATATAATCCTGCTGCTAATGGTCTGGCGGAAGACTTCAACAAAACCATCATTAAACTCTTGAAGAAGTTCGTTTCTTCGAACAAAAGAGATTAGAACGAGAAACTGGAAGAATAGCTCTGGGCATACCGCACAACGGTACGAACACCGACAGGTTGTACCCCATTCTTATTGGTTTACGGGAGTGAAGCAGTTCTCCCCATTGAAGTTCAGATTCTCTCACTCAGAATAGTAGTGGCTAATGAGTTAACTCAGGAAAAGAATGACCTATTAATGCTTCAAGAGCTAGAAGGATTAGACGAGAAACGCTTTCAAGCTCAACAACGCATTGTGTTCTACCAGGCACGCATTTCCAAAGCTTTTAATCAAAAAGTAAAGGAAAGGGTGTTCAAAATTGGCGAGCTACTTTTAGCTGTAAAAAGGCCAATGATCATTACTCACAAGAGTAAGGGTATATTTCAGCCCAAATGGGAGGGCCCTTATGTGATCGAGACGACGTTCTCAAACGGCGCTTACCGATTAGCCAAGCCTAATGGAGACTTGTTAATAGCTCCTATCAACAGCAAATTCCTGAAGAAGTACTATGCTTAATCTTCCTTGTTTAAGCGGGGTATGGTGAAGATCTCATTCTGACGATACTACGTACGAAATCTAGTTGGATCATATTCTATCATGTCCATATAACCTCTGAATAGATATGTCCAACTAATTTGGAACTTTAAAACCTATCACGTCCATATTACCTCTGATAGTGTTTTGTATACAAATTTAGTTGGATCATATTCTATCATGTCCATATAACCTCTGAATAGATATGTCCAGCTGAAGCTTGCCGAAAGTATTTCACATCCATATTACCTCTGATATTACTTTCACCCTAGCCTATCGTTTATATTCAAAAATAATGGGTCCACAAAGTCAGATAAAGTTTCTTTATTATCTCCAAATAAAGCAAGTTACATATAAAAGCAAAAAGTACATCATTGGGAAGGAGCGGTCAAATCACAAATCTGCTGCACCAGAACGACCATCCTCTCATTCCTGGAGTTTAAGACGTTAGTGCGAGCCCGCTCCAACCTTGCCTCCTCATTGTTCAAGGCAGACAGTTCAGACCGAGCATGTATAAAACCTGCGTGGATGACACATGTATGTGCCAGATTCTGCTGAGCCGCTTCCATTCGGTCCTTCAACACATCTCGAGCTGCCGATGAAGCGAGAGCCCTCTCCTTTGCCTGAGCGAGTTTATCTTCTAATTTACGGACCCTCGCTGCCTCTTCCTCATATTCGGCCTCACACTTAGCCAACTGGGGAATGACATACCCCAATACGACATGCTCTTCATTCATCTCTTGCTTCTGTGCCTCGATGGATTTGCTCAGAGTTTCCATCTCCCCAACAAGCCTCGCAGTCAAGGAGTCGTACTCAGCTTAAATCATATCATCGACATTATCTCGAGACAATTGTAAATAATTGTTAATAGGTTGTTCCACACCATTAACTATTTGCTCCAGAGCATCAGTTTGTCCAGCGTCATCGAAATTTCTAATCTACGCTATGGTGAGATTGGAGGACATCTTCAGAGCATCAAAGCCCAGATTCTTCTCCAGCACCATGGATATCAACGATTTTAAAGTGACATAGAATATGCTAGTAAATTGTTCAACTAGTATGTTAAAATGTGAATAGACGCTGGGAGTGGCCGCGATATCAGTAAAACCCCTTTATGGAACATTGGCAGAGGATATTGCCACGGCCGTTGCCTCTACAGATGGCGCTATAAAAGAACTGACACCAGCAATGGTTAAAGTTACTGGTGTACTCAACGAAGGAGGCACAGTCGCAATGATAGGCTCATCCTCCTTGAAGATATTGGGACTGTATTGGGCGAGGCTACACCCGAAAATGCTGCAGACGAAGGAGCAACATCTTCAAAGCATGACCTTCGGTGTCAAGCACCGCCATTTCATCAGCAGAATCCACAACAAAGTCAAAAGTTGGGTCGACTCCGCCTTCCCCTGAGATGTCTTCACCTAAAAAGAAGACAAGAGAAAATTAATATCAATTTAATATTTATTTTCCTAAAAAAGAGGCGTAAGGACAATATTTACCCATGGCATATGGTATATATGTCGCGTTCATAACCAGTACAGCTAAATTATTTCTTAATGATGCTAAGCAAGCTGTCATACTTGGGGAAGAGGGTGCACCAAATGACGTCTGAGGGTAGTCATCCAAGTCTTCACCCAGATCCAATCGAGGTTCATCAGGTGAAATCTCGTTGGAGATACTTACAGATGAAGAAGGGGCTGGACCCATTATTGGTCTGGATAAAGATATCCTTAATTTGCTTGGCCTCGAAGGCGACCTCACTGTACTACCGGTAGCGGTAGTAGCGACAGCAGTCTCGAGCAAAGAATCTCCGGCACTGTCAGTCGGAACTGTGGAGGTTCCCTCTCTAAAAAATGAGGGACCTCTAATCAAAGAATCATCCCCGCCCGGGGAAACAGCAGGTTCACTCCTAGGAGCCTCATGGCTGGAAGTCCTTATAGGACCACTGACAGTCTTCTTTTTCTTGCGAAGGAAAGTCGCTTTCAGAGTAGAGGCCCTTCGCTTACTGGGGATAACAAGAGGCTCTGCAGGCGGAGGTATTAGGCCTCTCGGTATTGTCAACAAAAACTCATCTGGACTGACAGGGTCTTCACCTTCATCAGAGGAGACTAATGGGACCTCCTCTCTTCCAGTGGACTTATGAGAGGGCATCCTAAAACTTCCACGCATATCAAAATCGCGATGGAAGGTATTGATGGCCACATAAAATTGTACGTATGAATGGAGGATACGCAACTCCATGGAGAAAGAAGTCGCGAGCACAGTAAAGGTTGCTCCAGTATAACCCATCATGAAGTACCTCCATCCTCTCGCTCCATCAATAAGTCTACCTCTGGACTTGAAGCTGGTGATGGCATTTCCCACATGCAATTGGTCATACCCAAACTGCCTGGCGAACCGACTAGGCAGATAAGGCTCCAAGAAGCAATGGTCTTCACTTCTGTACAATAAATGGGAAGGTCTAATACAGACCAACCAATAAAAAGCTTCGGAAGAAAGAATGGTCTTTCCGTGACTTGAATCCTGAAGTTTTGTTCCCTGTTGATTGATATGTACAGTGGGGACGATACGGAAGAGCTTCCAGCTATGAGAAAAATTTAATGCTCGCCGACAGTCTACGACGGTGGTCACGTTCTAAGAGGAATTCTTATAATTCAACAAGAAATTATTTTCTGAACTACTGGCAGAGCCGGGAGACATCACCATGGGGTTATGAAGAATTAACCATCCCATCAAATATAGGAATGGTAACTCTACCCTGGGAAAGCTATTATGCCATGTCTCATCAGCGAGAAGCCCATCAGTAAGGGCCCTCAGGCCAGCTTGTATCCAGCATACCATGGCAGAGAGCAGGTCCAGTCTTGCCCCAAACACTAAACGCACTACAGGCTATAAGGTGTTACGATGAATGCGATCCGCAGAAGTGATGCCAGGTACTACCAATCGGCGTAGCCATACAGAGAGGAAGCCATCCAGTTGAGCTTCCCTTGACAGAGGCTTGCGGCAATGCCTCATATAACTGTAGGCTTTAGTGCCTGCAGGATAACCCTCGATCTCCTCATCGAGAACTTGATCTGAAGCCCCAACGTCTTCAATAAGATCATCGACTATTTGGGTATTAAGCACGCTCAGAAGGTTCAAAGGCTTATCCCTGCTATCCATAACTTTGTCTGGCTTAGCATCTCTAGCCTGATGAAAGAAGAGATAGGACGCCCATTTGTTGGTATGAGCCAAATCAGAGGGCTTATTGTAGAAGGTGGTGTACGCTAGATAATGGATCATTAGCTCCTGGTACACTGCCACTGCCCGAGGGTTTGTATCCCTCAGCTCCCTGTTTGTGGAAATATACTCTTCATAAGGAGTATCCCCCATTGGCAGTCTTGAAATCTCTGCCATCTCGTGAAGGGCCAATCCCAACTCCCCTAGCGGAGTGGCGAAAGTCCCAGTGAGCGAGATATACCGCTCCATCAAATCCAAAAATAGGTTAGGGTTGAGAAGCAGCCCAACACTGGTAGCATTCACAGCCACGAACAGACCAATGCTCTCCAGCTCCGTCTGAAAATGCTTCAGGGCCCAGGTAGTTAAACAAGCCCATCGAAGATTTCTGGGGCTAAGCCACCCGCTGGTCCGAGGATTAACCTTGGGGTATACTCCTCCCCGCCCCATGAAGTTATTGCAAAAAGTCGATATTTGAAACGGCTGGAGTAGTACAGTGTCTTCACTCGGGACACTGCCCGAAAATAATCCCCTGAAAGGCATAACAGGACCTGAAGGACGGCTCACAAATAATCCTCGTCTGATCCTTTCTGATAAAATATCTTCCCCGGCTGGCTGTGAAGATCAGGGGTCAGGGTCCATGACATCCTCCTGGGATGCATGGCATGAAAGAATGCCGAGATAGGGTAATCTCTCGGCATCCTGGGCAGGTACATGACCATGCCCTCAGCAGTAAAAATCCAGTTTTCCTTCTTGGGCTTCGTCTGGGATTGTTTATCAATCATATCCCCGAATAGGAAAGCTGGTTTTATATATTTGTCCCCATCTATATACGTCAGGGGATCCCCGCTGATCATACTCAACAGCATTCATTCTCCTTGAGACGATATCAGAATTCCCCTTCCTTCAGGATACTGGGTTCCAGAAATAGGGAATGTCACATGGGACAAATCCTCCAGATAATTGGAGTTCAGCATCCCAACAGCAGAACCCATCACCTCAGCCAACAAAGGGATCTGCAAGTCTACTACAAAATACAAGAAGAACAAGTCAGTTTCTACACTAGACATTACAGTCTTGCAGCTTACGCCAAAGATCAACAGTCTGTGCTTTTATACCAAGACTGTAAAAACTTGATTTTTTACGCTGGAACTTATTTCCGAGGCGTAAAATTCAAGGTTGGCAGTATACACAAAAATCTAACAGTCTGTGTTTTTAAGCCAGACTGCCAAAATTTGAGTTGTTACGCCAGAATTTTTATCCAGAGCGTAACACTCAAAGTTTGTAGTATACGCCAAATTTTGACAGTCAAAGCTTTTACGCCAGACTGCGAAAATATAGAGTTTTTACGCTGACACATTAGAAATATGGGCGTAAATGATAAAACATCTCTGTGCATCATCTTCCTCGAAGAGGCTCTCAGCACAGAAGATGACCTAACGCGTTCACGTACAACGTGTGCGAAGGGTTTTCTTTGTTTTCTCGTCCCAAAAGCTTTACCTATGATGCCTGGTGCACAGCTTGACGGTGGGGCACTTCGTTCAGAGCGGGGTTCGTTCAGCCCAACGGGAGTTGCTCGTGCTTGAGCAGAGGAACGAGAAGAAGCGGCAACTTTCTTTTCCTTAGAGGTGGAAGTTGGTTTCGGTGCCATGGCTAAGACTCGGAGTTCTCAAAGGAAGAGACGAAGAAGAGCTCTCAAAGGAACAAAGGATTTTTACAAAAGACAGATGAAGAGTTTCTTCTCTCAAAGCCTTGGGGTATTTATAGAGTTCCGATAACTCTTCAAATTCCTAACCAAATCCGATATTTAATATTCGGTTATGATTTGGGACCATGTCACCCTATCATTTAAAAGAAGAAGGCGGACGGTCAATGGATCCAGAACTTACGCGCAGAACAAATCTATAATTTTACGCTCAGGAGTTTTTACGCTCAAGAGACCACAAATCTACGTTTTTACGCTCAGAGACTATAAGTCTATGGTTTTACGCCCGGATGCTTTTATGCTCGGTAGCTTTTATGTTCGAGAGGCTACAAACCTACGACTTTACGCTCAGAAGCTACAAATCTATGATTTTACGCTCAGAATTTTTTACGCTCAGAGGCTACAAATCTATGATTTCACACTCAGAGACTATAAGTCTATGGTTTCATGCCCGGATGCTTTTATGCTCGGTAGCTTTTACGCTCGAGAGGCTACAAACCTACGACTTTACGCTCAGAGGCCACAAATCTATGATTTCATGCTCGGAAGCTTTTTACGCTCAGAAGCTACAAATCTACGATTCTACGCTCAACAGCTACAGATGGCCAACCATAAGGATTTACGCAGAAGTGTTCCTTTTGGCTACAAAATATTCCAAGTACCTAAAATACACAAAAGACGACATTGAAGATGACTCTTCTCCTTAGGCCATTGGAAGTTCAGCCAAAGTCTAGCCGAAATCTTTCTCAAACGTTCAAGTATGGCCTGTTTGACGGCCATTTCTCGCCCTTTTTCAAGGGATTTTTGGGAAACATTCTTGAAGGTGGCAGTCTGAACAGCAAATTCTTCGCATCAAAGAAGTGACAGTTCAGAATTTTATGTGACTCCTCGTTCAAAATAGCATGACAGTTTGGACATTCAACTTAATGCTAAGAAGCTTTCTACGCGTCTTCAGTCACGCGTAAAAGACGGGACGAGATCAGATATTTTTTTATCAGAGTCGGCATAAAATTATTCAGACGTGCTGAAGCTGCACATATTCAGACTTCCTCACATCAAATATGGCAAATCATTAGATGCATAAAAGAAGACAATTTTATTAATCATGATTACATATGATGGAAATTCAGTTACAATGTTTTTTATCTTCATGATTACATATGATGGGAATCCTTGTTCTACCAAGGGTTTCTCATTTTCATTTAAAGATCACACCAAGAATCTGTTGTGCCAGGTTCTCATATTGGTGGAGATCTATTTTCGTCTTCTTCAGCAGTTAATCGGTTTCCGCGTCCGATTAACAAAAAAATGATTAATGACGGAAGGATACACAACTAGGCATGTATCAATTTTGCAAGCCCATCCTTCATACGCCATGGCAGGCATGCCCTAGAATTGAGTTGAGACCCAACTCAATATTGGAAGACAGGGCCAAACTGCCTACCCTCGTCCACCGCCATAATGGAAGAAACTACAGCTTGCAAGCTGTGTGGTAGAATGAGACCCTTCCTCTCTCCTGGATAAATTGTCATATAAAATTGCTAATCATCCCGAGCAAAGGAAGCCATGATATCCTTCCATGATCCATCGTTGCAGAGGACATTTGATCAAAGATGCCTCTTTTTACGGCTCCTTATGAACGGAAAGAACATGACCTTCTTCTTCTTCCTTAAGTCAGCATGACGAAACTCGGCAACCATTTCTGTATGGTGAAGAAAGTGTGGGAAAATATGTTAACTCAGTCGCCTTTATATAGGCAGAGGAGATCACATTAAATCACAACAAATTCCTAAATATTTGCTGAGAAATCAGCCTCGTGGAACGAGTCAAAAATTGACCGTTTTATGCTTTATTGAAAGTGTTTCAAATTACGAAAAATTTGAAAACTTTGAAGGGGGTCTTGTAGAAGCATAAAAAATATGCTGCAAGATTATACGCAATATGCATGAAGCCCGCGTAAAACATAGTTTCAATGCTGTGCAGCATAAATCATGACTTCAGAGCTATTGGCGTACAACGGAGCTTCAACTCTATTTTTAGCAGAAAATAGAACCCAAGAACAGTCCGCATAAAGCGTCACTTTCGAGGCCATTTGTGGCATAAAAGGTGGTTGCCCCCTCCAAACAGCGTAACATACGCTTACTTTTAATACAGTGTGGAGTTGTACAAGGAATGCTTCATATTCCTCGAATGAACCTGTCAGACAGTACAATGAACCTGACTCCTGACAAAGAGTACTGTACAACTATCCAGACGACGGCTGTAATGATGATTCGGCACAGAGCTCCAGACTGTCGTTTAGTGACAAAGCCTTGATTTAAGTCATCGTTTACGCAGTCAAGGAATACGCTGCCTAGTGTTACACAGGCAACCATGAGCTTTTACGCTCAAGAGGAGACAAAGCTGACCGCCACGTCAAAAGCTGCTCTTCGTACAGAATTCGAGGCACGTCTTTACAATTAATACGCGAGATGGGCGCAGATCTCTGTATTTAATGCATGAGATTTTATTCTATTTCCAATGACTGGGTAAGCTATAATTAGGGCTAATACGTCCACATCACCATCCCTGTACATTATGCCATCAGGCCATTTTTAGCTATAGGAGTACTGCGTATGCTATCTCCTCAAAATACGCCGACCTGGCTATTTTCAACTATAGGAGTACGCCATATGCTATCTTCTCGAAATACGCCAACTCAGGCTATATTTGTAAAGGTACGTGAGCAAGCTATCTGGTCCAGAATACGCTCAAGGCCTCAGTCAAAGGAGGATAACTGGCTTTCTCTACGCTGGTTACCTATCTGTGCAGCATTGGGCTTCTACGCCTATATAACAGCTACTTGGCTTCTATGCCAATATCACAGCTATTGGGCTTGTATGCCTACTGGGCTTCTACGCCTACCTGGCTTCTACGCCAATATGACGCTTACTTGGCTTCTATGCCAACTTGACAGCTATTGGGCTTCTACGCCTACCTGGCTTCTATGCCAGTATGATAGCTATTTGGCTTCTATGCCAACCTGACAGCTATTCGGCTTCTACGCCAATCATCTCTACGCGAGGGGCAGTTACCCACGTGGCTTGTATGCCATGATCTTCGCAGCAGTTATATGCGTTACCTTATAATGGGATACGGGTCATACCCAGAGTCGAGAGATTATTTAGACATGGATAGCAATTATCATAACCGTCGCGTAAAGAACGCCATACTTTCCACTGTTCGGCTTCTACGCTGACTAGACGGTTATGGCAATTGGACTCTATAAATAGAGACCTCTATTGACAGAGGTCAGAGGTCGAATTTTATTTTGGATCGGATAGGATCGGATCAGATTTTATTTTTTGAGAGAGAAGATCATGGAGCACAGACAGAGGGGAGTGATTGATGACCTTGGCATCTAGCATCCAATCCCTCTTGCAATTTTTGTAGCTTTTTCTTCTTCTACAGCACTTCTTCGTCATCGTGTGGTCCAAGGGACAAAGTGATCGACTGCAGATTAGACTCCTATAGCAATATTTACCCAGAATTAAATTTTGTACTTAATATCCTCGTATAGGATTAATTGTACTTCTTATTTGTAAACCAAAGAAAGGGTTTCATATAAATATAGTTTTATTTCTTTCGTTTATTATCAAACACCCGCTAGGGGAGAATCACCGCGCCAACGCTCTCGCGGGACGATCGCTTCAGCCCATCTGGGCATGATGCCGTACGAGAGGGAGTCACTCCCGTGCAAGGCCGTGGTTCATTGGCTGGCGGTAAGAGGTCTAAGCCACAAAGTCACACAGATTATCCGAGTGTAGCAGAATTTTAAACGCATAGGTGATTGGTAATAAGTTTATTGAGTCATCAATAGCGGAAGCATTGAATAACACAAGTATAAAAGTAAAAAAAACTCTTTACTGATATTTTTGAATAAGTGTTACAAGCAGAGCATGGCCGAGATTACAAGTCGCTCAATCCTCTCTCACTGAAACAGTAAAAGCGTGCCAAGTGGCTACATTCATGGAATAATGTATAGGCGATGTTCCAATATTATGTCTTGTATATGTGCTTCAGTTTCGAACGCAACGCTCCAAGGCTCCATAGTAAACTCCACGCCTTAGCACGCACGGAGAAGGCACCCACACCGAACGAGGTTCTTCCGTATCCTGCAAATAATCTTGTAGATTATCAGTATATGAATGCACTGGTGGGGAGGCTACTCGCCCGCTCGACAAATCCAAATACGTTCAATAGGTTTCATGCACCATTTATTAAGTTATCTTTCTAGTTTTGCCTTAGGATAAGTTTTATGGCATATATGAAAGGCCCAACTCGTGTGGCAGTACACCGTACAACATAAGAGGAAACACGACGAGACTTACCAACTTACCATTTGTCCTTCCCTGTCCAAGGCAAATCAAGTTAATTCAAGCACGAGCAGGTATAAACATTCAGGGGCAATAACATATGCAAACATTGTATTATGAACGAGACTATATTTCTGATGCACGAGTTACTCGGATGATCTGGTATATTGCATAAGAGTTCAAGTGCACCATATGTACAAGTTTGTTACAATCGTTCAGGTGTTCAGTTATTCTCGATACGATATAATAACTCGCACGTGGATAGCTGCTAAGCGAGGATGACTTATCTATATGAACATGAGGTCACTGGCACGCCATCATAATAGATAATCTAGTCTCAGTACAGAATGATGTGCGACACAAAGATAGGATGCCACAGGCCATTCTGTCCTATAGTAGGCGACTATCAGGAGTTTCGGCCGGATCGGATCGGTGCCAGTGCCCCAGCAACCATCCGTGGAACTAAAACCTTGTTTCCAAGTTATCCTGTGACCATGCAAGTCTCTAATCTTTCGGGTCTCAGGTCAGGCACAAGAACAAGTTCAAGGCAAGATACATATCAGGCATATATTTCAGGCAGGATCATATCAGGTACATATTTGAGGCATGATATATATATATCAGGTACATATTTCAGGTAGGATTGTTCACAATATGTGTATCGACTCTACGGGCCATTTGATTCAGTACAGGACGATATTGCTCCACGAGCTATGATTCTTGGATCATTGACTTGGTGCAAATTCCCTGATTCGGGAACTGCCTTAGCGATCTAACGGTCCCGGATACTTTCAGGTTCATATTTGCACGGAACAACTATTATATAGTCTTTCGAGGAGAACTTAGATGAATGCATGACATACACAGTATTAAACGGTCTTGGCATAGTTTATGCGACAAGCATTGAAACAAGACAATATATGAGCAGGCAAGCATGCATTTGTATAAACATAAGCATTCACGTTGTCTCGGGCCCGAAGGTAAGCCGAAGAGTGAAACCATAAAGGGACTTATCGAGTGACATAATATAGGGTCGTGCAGTGTAGCAAGTAAAGCAGTGTACTACGAAAAGCATATGTATATCGTTCTACTCGAGGCATAGCGGGTTTAGTTGCACAAGACAAAGGTAGCATGCAATATTTTATTTCCATGTTCTAACACAAGAAATACAAGTTGGGATTATTCCCTTATCTAGGTGCATTTGTAGGGGGTGATTCATCTAGCGACTAGCATAAAATATCCATATTTTAAGTGTGTTGGCTAACCAAAGACAAGTCCATTGTAGCCACCCACCTTAGCGATGATTCACCTCAATCGAGCGATACTTCGAACGAGCCTCTGAAAGCCTAAGCCGAAACTCCTGTAGGGCCAAGTCTGGAAATCCTTCCACCACAAACGAGTATTCTTGCTGAAGCAAAGTAGGTCAGGATGTTGCACTTTTACCGTTTGAATCGGCAGTCCACTTGAGTGGAATGGGGTATTACATTATACACCACTCAAAAAAAGTCTCGTCCTCGAGACTTCCTGAGCGCAGGTCATTCTATCGCACTATTAAATCTATCCCAAGCGTAGCAATCGATACCACTAAATCTGTTTGAACACAATCTCCTACTCGATCCTTATGTCGTATCGCGTGTATACTGAGCCAATCTTATTTGTGCCTTAGCGCAGGACATATGTCTTAACGTGAGGTACATTTCAATCGATCTTGATTAACGATCTAAGGCTGAGCCAAACTTATACAAGTCATTATACTTGTTCATGCAGACATTTACTTGCACTAGCATCGAGATCAACATATCGCGAGTCAGGATCGTGCAAATATTTGAAGTACCCCTCAAACATATGCATGTCAACCAACTCAGTGATAGCGAAGTCTCAATACTCGAGTTTCATATCTCTTAAGTCTTGGATCTTGCACACGTTCAAGGCGTCCCTCAAATATATGTATTCAACCAAACTTAGGGATAGTGAAATCGGACAAGCTACTTGCGAAAATCTCAAGGGCTTGTTTATCAATCACAAGGATACTTCTGATAGGGTCAATCAAATTCTATATCATTTTCTATTCTAACTCAATTCAAGTATTTGTACTACCGTTAAGCATGATCAATCTGATTTACCGACTAGCGTTCATCCGTTTGGGTCAAACACAACACACGTTACCATTCCTAACTCTACCCTAAGTCTTGTTGCCCCAGTTCCATAGCTTGCTCAAGCAATGTGCTAAAGTCGATAACACAGGTTCATTCACTCGGCACAGGGTCGTATGCCTAATTGCTAGGTCAGCTCACAAGGTCATAAGTACAAGTTTAAGCATACGATACATCGTGCAAATTCGTCGCACGATGCTCGCCCCAATTTTCTAGGGTCAAACCATTGTTCATTGTACAGGATATTCTACCCAAACTCATTTTACTCAGATTTTTAAACATCGAGCACAGATTTTTTACTCTCAATAACACGTTCGTTTGTATGGGGGGCGAGTCCGTTCAGTAAAATCCATAATATATTCAAGTTGCAGGACAAGTCTAGTAATTTTCATAGTCTATCCCTCCAAACATGTTTTGATAGAATACCTTGTAAACCCCCAGATTTTCAGGATTTTAAAAACAAATTTTCGAAAATTTTCTGAAATTTTTAACTAATTAAAATCAAAGTTTTCTGGTTTTAAATAATTTTTATATATTTTTATTAAATATTAAAATATTATAAAATAATATTTTTGGGTATAAAATAAAATATTAGATATAGGGTAATTTTCCTAGAATTTATTGGACCCCAGAACCATTTTTAAAGACCTAAAAATTAATATTTTTATAAACCCAAAATAAACCCGGTTTAATGAACCGGACAAACCTAATTAAACCCAATCCTGAACCATAGCGGGTCGGGTCTGAACCCAAACCCGCTGACCCGTAACCCGACCCGACCCGGATCTACAGTAAATCCCTAACCGTTCCCTTCCCCGACTCCGACCACCGGCGGTTACGCCGCTCCGCCTCCCAACCGCTCCATCTCCCACCGCCGTCGCCTCTTCCCCTTCACCTCCCTTAGCCCCACCGGCCGGCCTCTTCTCTCCCCGCCGAGCCCTATATAACCCACCACCATCATCTTCCCATCAGCCATCTCCACCATTCCTCTCTGCCCCGAGCCCTCCGGTGACCCCTATCTTCTCCGGCAACCGACCGCTCCCATCCGCCACTGACCACCACTACTCTCCCCGAGCCCCACCGCCTTCCTTCTCTACAACCACCACATAGTCCTCCACCCTCCGTCCTTTCGTACCCCGAGGAACCCAACTCCCCTCCGCCGTGACCACCAGCACCTCCTCCGCCGAGCACAGCGCCGCCTCCGTCGAGCTTCCCCGGCGATCTCCACCAGCATAAACCCTAGCCGCCACCACCGGCCGAGTGTCGCGCCACCCCACGAGAACGTGATTTCAGTCTTCTTCGGAGCCCTATTCAGGTGACTGTTTTTCTTTTCTCGCTGCCTCATTTTCTGTTCCGTCTGCTATGATGCGTAGACTGTGTGACCCTCTCGATACCCGTACAACTTGTTCGGGATATCACGTCCTGTGGCGATCGCAAAATGCGACCCAAAATCAGAAAATAATTAGCCTATTTTCTCCCGAAACTGAGTGTGCCCCGCTAAACGGGATGACTTGGTCATGTGCGAACTTCACCGAAAGGTGCACGCCGTTAATCCGGACATGTAGTATTTTGCAGAAGTTGATTTGGATGTTCGTGCACATCGGAATCAACACGTATCCGTCGACAATATCCCGTATCGGTCCTGTTCTGGAACTCGTTGTAACTTTGTATATGAATGTCGTATCAAAACAAAACTTACGCCATCGGACTCATAGCAATACGCTGGTCCGGTGACCCAAGTTTGGTTCGATTCTGAGAACGTTGACAAAATCGCGTATCGTGGGCCCCACGGCTCCACTTGACGGGCAATTTTGTGATCGGCTCATCGGAATCCAGTTCTGGATATTATGTTGGGTTCGTACCATCGTTCTGGACTTGTAGACACTAAGTTTGACGAATTTGGAGAATATTGTCTCTGACACATTTTTCGGTACGAAGCGGGCCACATGTGGACCCCGCTTTGACCAGAAACTGTCACTTTTGCCCCTGTGTCCAAATTGTACTTATGGACAGGCAATTCTAGCTATTTGATATCTTCTAAATCTGATGGTAATATTTATTTCAGCAATCGGAGGAGTATCTGCAGATACCGCTGATACCAGAGCAACAGTTGGAGCCATGATCACAGGCAAGTGTACCTTGCCATACTTGCAGTATTTTTTATACTATTCTTTTGATTATTTACTGTAATATCTTTGTTCAACCTAGGACCGTGTAACATTACTAAGCGTACGAATAATATTTGGATGTCAACACCGTACGCGATATTGTGTAACGTCACCTAGACATGGATATCGAAACCCTATATATTCTCGTGCTTTCATCATCAAGTACGTCGTACCCAGGACACCTGATACTATTTATGAGACAGAATCTTTCTGAGATATTCATGGTGATTCTGTATAGGTTATAGGATTTGTGACATAGATATTATATTCATAGCTATTATATGACTTGCTACATTAGTTATGATCTTACGTGACATGGACATTAAACGTTGTGGAAATGAGACGTGTGATTACATTGGGTGGGGAGAGATTTACCTTACAAAAGGCTGATTATATATATATATATATATATATTACATTACTAGAGGTGCCTTAGACTCTGACACAGAGCTTTGGTACATTACTCGCCCTTCGAGAGAATACTGCTATGGGTTTCTCCGACACAGAGCCTATAGTAGTCTCAGCTTGAGTATGATTAATGCTCTCATATTGCATATCACTTAGCTGGTTATTTAGTTTACCTTATTGATTCATTTATTGCTATACTGCATTTATTTTGGCTTGAGTTATTTTGTACCTTGTTATGTCCCCTGAGGACCTGGATCCGGATTATGTCCCCAGATATAGCAGAGGAGTTCTATCCAGAGGTATATAGAGCAGGAACAGGAGCAGGAGCAGGCACTGGAACTGAGCCGATCCTCGAGGATGAGGTGATCGCCAAGGATTTTTTCTAAGTATATGCTTATTCTATACTCAATATTTGCTGTTGTTTACTCTTATTTCTTGTCAGTTGAACCATTGTATCAGACTTATCCTCGGGTTGTTCCCCGAGATATATTCTATTGAGACTTGTTGTTGATTTATATTTCTAATATTGTTTGTATTTATTTCTATGAATGAGATTAGTACCATTGCCAATATTATTGTTTTACAGCTTGAGTACACCCTGATGGGTCCATTAAATTAGGTTTGCCCATCGGTGTGTGCTGTTGGCCATTGCCACGTGTCTAGTCCCTCGATATTTTAGGACTGGGGCAATTTTATGATCGGCTCATCAAAATCCAGTTATGGACATTCTGTTGGGTTCATATCGTCGTTATGGACTTGTAGACACTAAGCTTGACGAATTTGGAGAACATTGTCTCTAACATATTTTTCGGTACGAAGCGGGGCACATGTGGACCCCGCTTTAACCAAAAACTGTCACTTTTGCCCCTGTGTCCAAATTTGACTTATGGACAGGCAATTCTAGATATTTGGTATCTTCTGAATCTTATGGTAATGTCTATTTCAGCAATCGAAGGAGTACCTGCAGATACCGCTGATACCAGAGCAACAGTTGGAGCCAGGATCACAGGCAAGTGTATCTTGCCATACTTGCAGCATCTGTTTATACTATTCTTTTGATTATTTACTGTAATATCTTTGTTCAACCAAGGACCATGTGACATTACTTAGCGTGCAAATAATATTCGGGTGTCAACACCGTACGCGGTGTTGTGTAACGTCACCTAGACATGGATATCGAAACCCTATACATTCTCGTGCTTGCATCATGAAGTACGTCATACCCAGGACACATGACACTATTCATGAGACAGAATCTTTTTGAGATATTCATGGTGATTCTATATAGGTTACAGGATTTGTGACATAGATATTATATTCATAGCTATTATATGACTTGCTGCATTAGTTATGATCTTACGTGATATGGACATTAGACGTTGTGGACATGAGACGTGTGATTACATTGGGTGGGGAGAGATTTACCATACAAAAGGCTATATATATATATATATATATATATATATATATATATATATATATATATATATTACATTACTGGAGGTGCCTTAGACTCTGACACAGAGCTTTGATACATTACTGGCCCTTCGAGAGAATACTGCTATGGGTTTTCCCGACACAGAGCCTATAGTAGTCTCAGCTTGAGTATGATTAATGCTCTCATATTGCATATCACTTAGCTGGTTATTTAGTTTACCTTATTGATTCATTTATTTTTGTACTGTATTTATTTTGGCTTGAGTTATTTTGTACCTTGTTATGTCCCCTGGGGACCTGGATCCGGATTATGTCCCCAGATATAGCAGAGGAGTTCTATCCAGGGGTATATGGAGCAGGAGTAGGAACATGAGCAGGAGCAGGCACTGGAACTGAGCCGATCATCGAGGACGAGGTGATCGCCGAGGATTTCTTCTGAGTATATGCTTATTCTATACTCAATATTTGTTGTTATTTACTCTTATTTCTTGTCAGTTGAACCATTGTATCAGACTTATCCTCGGGTTGTTCCCCGAGATATATTCTATTGAGACTTGTTATTGATTTATATTTCTGATATTGTTTGCATTTATTTCTGTGGATGAGATTAGTACCATTGCCCATATTGTTTTTTTACAGCTTAAGTACACCCTGATGGGTCCATTAAATTGGGTTTGCCCATCGGTGTGTGATGTTGGCCATTGCCACGTGCCTAGTCCCTAGATATTTTGGGACTGGGGCGTGACATACCTATCCATTCCAAGTCTAGACCACCAAGCCAAAATTCAGTTCTAAACCTTTAGCTTAACTCCAATTCGTTCAACCTGACTCATATATCCGTTCACGAAACCATCAAGCGTGATTTATAGTTAGGTTCTTGGCGAACTTATCCTCAAAACATTTTCATTCACTTGCATTTCCAAATTTGTCTTTTCGTGTCAAACCAAAAGTCTAGACGATCTATTGGTTGTCACGCTTTGGTCTTCCGCAAGTTCGATCACCCTCGTTGGATGTGAGATCACCATGCCAACGCTCCCGCTGGATAATTGTCCTTATCCGGGCATGACGCATGTACGGGCATAGAGTTACGCTCTTACAGGATAAGAATATTTGATTATTATGGTTTTCTTCGGCATGATCGAGACACCTTATAATTTTTACTTTGCTTCATCAAAGTTATATATATATATTGAGCCAAGTCCGTTTATGCAGTGATCAAAATTCGTCTAGTAAAATTATCCAAGTTCAATGTCACCGTTCGGTAATTTTCATAGTCTTACTTCTAGCATTCCTCAAGCAACTAGTTTCAAAATTCAAACTCAAGCCCATTCTATTTTTGATACGTTCCATTCATCGAGTTCATTTGGAATAATCATCGAACATGTTCCCGTAAGTTCGATTTTTCCCGTCGTACGTGAAATTACCACACCGGCGCTCCCGCAGGATAATCGTTCTCATCGGGACTGATTTCGAACTTGATTTCAAGATCGTTCTTCCAAACTCTAAGCCAAATCCATTTTCGTTCACCTCTTTCATCGAAACACAATATTCATTTTAGGCTAACTTCTATTCGAGCGATATTGTATTCAAGTTCAGTCCGTTTATTTCAATCCGAAATTGCTCGCATAATTCTTCTAAGTTTCCTACAAGATTCCTTAGCCGAGATATCAATTTCCATTTTCATGAATCCTAATTTTATATAAGCCTTAACATTTATTTAAGACATTATGAAATCGTTCAATCCAACTATCGCACGAGACCTATGAATCCGTTTGGACATTTCTAAATGATCCATACACCACTCGAAATTGAGTTATCCAATTAAATCCTCAATTGTGTATATCTTTCAAAACAAAATACCGTTCGAGCTATTTTCCAAAATTCAAGCACGATTCTCTATATTCGCCTAAGCAATAAATCCGAGAGTGTTCTATCGATTGTCGTTTTAAGTTTGACTTGTCTCATTCCTGAATGATATCCTATTCTCATTGTAACTAGCTTGCACCAAAGGGTCTTGGCGTGCGATACTCTATACAACTTAGCCAAAAGATTGTGTGCAAAGCTAACCATTCGGGACAATATTCGATTTTGTACTAACCAGTTGGGCAAACATGTATAGGTATTTCGGGTTTGCTCATAATGCGCAAGTTCTAGCATGAGTCAAATCCCAAAGGTCTAGCACAGGTTGGCACAAAGGCCATAGCATCACATTTTGTACAAGCAATCATATCATTTAATGCACTTTTGAAAGTATTTAGACTCATTGTTGGAACATTCCGTTAGGAAATTGAGAGAGTGTGTGCACATAACCCACGAACGAGCTTTCAAAACTGAGAAAATCGAAATAAAGTCCAAAGGAGTATAGCCAAGCTGTGATACCAATCTGTCATGCCCCGATCTTCCGCAGGCTAATCGGCCGTCTCCGCTAGACGAGAATTATCGCACCAGCGCTCCCGCGGGACGATCCCTTTAGCCTATCTGGGCGTGATGCCGCACGAACTTGATCCGCGCCCATGCAAGGTCATGGTTCACTGGCTGGCGGTAAGAGGTCTAAGCTATAGAGTCGCACAGATTGTCCGAGTGCAGCAGAATTTTAAACGCATAGGCGATTGGTAACAAGTTTACTAAGTCGTCAATAGCGGAAGCATTGAATAACACAAGTATAGAAGTAAAGGAACTCTTTATTGGTATTTTTGAACAAGTGTTACAAGCAGCGCATGGCCGAGATTACAAGTCGCTCAAGCCTCTCTCTGAAACAGTAAAAGCATGCCAAGTGGCTATATTTGTGGAATAATGTATAGGCGATGTTCCAACATTATGTCTTGTATATGTGCTTCAATTTCGGATGCAACGCTCCAAGGCTCCAAAGTAAACTCTATGCCTTAGCACGCACGAAGGAGGCATCCGTACCGAACGAGGTTCTTCCGCACCCTGCAAACAATCTGGTAGATTATCAGTACATTAATGCACTGGTGGGGAGGCTACTTGCCCGCTCTACAAATTCAAACATGTTCAATAGGTTCCGTGCACCATCTATTAAGTTATCTTCCTAGTTTTGCCTTAGGATAAGTTTTATGGCATATATGAAAGGCCTAACTCGTGTGGCAGTGCGTCGTGCCGACATAAGAGAAAACACAACGAGACTTACCAACTTACCATTTGTCCTTCCCTGTCCAAGGTAAATCAAGTTAATTCAAGCACGAACATGTATAAACATTCAGGGGCAATAGCATATGCAAACATTGTGTTATGAACGAGACTATATTTCGGATGCACGAGTTACTCGGATGATTAGGTGTATTGCATAAGAGTTCAAGTGCTCCATATGTACAAGTGTGTTACAATCGTTCAGGTGTTCAGTTATTCTCGATGTGATGTAATAACTCGCACGCGGATAGCTGCTAAGCGAGGATGACTTATTTATATGAATATGAGGTCACTGGCACAGCGCCATAATGAATGGTCTAGTCTTAGTACGGAATGACGTACGATGCATAAGCAGGATGCCATAGGCTATTTCGTCATATAGCAGGCGACTATCAGGAGTTTCGGCCAGATCGGATTGGTGCCAGTGCCCCAGCAACCGTCTGCAAAACTAAAACCTTATTTCCAAGTTGTCCTGTGATCATGCAAGTCTCTAATCTTCCGGGTCTCAGGTCAGGCACAGGAACAAGTTCAAGTCAAGATACATATCAGGCATATATTTTAGGCAGGAACATATCAGGTACATATTTGAGGCATGATATGTATATCAGGTACATATTTTTGGCAGGATTGTTCATAGTATGTATATCGACTCCATGAGCTATTTGATTCAGTACAGGACGGTATTGCTCCACGAGCTGTGATTCTTGGATCATTGACTTGGTACAAAATTCCTTGTTCGGGAATTGCTTTAGTGACCTAACGGCCCCGGATACTTTCAGGTTCATATTTGCACAGAACGACTATTATATAGTCTTCTAAGAAGAACTTAGATGAATGCATGACATACACAGTGTTAGACGATCTTGGCATAGTTTATGCGACAAGCATTGAAATGAGGCAATATATGAGCAGACAAGCATGCATTTGTATAAACATAAGCATTCACGTTGGCTCGGGCCTGAAGGTAAGCCGATGAGTGAAACCGTAAAGGGACTTACCGAGCGACATGATCTAGGGTCGTGCAGTGTAGCAAGTAAAGCAGTACACTACGAAGAGCATATGTATATCGTTCTACTCGATGCATAGCGGGTCTAGTTGCACAAGGCAAATATAGCATGCGAGGGTCTGATTATAAGCAATGTTTCATTTTCATGTTCTAACACAAGCAATATAAGTTAGGATTATTCCCTTAGCTAGGTGCGTTGGATTCTTATTAGCATGCAGGGGGTGATTTACCTAGCGACTTGTGTAACACCTCGTTTCGCTCAAGCGGACTGCCAATTCAAACGGCAAAAGTGCAACGTCCCAACCTACTTTGCTTCAGCGAGAATACTCATTTGAGGCAAAGGGTATCCATACTTGTCCCTTCAGGAGTTCGGCTTAAGCTTTCAGAGGCTTGCTCAGAGTATCGCTCAACAGATGTGAATCATCGATAAGGTGGGTGGCTACGGTTAACTTGTCTTTGCTTAGCAGCACACTTAAAATATGGAATGATATATGCTAGTCGCTAGGTGAATCACCCCCGTATGCTAATAAGAATATAACACACCTAGCTAAGGGAATAATCCCAACTTGTATTGCTTGTGCTAGAACATAGAAATGAAACATTGCTTATATATATAGACCCTCACATGCTACCATTGCCTCGTGCGACTAAACCCGCTATGCCTCGAGTAGAATGATATGTATATGCTATTCTTAGTGCACTGTTCACTTGTTTACACTACACGACCCTATATTATATCGCTCGGGAAGTCCCTTTACGGTTTTACTCCTCGCACCTTCAGACCCGAGCCAGCATGAATGCTTATATTTATACAAATGCATGCTTGCCTGCTTGTAAATGTTGCCTCAATTTTAATGCTTGTCACATAATGCATGCCACAATCAAGTAAACAATGTCTTGTATTGCATTCATCTAAGTTTCTCGGAAGACTATTTAATAGTCGTTCCGTGCGTGTGTAAACCTAAAAAGTATCCGGGACCGTTAGGTCACCAAGGAAGTTCCCGAACCAGGGGAATACAACAAGGCAAGTTGTTCACTGAACGATAATCATGTCAAGCAAAATCAAGAAAATCACAGCTCGAGGAGCAATACTCGTTCAGAGCAAAAATTAATATTCAAATATCTCGTGTTCTCGTGTATCTCCTAAAATCTGGAAGACCTTAGAGACTTACATGTCACGGATAACTTGTGCACAAGGGTATAAGTTCTGCGGACGGTTGCTGGGGCACTGACACCGATTCGATCCAGGCAGAGCTTCGTGTGTGGTTATCTCGTGCCAGGCTTGGATGGCTTATAGCGCATCGTGTGCTCTCGTTGCTTGCCATCCTCATCATGACCAGTCTATTATGGCCATGCCAGTAACCACTCATATAGATTGGGGCATGACAGATTGTATCAGAGCTTGGTTATACGCCTTTGGACTTCATTTTAATTTTCTCAGTTTCGAAAGCTCGTTCGTGGGTTATGTGCACACTCTCTCTCAATGTCCCAATGGAATATTCCAACAATAAGTCTAAATACTTTCAAAAATGTGCATTTGAATGATGTGATTGCTTATACAAAGTGTGATGCGATTGGCCTTTGTGCCAACCTATGCTAGACTTTGGATCTAGACTCGTGCTAGAATCGCAACTTATGTGCAAACCCGAAATGCCTATACATGTTTGCCCAACTGGTCAGTGCAAAGTCGAGTATTATCCCGAACAGTTAGCTTTGCACATAGCCTTTTGGCTAAGTTGTGTAGAGTATCGCGCGCCAAGACCCTTTGGTGCAAGCTAAGTTACAACGAAAATGGATATCGTTTCAGGAATAAGGCGAGTTAGACTTAGAATGTCAACCGATAGAACATTCTCGGATTTATCGCTTAGGCGAATAAAGAGAATCGTGCTTGGATTTTGGGAAATAGCTCGAACGATACTTTGTGTCGGAAGATACAAAATCGATTAAGAATTTGATTGGATGACTCCATTTCGAGTGGTATATGGATTGCTTAGAAACGTTCAAACGGATTCATAGGTCTCGTGCGATAATTGGACTGAACGATCAGAGAATATCTTGAATAAATGATAAGGCTCATATCGAATTAGAAATTTATGAAAATAAAAATCGATATCTTGGTCAAGGAAAACTTATTGGAAACTTGGGGATGGTACGAGCGATTTCGAATTGAAAAAAACGGGTCAAACTTGAATACAATATCGCTTAAATAAGAAATTAGCTCGAAATGAATATCTTGGTTCGATGAAAGAGATGAACGATAATGGATTTGGCTTGGAGTTCAGAAGAATGATCTTGAAATCAAATTTGAAATGATAACTCTCGAAATCAGTCCCAACGAGAACGGTTATCCTGCGGAAGCGCTGGCGTGGTGATTTCACGTACGACGGGGATGATCGAACTCACAGGAACATATTCGATGATTATTCCAAATAAACTCGATGAATGGAACGTATCAAAAATATGAAAATAGACTTGACTTTGAATATTTGAAACTAGTTTTTTGAGAAATGAAAGAAGTAGACTATAAATTTACCGAATGGTAACCTTGAAGTTGGATGATTTTACTAGACAAATTAAAAATTACTGCATGAACGGACTTGACTCGATGGATATATAACTTGGATAGAGTAAAATTATAAGGTGTCTCGATCATGGCAAAGAAAACTATAACATTCAAACGTTCTTGTCTTGTGCGAGCAAAATTTTATGTCCGTACATGCGTCACGTCCGGATTATGACGATTAGCCTGCGGGAGATCGGGGCGTGATAACTTGCATGAAATATCCATATTTTAAGTGTGCTGGCTAAGCAAAGATAAGTTCATCGTAGCCACCCACCTTAGCAATGATTTGCCTCGGTCAAGCGATACTCCGAGCGAGCCTCTGAAATTCTAAGCCGGAACTCCTGTAGGACCAAGTTTGGAAATCCTCTCTCCTTAAACGAGTATTCTCGCTGAAGCAAAGCGGGTCGGAACGTTGCACTCTTGCCGTTTGAATCGGCAGTCCGCTTGAGCGGAACGGGATATTACAGTTATAACGCACGCTAGTCGTGTCTATAATCGTTTGGTTGTACTCTTTTTTTATTTATGCATGTGATTTTTAAAAAATTATCTGGTTTTGTGTCACGACCCGCACCCGGTATAGGGATTCAAGTCGAAAATAACGTCCAGCCTACGCCGCAGCATCGGCGGCAGAACGCTGTCTTGGTCTACTATACTATCCAAAATCTCACAATAATATAAAGTTTGCCAATAATAGCTCATACAAAAACTCAATCACAATCTAAAGCACGAGAAGATATGAAGGAAGTCTAACTATACATCAAAAAATATAAATCATCAACAATAGAAACAAAAATCAATAACTCAAATAGAAGACGAAAATAAATCTGGTACCAAAATGCCAAAGAGAACTAATTATGCTACCTAGTGAATACGGCTAAAACTCCCGGTAGTCACTCCAGAACTAGTGGGTCCAAGTCTGCACCATCTTTAAGTCAAAGACCAAAGTATGTCGGACACCAATCTCTCGGATCCTCTGAAAAATATTTTTCAGTCAGGAATGGAGTGAAGTACATACCTCTGAAAGCAGTTCCAATAACATAATCGAGCATATAAACAGATATAGAAATGAAATACAAGATCACTAAATATATGAATGATGAACAAGATATATACAGGTAATGTACGAGAATATATAGATCAACAACATGAATATCATAATATGATAAAGTAAACTGCAATCTAAACTATCTAATGTGCCTTAGAATATGAGTTCATTATGTGATCGGTTTGGGTGAACATGATCAGGTAAGATGAATTACAAGTGAAGTATATAATCAGAATGTACATGATTTATAAAAATGGCTTTGATCACATAATCAACTCCTACTCTCCCACCCCCAACTAATACCGATGGATCCAATCACGACACGCTACGAACACGAAAATATAACTATTGTCACGAGTAGTAGGTGTACACGAATATCATAACCACCGAACACGAGCGATGGGTGTACACGAATAAGCACACTGAACACGAGCAGTGTGTGAACAAGAAGTAACATCAATACCCAGTATACACGATAAGATACAATGTACATGAGTACCCGTTGAACACGGTAGGGTATAACATCTCATGACGGGATCCATATAGTACCAATCCGTGAAATCACTGTGTCGGGATCAATGTATACAATTCTAGAACATGCATATATATAATATTATGAATTAAAAACTATTAGAGAAATGTACTCGCCTGTGGTCCAGAGCAATAAATATCAAACTGTCTGAACTGGTGTCACACAGACCTATATATGAAATATTGCATTAATACAAGGTTCTGGAAAGAAAAGAAGTTAAACTAGTCAACTTCTAGGTCAACAAGTCAATTCTAAGTCAAAAGTTAAACTAGGTCAACTCTAAGTCAACTATGGTCAACTATAGTCAAACTATGGTCAACTACCCATTTCTAGGTTGCATGAGTCTAACTCAAAGATATTAGACTCACACACTATGAATCTAGGCCATACAAGCTACATCTTTGGATAATAAGATACCGTATCTCATGATACGCAAACAAGGGATAAATATAACACATATGTACATATCAAATAATATTATATATATAAAATCCTAATTACTAATGCTAAATGGATATCTTGGTTTTGAACCAACTTGGTATCGTAATACTAAACCTCTATCTTGATACCCAAACCCAATACCTTGGGTATCCTTAATACCTTGGCATTTACCTTGGTATCTGAAGGTAATGTTACTCTAGTATATATATATTAACTATCCAACTATAACTATAAACTACTTTGTATTTAGTATTTATACAATACTATATACCTTATTTTAGTCACCTTAATACCAACCCATAATTAGTTTATAACTATCCTATTACTATGCCAATACCTACTACTCATACCTTGGTATCTCTTGATACTTACCTTGGTATCTCAAGGTAATGCCAAAATCTTCATATATATATATATATATATATATATATATATATATATATATATATATATATATATATATACTAACTATTCATCAATAACTATATGTATACATATATCAATCCAATATAACTTCTAGTATGTACTAAATAGAATAAATACTAACTACCAACTACACACTAAATACTAATACATATATACGTACATACATACATACCTATAATATATATAACTAAAGATACTCATAACAATAGATAACTAAAATATACTAACTATTCCAAAAATATTATATACTACAACTAAATATATTATGCATATAGTATACTAAAGCAGAATTAGAAAATTAGGAACATATATACGTATATATTAATTACCATATATATATACATATATATATATCTATATATATATATATAAATATCTAATATATAAAACTGCCAAACTGTCGCTGAAGATTCTGCCCACTGTCGCTGAAGCTGTTGTTGATATCGATACACTGTTGTTTTAGTGACAGTTTTCTACAACTGTCGCTAAAACTGTCACTAAAACTCCTGATATGCTGCTGATACTGCTGTTGTTTCAGCGACAGTTTTCTGCAACTGTCGCTGGCTGCTGTCACTGAAACTCATGTTCTCCTCTCTCTCTTATGTTTATATATACAATACATATATAGATATAACCTATATATATATATATATATATATATATATATATATATATATATATATAACACCCATAAATAGATACAAAAATACATATAACTATAATATATAACACTATGACAAATAACATATATATAACATACATGCACCTCCATATATATATGTACATATTAAATACATATGACAATAGCATAGTAATATATACATATATAACAACACATATATGTATACGTATATAAAATCATACACTATATAAATACATAACAATATATAATATAACTATATATATAACCACATATAAATATATCTACTATATTATATATACATATACTACCACTTATAAATATATATCTACATATAGAAAAATAGCTACATAATAATATACACATATAGTATATATACATAGATGCATAGATCTAAGACACAACATTACATAAATATATATATATATATATATATATATATATATATATATATATATATATATATATATATATATATATATATATATATATATATATAAAATTATATTTCTCCATGAAATAAGAACACAAAAGAATTAGATCTACAATTAAATTGCACATACATGGACCGTATCACCCCGTATCCTACTAGATTTAGGATACGCAGGCGACACGAGTCCACCACACATCCAAATATACCCCCAAGGACACGAACAAGTCATATATATTATTTATGATTAATACAAAGAGTCAAATATAAATCTACGTGTCCGTGTTAAAATATGACATGCTTAAAGTCCCGTGTCGGAGGAAAAATCCCCAAATCAATACGTATCACCAAATTGATGGGATACGACCTACACGTACCTAATTGTGGACACGACACTAGCCCCAAACATACAAGCATATGCCAAATTGATCTATAGGACCAATTGACACACACAACAAATGTCAATCTCAAAATTCTCACAAAATTGACACAAAAAGTAGCATAACTTTCTCAATAGGCCTCCCATGAACACAAAACCAAATCCTATGGGTAGCCTATGCATATGGGTTAATTTTTCATGGTTAAATCTCATATTTAGAACCTAAATTAAGGAAAAAATTGAATTGTACCTATTGGAAGATGGATTCCCAATGAAACCTCCAAAATTAGTGAAATTGGCCTTTAACTTGTAGATCCTTGCTCCTCTTTGTATATCCATGCTTCCTCCTTATAGATCTATGCTTCTTTATTATAGATCCATGCTCTAATAGTCTCCAATGGTGATTTGGAAAATAATTGGGCAAAAATTTGGTAGGAATTTGGTTGAGGGAATTTTCTAGATCTAGATTTGGAATAAAAAATAAAGAGAGAAAGTTTTTATCCCCTTTATATAGGCCTCACTTGCCCCCTCCGTTAAGCTACTATGTAAAGTCTAAATACCCCTTGGGGCCTCTCATGAAAAAATTAATTAAGGAGGGAAGCCTCTAGTCTAATAGGTTTAACATAATTAATCATCCTCATAATAATTGGGCTTCTAATTATTGGGCTCAATTCTAACTAGAATTAAATGTTGGTCCATGAGTCTAAACTAAACTAGTTGGTCCACTAACACAAGTCCAAAAATAAATCTAACATGCTAATAATAAATAAATAAAATTTTAACATGCATAATATTTAATTAATTACCAAATAACTAAAATATCCTATCCTAAAAAATATGGTAGTGATATTTCGCATATCCCTGCGGAGAGCATCATGTCTAGGATGGATTCTGCGGAATGCCATACCCGAAATCCTAAAGAAAATGTTAAGGATTAACTAGCGTGAATAACTAGATCATTGGGAGAGGAGAATCTCTAGGTTGCATGCAGTCCAGTTGTTTAGCCACCTTGCTTCGTGGACTTGTTGCTCGCCGTCATGCGGGACACATTTCCAGCTCACCGTCGTGTGGGATATTATGTCTGTGTAGACGATTATTAATCTCACCATCATGTGGTGCCACTACTTAGGATACATGCTTTGAGGCTGGGTAGTCCACTATATTTATTAGCTTAGTTATGGCTGGGCTTAACTTGGATAATCTGCAGGATATGTGACCAATAAAGAGGTTCTTAATATTGTATTTATTAGTAATTAGGTCTTGTGATAACCCTAGTTAGCTAATGATAACATGTCGTAGATATTGCTTGGTCGTGCTTGATTGATTGTTACTATTGCTTGTCTAGTGTCTTTTCTTTCCTCACATGGTTACGTTCCGGTAAGTAACAAGAGACTAGGTTCGACTCAAAAAAAGAATCATAATCCTGGTCCTTATTTGGTTTAAGGATTATGGTTCCAATTTTGAGGAGTTCTCGTATCTTCTTGTTTCTTGTCGACTTATCTTTTCCTTTTCATGATTATTTACACCTACGTGTTTACTTTTGACTGGTTATTGTCATTTATATGTTTATTGCTTTTACCTTTTCATGATTCGTGCATGCCACCTTTACTGTACATGACGTGTACATGTTTACATGTACATTATTTTTATATCAATAGTTTATTTTTATGTTTTACAGTATTTTAACATCAGTAGTTTATTTTCATGTTTCATGGTGCTTTTATATGCTGGTGGTTATATGTTGCTTAGTATCTTGTAGTTGTGTTGCATGCTAGTTTTAGTCATAGTTTTTGGCCTCCTTTGTAGTACTTGCTATTTGGGGTCTGACTCCACTGGTTTTACTTGGCCAGATTCGGTAGCGGATCCAGATAATCTTCCGTTTATTCTCGAGGATGGTGACCACACGGAGAACCAGACCGATTGAGTGGGTTCTTATCTTGTTCTCCCACTTGTTGTACATATTCTTTTGTGTGACATTTAGCTCCGAGAACCTGTTAGCTCATATTTTGTACATGATACATCATATACTAGGCATGACATGACTAGACTAGCATATTCTAGACCATGACTTTAGCTGATCATGTATGACTATTACTCCTGCTAGTTCTTCTTTTTGTATTACTATCTTCATGATCATCTATGTATATTTGGTTTTGGACGATTTACTATCTTGCTTCAGATGATCATATATCTTATATATTATGGATTCCTGCTTGTGATTGAGATACTAGGATTACTTGACCTAGGATTGATTGATGGCTTATAGTATTAACCCCCCATGTCTTACAGCTTCACTGTATATTCGGGGTACTGGAGTGTCACGCCCCAGTCCTAAAATACGTAGGACTAGGAATATGTAACACGCCCAGTCGTATGTATACGAACTCCAATATATGGAAACCATATACACACGTACGCTGTACATGAATATCCAATCCACTAGTGGTAATATACTGTCACAACAAGTCACACAGAATCTATATCTCATCCATAGCATAAATAATCAGTAGGAATAAAGAGCTGAATAATAAATGAATACCCAATATGAGTATCAAGTCTGATAGTCGGGTGGAAACAAATCCACTACAAAATGACTATACTGAAGTAGCAACAAGGATCTCTAAACAGCGATAATAAAATCACAGATACTCCGAGGGTAAGACCTCCTCAGTCTGGTAAGTAGAGTCAGGTCCAGGTCCATACTCCTGCGGATACTCCTGCTCGTCCATATCTGGAAAGGGACTAGGTCCTCAAAGGGACGTAATAAGATATATATAAACATGCCAATAAAGTACTGAAATATAAATATCCAATGGGTCGCCTAACCGTCTAAGTGAATACAATTTGAGAACAACTTTCCAACACGTGGGCTATCTGGCCAATAATGGGATTGGCATGATTTTCTCAGAGAATCAGGGGCCTACAAGCATGTCATCTTTTGAACGGCAGAGGCTGCCTAAAAATATATAGTGGTTATCATCACCCGTTTCTCCGACGGAGAACCCAGACGTTACAAGAGAAAAAGTACAAAGGAGCCCAAACGCCTTACTTATTGTTCTTCCTACCCCATGCTCTAAGCATGCCACATCCATGACACGATAAAACCTCTAAATAACTGCTAGGTCTACTAGCATACAAAGTTTCTATCAGCAGTTATCCCTAACGCACGACCTATGCGTACAGGAGGCCAGACCTGTCATACAGTCCGTGATTAATATGAGACTCACAACTCGTGTAACAACTGTGCCATGGCCAATGAATCTAATGATGCTCCATAATACTGGAATGGTCTCATAAAGTAGGTCCAAAAATCAACATAAATAAACATGATACGACGACATCGTCGTTGCACCCAAGTTTCCTTGGACGCACAATTTATTTAGCAATATATGAACTAAATAAGCAGAAATAAACTATGTAGACATCATATGGAATGTAAATAATAGTACAATGGCAAGGTATACTTGTCGAGCAAGAATTTTGTATAGTGCAAGCGTCCACAACAGTGTTTAAGTTTAGGTGTAAGAAGTGGGGTTAAGGTTTGGAATATTTGTAATATATATAGAGAATAAGAGGCGGTGGATGCTGCTGCCGTTTCCTTCTTTCATTGGTTTTGGTTTCGGTTGAGGGGTGTTTAGTAATACTAGTGTTTTAAGAAGCGGTGGAATGAGAGGGCTCACGCGCGCGGAGAAGGAAAGCAAAGTTGGTTTTTGCTACTGTTGTTGATATTTATTCTACGCGGGTTCAGGTGCAAGCGGGTAGTGGGTTTAGGAGTTGCGGTTTGGGTATAGTATCCAATAGAAATTTCTTATATATATATATATATATATATATATATATATATATATATATATATATATATATATATATATATATATATGTATACAAAGAAAATTCTAACAATTATATTGGTGCATACGGTTAAGCTAGCAACTGTCCAAAGGGTCTCCTACATGGAATAAATTAGGAAAAAAATTATAATGGCTCCATAATTCTCTTAGATGCACAAACACCTCAAATAAATTTAAATAAAATTTATTTTCTCTATTTTAGCTCATAACTACTATAAATAAAATAATTAATAATAATAAAATTAATATAATTTTCAAAATTAGGGGTTTTATATTCTACCTAACTTATAAAAATTTTATCCTCGAAATTAAAACTAAGCCACGGTTAGAAAGTCAAGGATGGTATAAGTTATAAATTAACAAAGTAATTTTATACCTTGGTATGTGAATAGGTTCGAAAAACGCTTGCATATGTCATCCTCGCGCTCCCAAGTAGATTCTCCTGGCGCGCCATGCTTCCATGCTACGCGGACAAAGGGAATAGACTGGTTCCTCAATACTTTCTCTCGACGATCGAGGATTCCCATGGGTTACTCTTGATATGACAAGCTCGGCCCAATGGTGATCTCCGAATGGTCGAGAACATGACTGCTGTCTGCCACATATCGCCTGAGCTACGACACATGGAATATGTCATATACTCCCTCAAGTGAAGGTGGTAGCGCAAGTCGATATGCCACTTCTCCCACTCTCTCTAGCACGTTAAATGGTCCAACATACCTTGGACTCAACTTGTCGTGCCCCCCGAATCGAATGGTGCCTCTAGTAGGTGATATTCTTAAGAAGACATGATCGCCCTCTTTAAACTCCAAGGGACGATGATGAAGGTCTGCCCATTATTTCTGCCTGTGTTGCTCTCCGGCCTCTGTCTTTTCCTTTAATCTTCTTAATCTGGCGTCTGTAGGCAATGCTGCCTTGATTCTTTCTACTAGTGATGATTGTACTTGCAAGTTGGCTAGTGTCCCATCTGTTCTGGGTAATATCATTTTAACTCCAAGACCTTGCAAGTCCTTTAATAACTCCCTTTGTGTTGTCAAAAAGTAAGCTACTGGTTTTTGGCTCAACGCGTCTACTATAATGTTAGTCTTTCCTGGGTGATAATGTAGCTCTATCTCAAAATCTTTTATTAACTCGAGCCATCGCCATTGCCTCATATTTAACTTCTTCTGCGTGAAGACATACTTGAGGCTTTTGTGGTCTGTATAGATTTTCACTCGTTCCCTATATAAGTAATGTCTCCATAGCTTCAGAGCAAATACAACGGCTGCAAGTTCCAAGTTATGAGTTGGATAATTCTTCTCATGTACTCGTAACTGTCTAGATGCATATGCAATCACCTTGCCATGCTGTATCAATACGCATCCCAAACCTTTTCCTGATGCGTCACTGTAGATTATGTAGCCTCATGATCCTGATGGAATAGTCAATACTGGTGCTGAAATTAGTCGCTTCTTCAACTCCTCAAAAGTGGCTTGACACTCGTTGGTCCATATGAACTCTTGATCTTTGCAAGTCAACCGAGTCATGGGTGTTGCTATCCTTGAGAAGATTTCTATGAACCGTCGATAATATCCCGCAAGTCCTAGGAAACTCCACACCTCCGCTGCTGATTTAGGAACAAGCCATGTCTCCACTGCCGAGATCTTTTTTGGATCAACAGAAATACCATCTCCTGTAACAACATGCCCAAAAAATGAAACTTTGTCCAAGAAGAACTCATATTTACTGAGCTTTGCATATAATTGTTCTCTCCTCAAGGTCTCCAGAACAATCCGCAGGTGCTTCTCGTGCTCCTCATAGCTCTTTGAATAGACAAATATATCATCTATGAAGACGACCATGAACTGGTCCAAATACTGATTGAAGACTCGATTCATTAAGTCCATAAAGATAGTTGGAGCATTGGTTAATCCAAATGGTATGACCAGAAACTCGTAGTGTCTATATCTCGTCCTGAATGCAGTCTTCGGGATGTCCTCCTTCTGTACCTTTACCTGGTGATATCCCGATCTTAAATCTATCTTTGAGAACATCTTGTCTCCACTAAGCTGATCAAATAGGTCATCAATGCATGGCAGTGGATATTTATTCTTCACTGTCACTGCATTCAAGGCTCTATAGTCAATGCACATACGCACTGACCCATTCTTCTTGGGTACAAACAACACTGGTGCTCCCCAGGGTGATGCACTTGGTCGGACGAAACCTTTCTCTTCTAGTTCTTTCAACTGTGTCTTTAGTTCATCCATCTCCTTCTTTGCCAGTCTATAAATATGTGATGCTATGGGTGTTGCTCTCGGTGTTAATTCAATCGAAAACTCTACGTCTCTGTCTGGGGGTAGTCCTGGCAATTCTTCTGGAAAGACGTCTGGAAATTCTGAAATAATGGGATGATAGACAATATCGTCCATTGTGAGCTGCATACCATCGAGGATTTCTATGGATCCTCGTGCAAACTCAATTTCAGGTTGGCCTGGTACTTTGAAAAGAATGCTTCCTCCAAAGCAATCGAAGAAAGCATGGTACTTGCTTAGCCAGTCCATTCCAAGCACAATATCAAAAGTCGGCATAGGAAGGACTAAAAGTCGGACATTCATCTCTCTGCCACGTATCTCTATAGGACACGATCTACAAATTCTACTAACAGGTATAACTCCTCCTCCGATAAGAATTCTAATACAACTAGGTAAAGGTATAGAGGCAATATTGTGTTTGGCAATAAATCTAGATGATATAAATGAGTGGGTGGCTCCCGTATCAAATAATATCACAGCAGAAAAAGTAAAAGCAAGAGTAATACCTGCTATGACATCAATCTCCTGATTTATGTCATCTACTTCTATTGTAAAAGCTTGTCCGTTCCTCTGTGGTTGTCCATGTCTGGCCCTTGCGAATTGATCCTCTTGTGTAGGTAACGATTGTCCTTGCTGAAATCCTCCTGCTGCTGGAGGTCGAGGTACTCATGGTCAAGTTATTTATTGTGCTGGCTTTGGTACTGGAAGCGCTAATCTCGGTACTGGCGGTGGAAGTATCTGCTGCATTGGACAATTTCTTGCCAAGTGCTGTCCAGAACCACATCTCATACACTGTCACAAACGGGTCCAACAGTCTCTTGAGATATGCCCGCATCTCCCATAATAATTGCATTGGGACTTCTCTGGAATCTGGTAGGTCCTGCTCTGTGTTGGTACTGCTGTTGCTGAGCTAAAGGACATCTAATAGGTCCTCCTTGTTGTGTCCTTGCCGGTCCTTGTTGTGTCCTTGCCGGTCCTTGTTGTGTCCTCAGCTGACCTCCTTTTCCTCGGCTGATGGTTTCTTGCAATCTGACTTCTGTCAGTAACTCGGCATAAGAGATCCGGGACTGTGAGCTTGTATAGTGTTGGAGCTCCTGAGTCAGTCCACGATGAAATCTCTTAGCGTTGGCCAAGTTATCTGGTATCAGGGCAGTGCCATATTTACTAAGGCGACTAAACTCGGCATCATACTCGTCAACTGTTCTGTTCCCCTGCTCCAGGTGGAGAAACTGATCGTACAATGCATCTCTGACGCTGTCTAGGAAGTACTTCCTTTCAAAGCACTCCATGAACTGCTCCCAAGTCTGGTATGTGCCCAACTGGCGCTCCATGGATTCCCACCAGTGATGAGCATTACCATCTAGAAGCGTCCTTACACCTATCATATATAGGTCTGCAGGTAGCTGTGATACCTCTAATAATTTCCGAGTGTGAGCGATCCAGTTGGTAGTTTCCTCTGGTCTCTCAATGCCTTTGTACGGCCTTGGACCCATTTGTACAAAGTCCTTTACTGAACCAACTCTAGCTCGTTGTACTGGAGCTAGTGCTTGAGCTGGTACAGTAGTCTTCGCAGCCATCCTTTCAAGTGCTGCTAGGAACTCTTATCTCTGTTCTGCTGCTTGCTGCCACTGCTTTGCAGCTAGGGTGGTAGCCTGTTGTCGTTGTTCCTGTATTATCATCTGGAAGAATTAGAACAGTTGTGCCTGGCCATCATGCGGTATCGATGAGAGTGGAAGGTTCCCATTAGGTGGAACGGGAAGATCAGATACAACTAAATTGTGAATCTGTCCATCTGGTCCTGGAAGTCTAGGAATTATTGAGGTCCCTCCATGAGTCTGACCATTGACTCCAAGAGTTGTGTCTCCATCGGTGATAGTACATCCCTTCTGCATATCCATTTCTCTGCAGGTGATGTACACAACGATTAGACGAAGTACATGAATTAAACATGATACAAGCATTAAATAGGATGTAGAAGCATGAAATATGCTGGGGAATTATCCGCATATAATATGGCTTCAGGGCTAGCCGCGTAAAGCAGAGCTTCAAGAAAGTTTGGCGTAAAGTATTTCAGAACTGTCCACGTAAAGCAGAGAAGCATAAAGTAGAGATTCAAAGTCATCGACGTAAAATAGAGATTCAAAGAAGCCAGCATAAAATAGAACTTCAGAACTGTCCGCGTAACATAGAGAAGCGTAAAGTAGAGCTTCAGAATTGTCCACGTAAAATAGAGATTCAAAGAAGTTAGCGTAAAACAGAACTTCAGAACTGTCCGCGTAACATAGAGAAGCATAAAGTAGAGCTTCAGAATTGTCCGCGTAAAATAGAGATTCAAAGAAGTTTTGGCGTAAAGTAAGACTTCAGAGCTGACTGGGTAAAAGTCTGCGTAAAAGTTTCCGCACGTAAAGTCTACCTGCGTAAAGCTTGCGTAAAAAGTTTAAGTGCGTAAAGTAGGCGCGTAAAAGATCTGGCGTAAAATCTGCTTAAAAATTCTGCGCATAAAATCTTGCTACACTTCCTGCATAAAGTACGTTGCAGCGTAAAGTCGTACAAGAAACTCTTTGTATTTCCTCGGATAAATTTGTCAGACAATTCAGTGAATCTGTCATTTGACAAAAGTACTGCACGATAATCGAGAGGACGACTGTGATGATGACTTTGCACAGAGATCCATGTTGTCGTTTAGTGACATATTTAATACAAGTCATTTTTACGCATCCAAAAAGAAGAAAATGGAGTCTTCTGAATACGCTGCCTACAGAAATAACTTTTTACGCTCAAGATGAGACAAAATCAGACACCACGTCAAAAGCTATTTCTGTACAGAGATCGAGGCATATCTCTGCATTTAATGCACGAGATTTGGTCTAATTGGTCATGACTGGGAAAGCTAAGGCTGTGATAATTATGCTCACATCCCATCCTTACATTTTATGCCTAATCAGGCTACTTCTACGCTGGTTATCTTTTATTCATGAATCCTCAAGTTTACGCTGGGGCGGTTACCTACGTGGCTTGTATGATGTATCCTACGCAGGATTAGGAAGACTATTTGATCGTGGGTAGCAGTTGTCATTATAGCAGCGTAAAGTAGGCAATCTTCTTCATAGCTTAGCTTTTTATGCCAACAAGACAGTCATTTGGCTTTTACGCCAACTAGGCAGTTGTTTGGCTTTTACGCCAACAACAGTCATTTGGCTTTTACGCCAACAAGGGTAAAGGGTCTTTGGCGTAAAACTTTGGTTATCCAAATATAGAATGGATGAAAGAAAGAATGAGGTTTCAGTCAAGCATGGATGAGATCCTTATACTCTATTCCTATACGCAGGCTTGTTTGGTACAGTTACGTAACCAAGACAATATATTCTTGACCTGCATGGGCCACCACCAAAAATATGTCACGCCCCAGTCCCAAAATAAGTAGGATTAGGAATACGTAATACGCCCAGCCGTATTTATACGAACTCTAATATATGGAAACCATATACACACGTACGTTGTACATGAATATCCAATCCACCAGTGGTAATATACTATCACAACAAGTCACACAGAATCTATATCTCATCCATAGCACAAATAATCAGTAGAAATAAAGAGCTGAATAATAATTGAATATCCAAGATGAGTATCAAGTTTGATAGTCGGGTGAAAACAAATCCACTACAAAATGACTATACTGAAGTAGCAACAAGGATCTCTAAACGCGATAATAAAATCAAAGATACTCCGAGGGTAAGACCTCCTTAGTCTGGTAAGTAGAGTCAGGTCTAGGTCCATACTCCTACGGATACTCCTGCTCGTCCATATCTGGAAAGGGACCATGTCCTCAGAGGGACGTAACAAGATACATATAAATATGCCAATAAAGTACTAAAATATAAACATCCAATGGGTCGCCTAACCGTCTAAGTGAATGCAATTTGAGAATAACTTTCCAACACGTGGACTATCTGGCCAATAATGGGATTGGCATGATTCTCTCAGAGAATCAAGGGCCTACAAGTATGTCATCTTTTGAACGACAGAGGCCACCTGAAAATATATAGTGGTCATCATCACCCGTTTCTCCGGCGGGGAACCCGGGCGTTACAGAAGAAAAAGTGCAAAGGAGCACAAACGCCTTACTTATTATTCTTCCCACCCCATGCTCTAAGCATGCCACATCCATGATACGATAAAACCTCTAAATAACTGCCAGGTCTACTAGCATATAAAGTTTTTATCAGCAGTCATCCCTAACGCATGGCCCATGCGTACAGAAGACCAGACCTGTCACGCAGTCCGTGATCTATATGAGACTCACAACTCGTGTAACAACTGTGTCCTGACCAATGAATCTAATGATGCTCTATAATACTGGGGTCTCATAAAGTAGGTCCAAAAATCTACATAAATAAACATGATACGATGACATCGTCGTTGCACCCAAGTTTCCTTGGACTCACAATTTATTTAGCAATATATGAACTAAATAAGCAGAAATAAACTATACAGGCATCATATGGAATATAAATAATAGTACAATGGCAAAGTATACTTGCCGAGCAAGAATTTCTTATAGTGCAAGCATCCACAACAGTGTTTAAGTTTAGGTGTAAGAAGTGGGGTTAGGGTTTGGAATTATTGTAATATATAGAGAGAAGAAGAGGCGGTGGATGCTGCTGCCGTTTCCTTCTTTCATTGGTTTTGGTTTCGGTTGAGGGGTGTTTAGTAATACTAGTGTTTTAAGAAGCGATGGAATGAGAGGGCTCACACGCGCGAAGAAGAAAAGCAAAGTTGGTTTTTGCTACTGCTGTTGATATTTGTTCTACGCGGGTTCGGGTGCAAGCAGGTAGTGGGTTTAGGAGTTTTGGTTTGGGTTTTGGGTATAGTATCCAATAGGAATTTCTTTTATATATATATGTATATATATACATATGTATACATAAAACATTCTAAAAATTATATTGGTGCATACGGTTAAGCTAGCAACTGTCCAAAGAGTCTCCTACATGGAATAAATTAGGAAAAAATTATAATAGCTCCATAATTCTCTTAGATGTACAAATACCTCAAATAAATTTAAATAAAATCTATTTCCTCTATTTTAGCTCATAACTACTATAAATAAAATAATTAATAATAATAAAATTAATATGGTTTTCAAAATTAGGGGTTTTACAGGAGTGCCCTAAGTTTGCGTAGCTGGCCGTTGTCTACCCCCGCTCTCCAGTATTCTGATTTTAGAACGTGACATTGTTAGACTTATCTAGACTTGTGACTTTGATTTTCTTTATTTATATCACATCTTGCCTTACCTTAGATTTGTGATTGAGTATATTATTGTGATATATCATCTTGTACTCCTTATGGAGTTAGACATCTTTGTGTTAGATTGTTAGATATTTATAGATGACCTAGACAGCATTATACCGTCGATGCTGTTACGTAGGTCGAATATACCCACGTACTCGTGCCCCAATTATCAGGGTGCGGGTCATGACACACCTATACTAGTTGTAAAATCCCTAATTCTGAAAATTATATTAATTTTATTATTATTAATTTATTTATTTATAGTGGTTGTGAGCTAATATAGAGGAAATAGATTTTATTTAATTTTATTTGAGGTGTTGTGCATCTAAGAGAATTATGGAGCCATTATAAATTTTTTCTAATTTATTCCATGTAGGAGACCCTTTGGACAGTTGCTAGTTTAACCGTATGCACCAATATAATTTTTAGAATTTTTTATGTATACATATGTATATATATACATATATATATAAAAGAATTTCCTATTGGATCAAACCCAAACCGCAACTCCTAAACCCACAACCCATTAGGAGAAGAAAAATATCAACAGCAACAGCAGCAAAAACCAACTTTGCTTTCCTTCTCCGCGCGTGTGAGCCCTCTCATTCCATCGCTTCTTAAATACTAGTATTACTAAACACCCCTCAACCGAAACCAAAACCAATGAAAGAAGGAAACGGCAGCAGCATCCACCGCCTCTTATTCCCTATATATATACAACTCTTTCAGACCCTAACTACAATTCTTCCTTCACTAAACTTAACATTGTTGCGGACGCTTGCACTATACAGAATTCTTGTTCGATAAGTATACCTTGCCATTGTACTATTATTTATATTCCATATGATGTCTGCATAATTTATTTCTGCTTATTTAGTTCATATATTGCTAAATAAATTGTGCGTCCAAGAAAACTTGGGTGCAACGACGATGTCGTTATATCATATTTGTTTATGTAGATTTTTGGACCTACTTTATGAGACCACCCCAGTATTATGGAGCATCATTAGATTCATTGGCCAGAACACAGTTGTTACACGAGTTATGAGTCTCATATAGATCACAGACTGCGTGACAGGTCTGGCCTCCTGTACGCATGGATCGTGCGTTAGGGATGACTGCTGATAGAAACTTTGTATGCTAGTAGACCTGGCAGCTATTTAGAGGTTTTATCGTATCATGGATGTGGCATGCTTAGAGCATGGGGTGGAAAGAATAATAAGCAAGGCGTTTGGGCTCCTTTGCACCTTTTCTCCTGTAATGTCCGGGTTCTCCGCCGGAGAAACAGATGATAATGACCACTATATATATGTTCAGGCGGCCTCTGCCGTTAAAAAGACGACATGCTTGTAGGCCCCTGATTCTCTGAGAGAATCATGCCAATCCCATTATTAGCCAAATAGCCCACGTGTTGGAAATTTGTTCTCAAATTGCATTCACTTAGACGGTTAGGCGACCCATTGGATGTTTATATTTCAGTACTTTATTGGCATATTTATATGTATCTTGTTATGTCCCTCTGAGGACCTGGTTCCTTTCCAGATATGGACGAGCATGAGTATCCGCAGGAGTACGAACCTGTACCTGACTCTACTTACCAGACTGAGGAGGTCTTACCCTCGGAGTATCTGTGATTTTATTATCGCTGTTTAGAGATCCTTGTTGCTACTTCAGTATAGTCGTTTTGTAGTGAATTTGTTTTCACCCAACTATCAGACTTGATACTCATCTTGGATATTCAGTTATTATTCAGCTCTTTATTTCTACTGATTATTTATGCTATGGATGAGATATAGATTCTGTGTGACTTGTTATGACAGTATATTACCACTGGTGGATTGGATATTTATGTACATCATACGTGTGTATATGGTTTCCATATATTGGAGTTCGTATACATATGGCTGGGCGTGTTACATATTTCTAGTCCTACGTATTTTGGGACTGGGGCATGACATGTTTTTGGTGGTGGCCCATGCAGGTCAAGAATATATTATCTTGGTTACGTAACTGTACCAAACAAGCCTGCGTATAGGAATAGAGTATAAGGATCTCATCCATGCTTGACTGAAACCTTATTCTTCCTTTCAACCATCCTATATTTGGATAACCAAAGTTTTACGCCAAAGACCCTTTACCCTTGTTGGCGTAAAAGCCAAACAACTACCTAGTTGGCGTAAAAGCCAAATGACTGTCTTATTGGCATAAAAAGCCAAGCTATGAAGAAGATTGCCTACTTTACGCTGCAGTAATGATAACTGCTACCCACGATCAAATAGTCTTCCTAATCCTGCGTAGGACATGTCATATAAGCCACGTAGGTAACCGTCCCAGCATAAACTTGAGGATTCATGAATAAAAGATAACTAGCGTAGAAGTAGCCTGATTAGGCATAAAATATAAGGATGGGATGTGAGCATAATTGTCACAGCCTTAGCTTTCCTAGTCATGACCAATTAGACCAAATCTCGTGCATTAAATGCAGAGATATGCCTCGATCTCTGTACAGAAATAGCTTTTGACGTGGCGTCTGATTTTGTCTCATCTTGAGCGTAAAAAGTCATTTCTATAGGCAACATATTCAGAAGACTCCATTTTCTTCCTTTTGGATGCGTAAAAATAACTTGTATTAAATATGTTACTAAACGACAACCTGAGTCTCTGTGCAAAGTCATCATCACAGCCATCCTCTCGATCATCGTGCAGTACTTTTATCAGATGACAGATTCACTGAATTGTCTGACAAATTCATCCGAGAAAATACAAAGAGTTCCTCGTATAACTTTATGCTGCAACGTACTTTATGCAGGAAGTGTAGCAAGATTTTACGTACAGAATTTTTACGTAGATTTTACACGCAGATCTTTTACGTGCATACTTTACGCGCACAAACTTTTTACGCAAGTTTTACGCAGGCAGACTTTACGCGCGGAAACTTTTACGCAGACTTTTACCCAGTCAACTCTGAAGTCTTACTTTACGCCAAAACTTCTTTAAATCTCTATTTTACACGGACAATTCTGAAGCTCTACTTTATGCTTCTCTATGTTACGCGGACAGTTCTGAAGTTCTATTTTACGCTGACTTCTTTGAATCTCTGTTTTACGCTGACGACTTTGAATCTCTACTTTACGTTTCTCTGCTTTACGCGGATAGTTCTGAAACTCTACTTTACACCAAACTTCCTTGAAGCTCTGCTTTACGCGGCTAGCCCTGAAGCCATGTTATACGCTGACAATTCTCCAGTATATTTCATGCTTCTACATCCTATTTAATGCTTGTATCATATTTGATTCATGTACTTCGTCTAATCGTTGTGTACATCACCTGCAGAGAAATGGATATGCAGAAGGGATGTACTGTCACCGATGGAGACACAACTCCTGGAGTCAATGGTCAGACTCAAGGAGGGACCTCAATAATTTCTAGACTTCCAGGACCAAATGGACAGATTCATAATCCAGTTCTATCTGATCTTCCCGTTCCACCTAATGGGAACCTTCCAGTCTCATCGACACCGCAGGATGGCTAGGCACAACTGTTCCAATTCTTCCATATGATAATGCAGAAACAACGACAACAGGCCGCTACCCTAGCTGCAGAGCAGAGGCAGCAAGCAACAGAACAGAGACAAGAGTTCCTAGCAGCACTTGAAAGGATGGCTGCAAAGACTACTGTACCAGCTCAAGCACTAGCTCCAGTACACCAAGCTAGAGTTGGTTCAGTAAAGAACTTTTTACAGATGGGTCCAAGGCCGTACAAAGGCATTGAGAGCCCAGAGGAAACTACCAACTGGATCACTCACACTCAGAAATTATTAGAGGCATCACAGCTACCTGTAGACCTATGGATGACAGGTGTAAGGACGCTTCTAGATGGTAATGCTCATCACTGGTGGGAATTCATGGAGCGCCAGTTGGGCACATACCAGACTTGGGAGCAGTTCTTGGAGCTTTGAAAGGAAGTACTTCCCGGACACCATCAGAGATGCATTGTACGATCAGTTTCTCCACCTGGAGCAGGGGAACAGAACAGTTGACGAGTACAATGCCGAGTTTAGTCATCTTAGTAAATATGGCGCTGCCCTGATACCAGATGACTTGGCCAAGGCTAAGAGGTTTCATCGTGGACTGACTCAGGAGCTCCAATACTATACAAGCTCATAGTCCCGGATCTCTTATGCTGAGTTACTAACAGAAGCCAGATTGCAAGAAACCATCAGCCGAAGAAAAGGAGGTCAGCTGAGGACACAACAAGGACCGACAAGGACACAACAAGGAGGACCTATTAGACGTCCTTTAGCTCAGCAACAGCAGTACCAACACAGAGCAAGACCGTACCAGATTCCAGAGAAGCCCCGATGCAATTATTGTGGGAGACGCGGATACATCTCAAGAGACTGTCAGACCCATTTGGGACAGTGTATGAGATATAGTTCTGTACAGCACTTGGCGAGAAATTATCCAATACAGCAGACACTTCCACCGCGAGTACCGAGACTAGCGCTTCCAGCACCAAAGCTATCACAACAAATAACTAGACCAGGAGCACCTCGACCTCCAGCAGCAGGAGAATTTTAGCAAGGACAACCGTTACCTATACAAGAGGATCAATTTGCGAGGGCCAGACAGGGACAACCACAGAGGAACGGACAAGCTTTTGCAATGGAAGTGGATGACATAAATCAGGAGATTGCTATCATAGCAAGTATCACTCTTGCTTTTACTTTTTCTGCTGTGACATTATTTGATACGGGAGCCACCCACTCATTCATATCATCTAGATTTATTGCCAAACACAATATTGCTCCTATACCTTTACCTAGTTGTATTAGAATTCTTACCGGAGGAGGAGTTGTACCTGTTAGTAGAAATTATAGATCGTGTCCTATAGTGATACGTGGCAGAGAGATGAATGCCCGACTCTTAGTCCTGCCTATGCCGACTTTTGATATTGTGCTTGGAATAGACTGGCTAAGCAAGTACCATGCATTCTTCGATTACTTTGGAGTAAGCATTCTTTTCAAGGTACCAGGCCAACCTGAACTTGAGTTTTCACGAGGATCCACAGAAATCATCGATGGTATGCAGCTCACAATGGACGATGTTGTCTATCATCCCATTATTTTAGAATTTTCAGACGTCTTTCCAGAAGAATTGCCAGGACTACCCCCAGACAGAGATATAGAGTTTTTGATTGAATTGACACCCGGAGCAGCACCTATAGCATCACATATTTATAGACTAGCAAAGAAGGAGATGGATGAACTAAAGACACAGTTGAAAGAACTAGAAGAAAAAGGTTTTATCCGACCAAGTGCATCACCCTGGGGAGTACCAGTGTTGTTTGTACCCAAGAAGGATGGATCAGTGTGTATGTGCATTGACTATAGAGCCTTAAATGCAGTGACAATGAAGAATAAATATCCACTACCACGCATTGATGACCTATTTGATCAACTTAGTGGAGCCAAGATGTTCTCAAAGATAGATTTGAGATCGAAATATCACCAGGTAAAGGTACGGAAGAAGGACATTCCGAAGACCGCATTTCGGACGAGATATGGGCACTACGAGTTTCTGGTTATGCCATTTGGATTAACCAATACTCCAGCTATCTTTATGGACTTAATGAATCGAGTCTTCCATCAGTATTTGGACCAGTTCGCGGTCATCTTCATAGATGATATACTTGTCTATTCAAAGAGCCACGAGGAGCACGAGAAGCACCTGCGGATTATTCTGGAGACCTTGAGCAGAGAACAGTTGTATGCAAAACTCAGTAAATATGAGTTCTTCTTGGACAAAGTTTCATTTCTTGGGTATGTCGTTACAGGAGATAGTATTTCTGTTGATCCAGAAAAGATCTCGGCAGTGGAGACATAGCATGTTCCTAAATCAACAGCGGAAGTGAGGAGTTTCCTTGGACTTGTGGGATATTATCGACGGTTCGTGGAAAACTTCTCAAGGATAGCAACACCTATGACTCGGTTGACTTGCAAACATCAAGAGTTCATATGGACCAACGAGTCTCAAGCCGCTTTTGAGGAGTTGAAGAAGCGACTAACTTCAGCACCAGTATTGACTATTCCATCAGGATCAGGAGGCTACATAATCTATAGTGACGCATCAGGAAAAGGTTTAGGATGCGTATTGATGCAGCATGGCAAGGTGATTGCATATGCATCTAGACAGTTACGAGTACATGAGAAGAATTATCCAACTCATGACTTGGAACTTGCAGCCGTTGTATTTGCTCTGAAGCTATGGAGACATTACTTATATGGGGAATGAGTGGAAATCTATACATACCACAAAATTCTCAAGTATGTCTTCACGCAGAAGGAGTTAAATATGAGGCAATGACGATGGCTCAAGTTAATGAAAGATTTTGAGATAGAGCTACATTATCACCCAGGCAAGGCTAACATTGTAGCAGACGCGTTGAGCCAGAAACCAATAGCTTACTTTTTGACAACACAGAGGGAGCAAGGTCTTGGAGTTAAAATGATATTACCCGGAACAGATAGGACACTAGCCAACTTACAAGTACAATCATCACTAGTGGAAAGAATCAATGCAGCATTGCCTACAGACGCCAGATTCAGAAGATTAAAGAAAAGGACAGAGGCCAGAGAGCAAGACAGGCAGAAACAATGGGCAGACCTTCATCGTCGTCCCTTAGAGTTTAAAGAGGGCGATTATGTCTTCTTAAGGATATCACCTACCAGAGGCACCATTCGATTCGGAGGATGCAGCAAGTTGAGTATAAGATATATTGGACCATTTGAAGTGCTAGAGAGAGAGTGGGAGAAGTGGCGTATCGACTTGCGCTACCACCTTCACTTGAGGGAGTACATGATGTATTATATGTGTCACAGCTCAAGCGATATATGGCAGACAACAGTTATATTCTCGACCATTCAGAAATCACTATTGGCCGAGCTTGTCATATCAAGAGCAACCCGTGGGAATCCTCGATCGTCGAGAGAAAGTATTGAGGAACCAGTATATTCCCTTGGTCCACGTGGCATGGAAGCATGTCGCGCCAGGAGAATCTACTTGGGAGCGCGAGGATGACATGCGCAAACATTTTTTGCACCTATTCATGGACCAAGGTATAAAACTACTTGTTAATTTATACCTTATACCATTCTTGACTTTCTAACCGTGGCTTAGTTTTAATTTCGAGGACAAAATTTTTATAAGTTGGGTAGAATATAAAACCCCTAATTCTGAAAACCGTATTAATTTTATTATTATTAATTTATTTATTTATAGTGGTTATGAGCTAAAATAGAGAAAATAGATTTTATTTAATTTTATTTGAGGTGTTGTGCATCTAAGAGAATTATGGAGACATTATAAATTTTTCCTAATTTATTCCATATAGGAGACCCTTTGGACAGTTGCTAGTTTAACCGTATGCACCAATATAATTTTTAGAATTTTCTATGTATACATATGTATATATATATAAAAGAATTTTCTATTGGATCAAACCCAAACATATGTATATATATATATACATACTTTATTGGCATATTTATATGTATCTTATTACGTCCCTCTGAGGACCTGGTCCCTTTCCAGATATCAGGAGTATTCGCAGGAGTATGGACCTGGACCTGACTCTACTTACCATACTGAGGAGGTCTTACCCTCGGAGTATCTATGATTTTATTATCGCTGTTTAGAGATCCTTGTTGCTACTTCAGTATAGTCGTTTTGTAGTGGATTTGTTTCCACCCGACTATCAGACTTGATACTCATCTTGGATATTCAGTTATTATTCAGCTCTTTATTCCTACTGATATTTTATTCTATGGATGAGATATAGATTCTGTGTGACTTGTTGTGACAATATATTACCACTGGTGGATTGAATATTTATGTACAGTGTACGTGTGTATATGGTTTTTATATATTGGAGTTCGTATACATACGGCTGGACGTGTTACGTATTCCTAGTCCTACGTATTTTGGGACTGGGGCGTGACACTAGCACACACTCACATACCTAATTTGACATCGATGAACACAATTACACTGTAAATATCAAAATCTACCCAAGTGTATCATGACGTATCATGACACGAACACTAAGTATCCAATTTTTGACACTAGGATAGAAGCACAAACCAAATTGGACACAAAATTTTCTTTGGGAACAACACACAAATACTTGGTGGACACAAATTTAAAATTCTATCAAATTGACCATAAAAACACTTAGATCTACTAGGAATATGCTCTCCACCACCTAATTCACCACCTATGAGGTTGGATCTAACTATTGGTAGGTTCCTATGGGTCCAATTTGGATTTCTAACATAAAAATTTAGAAGAAAATAGAATTTACCTATTGAGAGTTGTGTTCCAATGAAACTCCACCAATTTGGACACAATGAGGGTGAATTGGACACGATCCTCCTAGCTTGGCTCCTCTCCAATGCTCCTCCTTGTGCCCCAAAGCTCTAGGCCTCCATTGGAAAAAAAATGAGTGGAAATTGAGTGGTTGGAAGTGGGAGTTGGTTAGAATTGGGGTGGCTTGGGGAAGAATAAGGAGTTGTTGATGGGGAAAATGAAATTAAAAGGAGGAAGAGGGTGGTCGGTCACTATAGGTGTCATGGAGGAGTTGAAAATTATAAGTTTGCCCCTCCTCTCTCCTAATTTGAATTATATATTAGGTATGAATATAATTTTTAGTTATGGAGGAAATCTAATTAGTTATGAATGGCATCTAGCTAACTAAAATGGAATATCATATCCATGACACAATTTGTACTAATTTAATTCTAACTAACCATTTAATTAAATATAACTATATAATTAGCAACTACAAGGAAAATGACAAAATATTTCCTAATTTTATGTAGTTACATATATAGTCTAAGAAGAAAGATAGAAATTGCTTTTATTCCTTTTGTTCTCTCTTTGATATACCAAGTATATGTAATATGGCCAAGTTGTTTGTGTAAAGGAAAATATTTTGGATAGGGGTGATTAACTGAACTAGATTATGATAGGACTTATTTAAGCTAGTTTATGATTTTATATGTACTATAATTGAAAGTTGGCTTAATCCTTAAATTAAAATACATTTATTTGTTTTAAAATAAATATTAGTTATATAATTGCTTATCTAATTATTTATTCTAGAAGAAGAGGTTTGGTCTTTAAATGAGTTTAGTTGGTTATATCATTCGAATAATATAGGAATTCCAAAGATTAGATTACGATTAAGCTATGTATATACTTTGAATTTTTTTGATTAATATATATATATATATATATATATATATATATATATTGCATAGTTTTAAGATTTGGTTGGCTTTAGGATAATAACAATTGAAGTATTAGCTTAATTGTATAAAAGGTTGATATCGATTTATTTATTTACGAAAATATTAATATAATTTATTTATTTACAAAAATATTAATATAATTTCTTTCATTTGATATTTTAATTTAGACAAAATCTATTATTTACATAAAAGTCACTTAACCATCAGAGTTATAGTAAATAGAAATAAGAATTATGAAATTCGGGACATAGGGCATACAAAAGCTAAAAGAGATGGATATCGACCAAGGAGACATATTGGATTTGATGCGAGTGTTTGAGGAGGACGAAAAAGCAAAAAGTTCTTTTTCGAGAACATATATGTGAAGTTTCGGCGATTATGAGTTTATCGTAAGCTTGGATGAGATCCTCTCCGTTGATAATTTTTTAGCATTTTATTTTAGAATGATTGATTTATTGTATATTTTTCAACCTGCCTAAGGAATGACTAGTTAACAAACTTGAACCTGGATAAAAATCCTTCTTTCTTTTTTGTCAGCTGAGTATTGTTTATTGTTATGTTTTCTTGACGTATTCTTTTGTTGTATGTTGATGATTGTGGATATTTAGGATGAATTATTATGGAATTATTGTTTTGTAGTAATTTTTAATGTTTACTTATGCTAGTTAATGTGAATATGTCGAATTGAGTAGATGTAGAAAATATAAGTTTTTCAATGAAAAATGTTAATTTTTCGTAAAAAAAGTGCAATCAAATAACAAAATATTATTTTTAATGAAAAATTAACTATTTTCTATTGAAAATAATGTTAATCAAACAAAAAAATTAAGTTTTCAGTGAAAATTTATTTAATTTTTTTACAGAAAATTTACTGTAGCGAAATAAATTTATAAATTTATCTAAACGAAACAAGTTTGAAAATTTTGGAAAAAAAGTCAGGCTCCGCCAACAGTGTTGGCGGAAAACACAACCGGTGTACACGTAAGCAGCAAATTTTTTTTAAAAAAAACGTGGGCCCCACGGCCAATTTCCGCCAACAGAGTTGGCTGAATTGGGGGGGGGGCAATTTCAGCCAACTCTGTTGGCGAAAATTGGCCCCGTGGGGCCCACTTATTTTTTTTTGTTTTGTTTGGTTTGGTTTGGTTTTTTTACTTTCTTTGGTTTGGTTTTTTTGTTGGTTTATTGTAATTAGTTATATTTTTGTTTTATTTATTTAGTTTAGTTTAGTTTTGTAATTAGATTTAAGTAAATTTATTTTAACGAAATAAAATTAAAATAAATTAATTGGAAAGAAATATTTAGAAATATTATTTTCGGAAAATAAAAAAAAAGTAAATAAAGAAGAAGAAAAAAATTTGTGTCCTCTAATTTATTTGTGTCCTCTAATTTTTTATTTGTGTCCTCTAATTTATTTGTGTCCTCTAATTTTTGTGTCCTCTAAAGAAGAAAATAAATTATTTTAACTAGTATTTATTTGTGTCCTCTAATTTTTTTGTTTATTTTAATGGTTTAGTTTTTTTTTTATATGAAAAAAAAGACAAAGTAAAGAAGAAAGACAAATATCGGAGAATGATTTGATTTTGATTTTGGTTTGAAAGTGGGTTGGGTCTATGGGTTGGTTTAGTAGTTGGTTTATGTACAACGGCTATTTTACAACGGCTCTTATTTTTTTAACGTTCATATCCAACGTTCGTCTAACGATCGGTTCGAAGTTACCTATATAAACGTAGTATTTGTTTGATATCAGCATTTCAAACATTGCAATCAAAAATTTTATTTCTTTTCATACAAAATTTTTTTCTTTCGACACAGGAGAAGCTCAGTTCAATATACAATCTTTGAAGCCCATTTTCTTGTTGCCATGGATCGAAGTATAACAATACTATGCTCACTTGGTGGTGTACTAAATGGGTTAGCTTATGAAGGAGGTTTAGTTGAAGTTCTTTTAATTGATCGAAATATTTCGTTTGATAATTTACGTAATCTAATATTTGAAAATTTTTCTATTGACTGTGAATTTTTATTGGTACATATTTATCTATCTAATTGCATAAATTTAGTTAGTGAGGAGGCATGGAAATTTATTCTTGAAGTTAATATACAATCAACATATATTAATATTTTTGTGACTCCACCACCACCACCAAGAATTAGTAGTGGTCCTAGTTCTTCTCACCAAGTTATTTCATTTACTGAAGAAGAACATAGAGTAGATGATGGTAATACCGATGATGAAAATAGTGATGATTTAATAGAAAATATAGATGATGTACTTGATGATAATGTTGATAGATTAAATAATTTATTCATTGGAAAAGAATTTATAAATCGTCATGCATTTAGAAGCTTTATTAGTGATATAGCAATTGCAAAAAAAATTTGTTGCAGGGCTACTAGAAACAATGCCAGTGGAATTGTATATAAATATAACGTTTCTAGTTGTAATTGGAGAGTGTACGCTAAAGCCATTGGCAACGGCGAAACATTCGTCATTAGTACGCTAGAAAATGTACATTCTTGTTTAGGTGGACTTATAACGGAAAATCATCCATTAGCGACAACTATATGGGTTAAGAATAAGATTATTGATAAAATTTGTGATAATCAATTGTATAGTCCATCGCATGTTATAAATGATATCTATAGGGAACACCGAATACATATTAAATATTGTAAAGCTTGGAAAGCTAGAGAAATTGCTCTATCAGAAATAAATGGTAGTTATATTGATGCATATAGTAGTCTTGAAGAGTATGCTTTTACAATCATTGAGACAAATCCAGGTAGCAGATGTTATATAAAGACTACAGAAAATAATAAGTTTCAAAGAATTTTTATTTGTTTCAAGGCATGCATTGATGGTTTTTTAAGGGGATGTTTACCTGTGATTAGTACTGATGCTACATTTCTTTCCTCTAAATTTCAAGGTATTTTATTTATTGCGTGTGCTCATGATCCTAACTATCAATTATATCCAATTGCTTATGCTGTTGCTGAGAGCGAAAACACGGATTCTTGGACTTGGTTTTTAAACGGTTTGAAAACATCTTTTGAAGGTAGTTTTCATACGTGGGATACAATTTCTTTTATATCAGATAAACAGAAAGGATTAATAAATGCCATGCGTGCTACTTTTCCGGAATTACCTCATTTTTATTGTATTCAACATTTTAAACAAAATTTAAAACTAGTATGTAGACTGCCTTATTTTCAACATAAATTAGACTACCTTGCAAGATGTTATAATGAGACAGATGCGAATATTTGCTTTGAAACAATTAAGGCTGAAAATATCGATGTTTACAAATGGCTTGTTGGAGTAAATGATGAAACTCGTTTTTTATCACACTGGATAACAGCTTATTCTCCTTGTCCTAGATTAGATATTAACACGTCGAACCTTGCTGAATGCTTCAATAACTGGGTTAAAAACTTACGCGATAAACCAATAACAACACTACTTGATGGTATTCGAGCCAAAATCATAACACTTCAGGACAAAAATCGACAAAAAGCTGATAATCTTGCAACTAATTATTGTCCGAAGATGTTAAATACTATGGCCAGTATCACAAGAAAAAGACACCAGCTGCAAATATTGAGTATAGTTGGTTATTTGTTTGAAATACTAGATCGTGAAACAAACAGAACATATGTTGTGAACTTAGATGAAAAATATTGTACATGTTTTAAATGGTATCATACTTGTCTGCCATGTGTACATGTATGTTATGCTTGTAATTCTAAAAATATTAGCATCGAGAGTTTTTATCCAGGTATTTTTTCCAAAGAAGCATTAAGAAGCGTATATGAGCCGCACCTGGAGCCAATTCCAGTCCCTTACAACATTCAAAGTACATTAGTTATAGGTGACATTGGAGTACCAGATGTACGACGGAAAGCGGGAAGACCAAAGAAGAACCGCATTATGGCGAATGATCAACCATCAAGAGATCTTCGATGTAGCAACTGTAATGGTTTAGGACACAATCGAAGAAGATGTACTAACCAACCAAGAGAATAAATGCATTGGCATATATTTTCTTAGAAAAGTTATGTTTATTGATGTAATTTAATGGAGGAATACATAAATTTCTCATATAACCTAGCAGTACAAGAATTTCATTCTCTGCCTCTTGCCATCCTGTCATAATTCCTACGAGGCCTTGGCCTAAGACCGAGTCTATTTCTTCTTGCTACTGTATCCTCAAGTCTCTCCCCTGGCAATGGTGCCCATGGGTCAAATTCATCAGCCTCTTGTGTCTGCACCGACGCTGTTGGAGTCACAGATAACTGAGTAGCTGTATCAAACCGGGGTGCATCAAATATAGAATTGGACATCTGCATGTAAAAATCCCAATAGTCAACACCAGGCTGTGAAGTCCCCTCGTCCGCCTCTCGGTCCATCTGTGGGGTACGTGCTTGTGACGTTCCCTCGCCCGCCCACTGATAAGTGCCTTGGCCCGCCCACTGAGAAGTGCCATGGCCAGACCACTGGGAAGTGCCCTGGTCAGCCTGTTGGGAAGTGCCCTGGTCAGCCTGTTGGAAAATGTCCTGCTCAGGGACCTCGTCATCTTGTTGAGGCGGGCTATCCATATGCCAAACATGAGGATAGTTTCTACGCGGACATGGTTGCCGTCGGCTAACTAAGCCTTGAGGATAATCTGGTGGAATATTTAATGGAGGGTTGGGTGGAGTCGGAAATGCTTGCACATCATCCAAAAATAATCTGACTGCTGTGCTTAACGAGTCTCTCACTGGATGATTTTCACATGCTACAATCAAATTTGGAAGATGAAATATTAAGTAGAATCCAATTAATTCATAATAAAAAAGCTATGGAAACAAAAATTTTTATCAATAAAATACGTACCTTCTCCATTACATTTTGATACCATTCACAATAACTAACATCATCAACGGCCCGATGTTGGAATCGCAACTCCTCATATTGGTAGGATCGGTTACTGATAAGAGGAGCTCCCCACCAAGATCTATAGGCTATATCACCTAATGCTACACCATTTAAACAAATATGAGCGTTTAATTTCATATAATTTAAAAAAAAAAATTTGTTCAACTTTTTAAATAACTTACCCTCATCTATAGAGTCCATTAGTTGAGACATCTGTACCACAGGCTGTGTCTCCAACCTAGAATTCCACTGTGGAATCATTTTGCTTGCCCTTTTAGTTGCACTCCCTTTACCATGATTTAAACATGGTGGCTCATCGGGAATCTTTTGTTTCACCCAGAATTGTCGCATAACGTGATCAGCTGGATGATACATGATTTCACCGTCGAATATCAGGAAACAACTATGGACACTAAGGTCATAGGCTGTTGTTTGGATTTCAGTAGGATTTTGCTCAAGCTGGTACGGACAGTATGTCACCTATTTTATGACAAAAAATTATAAGATAATGGTTATAATGACTTTATAAAATAATAATACAGATATTTTACCTCGTTATACTTTAGTGTGTCAAATTCGACCCGGTATAAAGAGATAGCCGCATGTTCACAGTGTACTGGATCTGCTGCATCCGTAGTCCACCGTAAAGCTGACGGAAAGACACCAACGTCGGTATTAATGCGGGGGACTGGCCTACCAATGTGAAAGTGGTCGTAGGACCAAACCTAGAAAATATGACCATATGATATAAGTGCATCTATTTTCAATGTAAATGGAATTAAGTAAAACTTTTCATATGATATAAGTGCACATATTTTCATACCTGTATTAATGTCGCACAACCACTTAGATTTACCTTCGTTGCATTCATGTCTTCAAACTGTACAAAATCTGTCATGGAACTATATAAATATGCCAACACTGACGCTCCCCAAGCGTGGCGCGTAGGTGCGGTCATGTCTACCAAAAAAGGTAAAAAACGTAAATTAACTAAATTGGATGAGTCTGGAAACAATATTCCGCTTAATAAACCTAGCAAGTAGGCTCTGGTGCAAGCAGTGACCTGAACAAATGATAAAAATATTATATGCGTTAAATTCAATTAAAAATATACTACGTAAATAATAACATAAGTTGCAAAAAAAACTATACTTACCCGATCCTCATCAACTGAGATAACTTGATCACCAATACGATCTAGGTGCAAAAAGTTATGACGGAGCCACGTAAACGTCACAAGATTTTTACCACGTTTATTATGCGGCACCTCCACACCTAAATACTTTGTAATCATAGTGTCGGCGGAAATTGATTTATCAAATATTATAGGTTCACCCGTAATAGGTAAACCTAAAATATTTGCCACATCTGCTAGAATAATACTCATCTCTCCAAATGGTAGCTGAAAGGTATTTCGTCCGGGCCACCAACGCTCAACTAAACTGAATATTAAGTCTCTATCGTGTTGCATAAAATGTATCTTGTCAACATAATAAAAGCCAAATATTTTCAACAGTGCCACCTGGTGGTCGATCAACCTCCAATACCCAAGTCTGTTATCGTGACGCCACGAGGCATGCTCCCGGCACCGTTCATTATTAGTATAATCGTATTGCTATATATGAAAAACATAGACGATGTTATTAGTAGACATGTACAAAATATCATTCATATTTGTTTACACAATTATATTTTATTGTACCTTCCCATAAAATACCAAAGTAGATATATGTTTCGCACGTTGCTGGATTATTAAATCCGTAGTAGGGCCTCCAGGAATACGTCCGTCGTTTTGGCTGTCCATCTGTACAATTATGGTTGTCAAAAAATAAATTTTGGCTGCCCGTAATTTTGTACATTACATAACTTATATTTAAAAAATAAAAACTAACATCAAATATTGCATATACAAATAAAAGTATAAATGAAGAAGAATAGAATAAATACCTTCAACAATAAGGATTGTTGTGCTCACAAAGACTGCTGTGTCCACTTACAAATGAGAGAAAATTAAGGCTGCTCAAATTGCTGCTACGTGCTCACAAGGAATGCTGTAAATGATCATAGTGCACTCTCTTCTTCTTCCTCCTTGCATTCTGTTCTGCTTCCTCCTTCTCTTCTTATAGCTCCCACCTCGCACCAACTTCTTCCCTGTTGTACTCCTCTCTCTCCTCCTCCACGAGACATGTCCCTTCTTTCTTTCTTTTTTCCCTCACGTCTCTTCTTCTTTTTCCCCACTCACGTCCCTTCTTCTTTTTCTCCACTCACGTCTCTTCTTCTTTTTTCCTCACATCCCTTCTTCTTTTTCCCCACTCACTCACGTCTCTTCTTCTTTTTCCCCACTCAAGTCTTTTCTTCTTTTTTTCCTGTTAACTCTTGTCTCTCAGTAGTCATTATTGTCTCCTTGTTAAACCAAACCGAGATCCCCTTCCACGTGAACCAATTTCTGAACCAATATCAATCCATAAAAAAAAAAACCAAAGCAAAACATAATTCAAAACAAAACTAAATAAATTAAAATCCAAAACAAAAGTAAATAAAAAAACTAAATAAAAAAATGTTGGCTGGTTGGCTAAAAAAACTAAATAAAAAAACTAAATAAAAAAACTAAACCAAATAATAAAACAAAACCAACTAAAACAAACCAACCAAAACAATCCAAAACAAACCAACCCAAACCACCCCAAAAAAACCGTGGGCCCCACACCCAAAATCCGCCAACTATGTTGGCTGAATTTTGGTGTGGGGCCCATGGATTTTTTGGATGGTTTGGGTTGGTTTGTTTTGGTTGGTTCAGTTGGTTTGGTTTGATTAATTATTTTGTTTTATTAGACATAAAATAATTAATTTAAATGTTTCTAAATTTTTTTTGGAGATCGAAACATCATTTTAAATCCGTGGGCCCCCACATCCAATATAAATTTATTTCACTACAGTAAATTTTAAATATTCAAAAATAATATTATCGAAAGTCAAATTTGGAGGTCGAAACATCGATTTTTGACGATTCTAAAAATTTTCAAAGTCCGTCAAACGGTGAAACAGTTTATTCTATAGTACTTTTCTATACGATCATTTTGGCACAAACTGGACCTTGTTTCGATCTCCCAGTCAAAAGTTAGGATAGTTTAAAGTTTTAAATTTTATATTTTTGCCTGTAACATATGCGTATTGTTTCGGATAAATTTTTTTTCTATACGATTTGTGTTACACTCGTCGAAAACATACAAATCGACTTATTATTTAACGAAAAACGATTTAAAAATAAGTAGTTATGGCCACTCGAAGTCTGCTCGACGGCAGACGTAATAGTCTTACGACAAATTTTTAATATTATTATTTTTTAACGTCTGTTAACGACGAAAAAATTTACGATAAAAATATAATATTTTTAAATATAAACGTCCAATTCATATTGATATTTTTTTCGTAATTTTTTAAACTTTTATGCTTTAGATGGAATTTATACAAATTTTGATGCTTTGGAAACAAATTTGCGAAAATAATATTTCTAAATATTTCTTTCCAATTAATTTACTTTAATTTTATTTCGTTAAAATAAATTTACTTAACTCTAATTACAAAACTAAACTAAACTAAATAAATAAAACAAAAATATAACTAATTACAATAAACCAACGAAAAAACCAAACCAAAGTAAGTAAAAAAACCAAACCAAAAAAAAAAAAAAAAAAAAGTGGGCCCCACGGGCCAATTTCCGACAACTTGCCCCCCCTCCCCCAATTTCGGCCAACTCTGTTGGCGTAAATTGGCCGTGGAGCCCACGTTTTTTTTAAAATTTTTTTTGCTGCTTACGTGCACACCGGTTGTGTTTTCCGCCAACACTGTTGGCGGAGCTTGACTTTTTTTTCTAAAATTTTCAAACTTGTTTCGTTTAGATAAATTTAATATAAATTTATTTTGCTACAGTAAATTTTTTGATTTTTTTTACAAGAAAATAATTGAAACCAAACACCGCTACTATAAATTTTTTTAAATCCTACGAATTTTTTTTTTCCTACTAAAATAATTTCGTAATTTTTTTTCCCCACTTATTTTCTATTGCAATCAAACGAAACCATCCTCTCTCTTTTTAAACCAAACAGGCCAAATGAAGTTTTAGGATCACCATTTACGTCACGTGTAGTTTTAGTATCAACAGTCACTCTCTGGCGCTCAAACTTATCCCCATCTCCTCTTCCCTCTTCCTCTTCCCCATGTCTCTCTCCCTCCGGCCGGTGGCTCTGGTCACCGCCAGCCTCGCTTCCCGTCGCCGCTCTCGCCCTGGCTCTCCCGTCACCGTCCCCCTCCAAGACCCTAATCTCACCGCCCTCAACTGCCAGCACTTCCAATCGTGGGCTCTGGAAAACCCTAATTTTGACGTTTTCTTTGCAATTTTTTTCACCCATTTATTTTCGAATTTTATATGGTTTTCTTCTTTTAGGTGCTCCGGGTGCTCACACGAGTGGAACTTGGACCGGCCGCACGTGCTCCAGGAGGCGGGGAAGTTCTTCAAGGACCTCGGGGTCTTGGACTTCACCTTCGACAGCTGTAATTTGGTATTTATCACTTATATGAAATTGTTGATTATAGTGAGGGAGCTAAGGTTGTGACTGCAAATTCAAAATGTTTGGTGTAGCATGTAAAATATGTATACTTTGTTGTTGTTGTTGTCAGAAACAAGGTTTAGGAGTTTGAACATTGGAAAGGAAAAGACAAAATTCATCGATTCGGGTTTCCTGCAAATTACCGTATCATATTTGCTATACAACTCTGTTCTAGGCGGCGGTCTAGGCGGCCGCCTAGGCGCCTGGTGCTCGTCCGATGTCCGCCTAGGCACCTGCCTAGACCTCCGACGTCCGACTATGCTTGTTTGGGGCTTTATTGACTTTCTGCAATTTTCAGTAGTTGTTTTTTTCTTTTTTTGAACAACCTATATCTAAGTGGGCACTAGGCGGCAGGTGCCTGCCCAACTAGCGCCTAACACTTTTCACAACCTTGCTATACAATAGCATTCTTTAGCATATATGACATTGTAAATTGCAGGAAACATCCTTACATTACATGAGCGATAAATGGGCACTCATTTGAGCTGCAAAAATGTTTCAAATTCAAGTATCATCTTTACATTATTTCCCTTAAATGCCGTTGTTGCCCTCTCTTTGCTTTCTCTGTACAAGCGCCACCCAAACCATTCCTTTTCCCGAGGTTACATTTACAAGAATACGATAGCAGTCGGATGCCTATGATGGAGCCAACACTGCCAGTTCCTGAAGCTAGGTTTAGATATGCTGTTCCTGGTTCCCGAGGCTAGGTTCATAGAGATCATTTAGGGGCGAAGGCAGAGGGAAGAAGGCAACGGCGGTTATGATGATGGCAGTGAGGCTGCTTGTAGACGGAGGGCGTCATGAGCAAGAAGGAAGATGGGATGAGAGAGAAGCAAGGGGATTGGGTTAGAGTTTGGAAAGCAGGAAGACGTGTTTTTGTAAATGCTATAATTTTGTGATTTGAGTTTTTAAGGACATATTTGTATTTTTACATTTTTTGACTATTGATTATACTATACTGACTTAAATAAGGGCATGTGAGTCGTATTGCACCCACAAGTGTCCCATTACTGGTTTCAATGAGGTAGAACCTATTTTTTGCAAAAACAATGGGAAAGGGGTTCCATTTATTTCCAAACTTGATGGGGTTGCTTGCAATATACCTTTATGATAAAAGTTTTTTCTTGATTTACATTTAATTATTATTTAACTTTTGATTTTTTTGTTTTAGTGGGAATGGCGCTGCCGGGCAAAGCTGGCTGTTCGGGGAACATCTGAAAGCCCATTGATTGGGTTGTATCAAGAGGGTACCCATAATGTCGTGGATATTCCAATGTGTAGAGGTTAGCAGATAAATTGTACTTGATATTTACATATCATAAGTGTTATGTTGTTAATTATTTGGTAGCATCATCAGAGTATCTACTAGGTAGGATTATGAACTTGTAGAAAAAGTGTCCATACTAACACTGGATAGGGCTATAGGGGTTGGTCGAGGTCATCGATTCACAATGTATTTATATGATTGCATTGAAGCTTGATTTAAATGATAAATAATTATGAAAATTGCAAACGAAGTATCTTAAAGTATTAAATTCTATCAAATGGATTTTAATGCATGGTTAGAAGTTTACCCGATACATGGAATTGCGACACGCGAAGGGTGGTCCAGACTTTGTTCTCGGGAACGAACACAAAGGATGAATCTTTGAACCGAAGACTTCGGAATCTTCACAGGCTTGTGCTGACTTGATCCTGCTTGAACTTTTGATTTGGTCACACTTAGAAGTTTTGGTGTAAACAAAGTCAAACACCACAAAAGCTTCACAGGAGAATCAATAGTTCAAGATGTGGACATCAACTATGCAAGCAAATATAATTGTGCTTGGTTGTCAAAAGATGGTGAAGACCTGACATTGACTCCCTTGCAAAAACAAGAACACATGAAGAAACTGGCATCATTACCTTCAATGAAGTGGAAGATGAAGATGGCTTTGGCAAATCTCAGCAGAACTTGATGAGGCAGCCCTACTAGGAATATGGGTCTGCAAGCCTGTGCTTCGAACTCTAGCGACGCAAGCAGGAGGTGGAGATCGACGAGGCCAATCTCCATGTGGTGTCGGCACTTGCCAAAGAGGCTTCGATTGTCGGAAAGAGAATGGCAGCATAAATTCTTTAAATGGTGGTGATTCGATTGATAAATTGAGGATTGCAAGGCTATCAAACAAGCAATTGTCACGCCCCAGTACCGTAATACGGAGACGGACATGGCCAACTACCCCGTACAAGGTACAATACGTCGTACGACGATCACGGCTGTAACTAGACAAGGGGGTGCATACTACAATAAAGTCTTCCTAGGGTCTAACAGAACATCTATGTCTCAATCAGTCAATTAGTTAGCAATAAGAGATGAACATATACGATAAAGCAATAAGGCGTCCCCGATGCTCTATCAAAATGGTCAAGAAGTAGCTATTACAAAATGTCGAGCTAGTACAAGGTCAATAATACACAGTCGTTATCAGCTGCAGTCTGAATTTGCACAATATGTACAGAACTTGCCAGCTAAAGAATGCTGGTGGCTAAATGCCCAAAATGATATAAAATGCTAAAGTGGGGAAGAATAAAACCTACTCAAGTCCCCCGCTGACCATGCTTCTGGTATGCACCATCGGTCAGGTAGAAGGTAGAGTCCTCAGGTTCTGCTACGAAATTTGGCCAAACAAAATCAGCGGGGTCAGAACCCGAATAGCAAGTACCACAAGGAAACACAAGAGAGGAACCAAAACCAATAACTGAATATAAAATGCAAGAAAAGAGGGCAAGGCCGGTGTCAAATCAGAGACATGCATTATGTCATAGAAATAGTATGACACCTCTACAACCAAACAAGTACAAGCGGTGCCGAACTATACCAAGACAAAGTACAGTCCACGGATTTGGTCAAACCAAATGTGTCTTCGTCATAGTTTCGGTTCATAGTCCATCGTAACACAACGGTCCAACCCTATAACCAAACAAGGACAATGGTTGAATTATCGTACCACGACAGTCCATGTCCCTAAGCTACTCAGCAGATGGCAATACACAAGCAGACAAGATTTAATTAAACTGCCAATCAATCCTACGGCTTTCTAGGTGATGTCTGGGTAACCCCAGTAATGCAATATAATCGGATTCTCAAATCGTGCTATGTCTGAGAAGGATTAGCCGAACCAATAATGTACAACATGAATAAATAAATAAAATGCACCCGTCCCTCATAAGGCTACTGTGCTAAATAATCAGTAACCGTTCTAGTTCTCCTCTATAGTGGGATACTGGCTCGGTTATAATAATATTAGTGGTCGGATAATGCATTCCACTAGTACGAATGCTATACAGTATTCTGGTGGCCAGCCTTGCACCCGATGATTAATATCTATGATGTGGTCAATATGCACGATTTCGGGATCCGTTACCTCCCAACGTTGCTATAACTTTTAGTTACCTAATTAATCCTACAGTCATCTGGAATCTTGTGCCGTGGTCACACAATTATCCTCCAAGATGTCGTACCTTGGTACGGGTATGCTACGGATGAATCCACATTGGTTCTTACGGTTCCAATCTGGACTCATTCTGAGCGTAATGCAACAATCAATCAAGTAATCTAACCACGCTATTCTGATTAGCTACAGGAGTTTCCGTGCAATTCTCATTTTAGTATTAACGAGTATGTAACAAAAATATACTTATAACATAACACCGCGGTGTATACGTAGCACCTCAGTGCACGAGAAAGATAGCATACTTAGTGCATAATACATTTTATAGCACCTCGGTGCAATATCAAGGAGTATCAACATGGATACAAGTAGTCAAGTCAGAATCTAGGATCAATTAGTTGGGCCTATAGTTCTATCATAGGTCACATCAAGCAATAATCATTATTCAGAAAATAAGGAACCATATAAGTTTGTAGTTCACTATCATATACAAGATTATAAGATTTGATAAGAAAACTAACTAATAGGAGAAAATGACAAAAATAGCCAAATAGGCAAAAATCAGTTTTTTTTCGTATAAAACAGTCAAACATGGCTAAAATAGGATACAATAGCTCATACACGCACTTTGGCTCAAAAATAGGTTTTGGCACACTTTGGCTAAAAGATGAATTCGGACACACTTTTGGTCAAAAATGGGTTTTGGCACACTTTGTTAAAAAGTGGATTTGGCACACCTTGGCTAAAAAGTGGATTTGGCACACTTTGGCTAAAAAGTGGATTTGACACACTTTGGCTAAAAATGGGTTTGACATACTTTGGCTAAAAATGGATTTGACACACTTTGTTAAAAAGTGGATTTGTCATACTTTGTCTAAAAAGTGGATTTGCACACTTTTATTAAAAAATGGATTTGGCACACTTTGTTAAAAAGTGGATTAACACACTTTTATTAAAAATGGATTTGGCACTATTTGTTAAAAAGTGGATTGGTACACTTTGGCTAAAAAGTGGATTGGCACACTTTTGTTAAAAAGTGGATTGGCACACTTTTGTAAAAAAATGGTCACAAAATGGTCATTGTGCGCACTTTGCTCAAAATGGATTCTGGCGCACTTTTGATCAAAATGGTCACAAAATGGTCATTGTTCGCACTTTGCTTAAAATGGATTCTAGCGCACTTTTGATCAAAATGGTCACAAAAATGGTCATTGTGCGCACTTTGCTCAAAAATGGATTCTGGCGAACTTTTGTACGCATAACACTATTCTTCTTCCTCAGTCGACGAGAAAAACTCTAAAAACTTGTTTTGGCAATAAAAACTTCATTTTAACTCGAAATTTGATGTTTCAAAAATCAAAAGCGCATAAAATTGAATTCCCTATAGCATGTGATGATTAGTTTTCAGAAATTTTAAGTTTTAAGAGATCAAATCCATGAAATTCATAAAAATCCTAACTTTAAAACTTAGATCTACTCCAAACCGTTCATCAAAACCGAAAATGTCAAATACTAAAATTGTAGATGATCACTAGATACACATTATAAGCTAAATATATGCAAGAAAAATTAAAGAAATAAAATATGTCGAAAATTATGGTTTCTCCACTTTATGCAAGATGTACTTGTCTTGAGTGCAAGAGAACCCTTGTCCTAACCTCTTCCAAAGAGAAGAAAGAAAACTAAAACTCCTAGGCTAGATCTAGGGTTTGGAGGTTGGAGAGGAAGATAGGAAAAAGAAAGAGAAAAAAATGAAAGGACGAATTTTTTTACGTGGTTGATAATTGATACATTATAATTAGAAAAGCTACTCATGATAAACTTAAATCTTGGTTCCTATCCAAAGTAAGATGAAATAAATAGAAAATCACTGATGATAACTGAGATACATTGATAGATCTTGAATCTCAATGCGAACAAAGTGTGGACCTGAGTATGGTACTCCATCGCATACCCGTATTGATTCAATAATTGACATGAGCTCAGATGGTTTCTTACTCAAGCCAAGTTCTTAGTAATATGTCATAGGCACATTGGGTACTGTACAAGGATATCATGGGTAGATATAGGGGTTATTTACACTAACTACCCCTATATTTTGGGTTTATAACACGGGGTACCTCTGCTTTTGAACAAATTACACTGACCACCCCTCCCTTTAGATTTTTTTTTTAAAATAGGGGTAGTTAGTGTTATAACTTTTTACTTTTATCTTAAAATAAGGGTACCCCATGTAATAAATAAAAAAAGTAGGGGTGGTCAGTGTAACTTTTTTAAAAGCAGGAGTGCCCCGTGTTATAAACCAAAAATATATGGGTACTTTGTGTAAATAACCCTAGATATAGAATAACACTTATTCTGCAATCAAAACTTGTGTGCTTAACTCATCTTAGAGTTTCATTTCACTTCACAATATTTCTGCAAATTTTCCTTCACCTATTGTATATGCAACTTATGCAAATATATTGGGTAATAGATTTGAATAATATGAGTGGCCCTGTGATTAATTCATAAGTAGACAAGATACCTAGGAAGGGTGAAGGAAAAAATATATCTAATATTTGCATAAAGCTGAACTTTATCAACAAACATATGCAATAATCTCTACAAGTGATACTGTTTAACCTCTAAAGTTACTCTAGAATCTTAGAACGGAAAATAGGTGCTTTTATTCTATACTTCCTACTTTGTTGAGAAGTTATCTATCATAGAGAAAGTAAAAAAATAGTAGAGAAATAAAGAGGTTATTTTTCCTTTCGAAGTGGATAAGGCGACAGATTGAGAATGGAAGGAGAAGAAGCACAAAGAAGGCCAATGGAACCTCTCGTTGAGTAATAATAATATCGTTCTTATCTAAATATGTTTATTTCCGCTTGTTTCTCACTAGATTATAAGTTATTTTTATAATATGACATGAATGTGTTTCCTTTGCAGCACATCATCCGAGTATCAATTCTGCAGTTTTCCTACTAAGACAAGGCACTTCTTTGACTCATCTTTATTTATATTAACTTCTACTTTTTGTCTTGGAGATTCTGATTTAAGATGGCCTTATTTTCTTAGGTATTTCTAGATTGGATATTCAACCATATGATGAAGATTTGGGGACTGGTGAACTGCGATATGTGCAGGTCAGTAATACCTTATTCTACATATATTTTTTCTACATTCATACCATGGTCATTGATCGTAATATGTAATTAAATCCCTTGTCGTCACTACTGCATTTTCTTCTTGTTTCCAGTATGTAAATGCTTAACGTGGTGGTATGGGCTAGCCTCTAAGGAGGGACTGATTGATTTAAGTTCTATATTATGGGTATCATTTTTAGAGCGGGAAATATACAGTCCTTTGTTAATTTCCACCACCCAGGGATGCTTGAGGGAATACCTTTTGCCCATTTTGAAGAGGGTGAATAGGAATGACAGGACAGATTAAGTTGTTTTTCTTTTTCTTCACCTATGAAACAACAGTTATAAGTTTGGGACCTTTCATCCATGTGTTTAGTGGCTCCAAAATAAACAACCATTAAAGTAATAGAAAAAAATGTTATAATTTGATATGTTGGTGAGGGATCTACTAACCATCTGATCTCTAATTTATTGATTTTTAGGCATAGAGATCATGACAATAAGCACCTGCTCATCTTATTAGGTGGGTATTGGTTTGGGTGGTGGGGGTGGGTGGGTGTCTATATTTCTATATATCCATTCATATAAGTATATAACAAGGTTAACAAGAATGGGGGAGCCTAGTGATCCCGACCTTTGGTCGGTTAGAGGAAGCCCAGATGAGAATATTTAAAGTGGAGGGTGGGGCTAGGGGGGTGGGTGTTAGTGTGTGATTGTCCCTTAAAAACAATATTACCAAAAAAGGCACCTAGTGGCCAAGTCTCTTGATTTGCTAGGGACTAATATTAGGATGTCCCCTGAAAAGAGGCTAATATTAGGATGTCCCCTGAAAATAATAAAAACATTATATAGGGTCATCACAAGTTGTCTCCCTTGGGTCTCTTACCTATTCTATCTGAAACATTCTATTGTTTCAACAACAACAACAAAGCCTTTATCCCAAATTCCGGGTTCAGCTGTTTGAATCCTTTTCTTCCATTCGGCTGAATCCTCTTCTTCCATTCGGCTTTGTTGACGGTCATATCATCTATAACACTAACAAGAACCATATCATTCTTTAACTTCAAACCATGTTCGTCTGGGCCTACCTCTACTTCTAGCATGTTATAGTTAAAGATCCATTAACTATTATGTTACCTCTCCTTCTTACGGGAGCATCTATGATCCATATCAACTTCTACAATTCATATTTATCTTCAATCTAAATAAAACCATCACATTTACAAACCGATCCTACTTGTAGTTGTGCCATATGTTATCATTTACCTTTATGATTTTTTTGACAAATAAATGGTACACTGACATTCTCACCATAAGTTTTAGAATTAATTGAAATTTCCTCGCATAATTTTAAAGTAGTAACTATATACATGTCTATCGATGATTCAATATCATTATAAATATATGCCATATAAAGTATCAATATTTGTAATGTCATTCTATCATCGTAACAAACACATTATTCTATGAAAATTGAAAAAGTGTGAGCACTGTGCATGGCATCCTCTTATTTATTACTTCTACTGGTGCTTTCAGATGGCTGTGACAACATATAATACATCCCTCCCTGTTGCCGAACGATATCAAAATGGTTAGTACATGTAAATGTTAGTTGTCAATATGTATATGCAAGAAAAGAGATTGCCTTAGATGCTCAATCGTAAGTTAGTCTTGTCTTCACAGGGAAGGTACAAATTGCACTTGTTTGGAACTCTAGAGCTGAGCACTCACAGAGCTCAGAGAAATTGAATGCCCTGGCAAATGTAAGTTAGCAAAGCCAACATTGAAGATTACATGATTCACTAGTTTTTTAGTGTTGAGAAGTGCTTGTTGATTCATAATTGTAATACAATTTCTTGCTCCATTGAACATCATCTTTTAAACAGATACTACCTTAAATTAATATACCACGGATTTCTCCTTTTGGTTTGCATTGTGCAGTTTCTTTGGGAAAATGGGGGGCTGAGCAGTAAGACCCATTTAATCCAATCCATATGGGTTAACTTTCAGACATCAACTAGCAATGTAAGTGAAAATATGTTGATATATATACTTCATTTTGCTGTAATCTCTTTTAATAACATTTGCTGGTCTCATTAACATGACAGCTGGTCTCGTTAACATGACAGCTGGTCTTTTGTCCTCTGTGTTTACTTGTGAGCTTTGGGCTTAACCTTCTGCATCATGACCTACATGTTACTGTTTAAGTGTTTATTCATTGCTGGTTTTAAAATGTAGACATTAAACCAATGCATTCATAAATTGATGATAAGTCTTGTTAGCACGAACCTGACCCTCCTGTAACAAAATTGCAACAAAATTAGGAAATATTGTTAAGAGTTTGATTTTTTAGTAATTGATGTAATAGTAACACCATTTATTCTTCTTTTGTGAACATGACGTAGAATTAAAATTCCCAAACAGTTGCCAATGACTTCTTGAAAGAACCCACTAGAACATCAGAGATTTAACAAGAGGAAACAAAAATAAATAAATAAATGTGTGATCTTCCTTGGTGAAATTTGTACTAAATCAAGAAAGCTGAAAACTTTATGTAAGGATCAAAAAATAAAAATTAAAGGGATATTTTAGCAAATGTCCCTATTCAAAATATAGAAACTAGCATATACCCTCACTTCTTTAAAGAAAACTAGCAAATGCCCCCATTCTTTATACGGAACAGTTAAAAATTTAAGATATACCCCTACTATTTTAACTAAAATTTGTACTATTTTACACATAGTGGGGACATTTACTAGTTTTTAACAAAAGTTGGGGTATATGCTAGTTTCTATATTTTGAATGGGAGCATTTGCTAAAATATCCCAAAATTAATAACCCATCAAAAAAATAGTTATTTTGACCAAAAACAGTATACAAATTACTGTAGGAGCCCCTTTAAAACTTGGTGAAATTTTTGACCAAAAGCTATAAACTGGTGGTACACCGCCAGTCTTCCGCCAGTGTTCTGCTTGGAAGAAAATATGTTGTTTGAGGGTATTAATCTGCAACAATTGACATAGTTTGAGGGTATTAAGTTATTAACTTGTACAACTTACAATAGTTGAGGGTATTAACATGGATAACTTACAATAGTTAAAATAATTAACTTCCATAATTAACAATAGTTGAGGGTATATTGTTTGACGTCTACTCATTGATGTTATAATCCGCACATTGATACTCAAAATGAAGACTACACATTGATACATCCACACATTGGCATCTAAAATAGTCTTATATTGCTATTTTTCAATACAATTTTCAACATAGTAATGTCATACTGGCCAAATCCACACATTGATATAAAAAATGAAGATCGTCTATGATACATCCACTCATTGATACCAAAAATAAAGATCATCTATGATACATCCACACATTGATACCCAAAATTCACACATTTATACCCAAAATGAAGATCATATATGATACATCCACATATTGAAACAAGTATTATATGTATTGTTCAGGCATCAAAAAGAAGTCTAAAACCAAACAGTACATGTGCATCTGGTCCCCAACTGATAAAACATACACTACATCTGGTCCCCACCAGATTTGTATTAAAGCCAAAAAATATCAACAATATTTTGTGGTCCCAATAGCGTTCCTAGACAATAACACAAATATCACGGGCATTGTGGTCCCCCACTCACAAACCTACACCATCATGAGTACCAAACAAAATATAAATTATAGTAGTTATGGATTACATAACTATGGAAGAAAATCATATATACTTTGTATACTATAAACCCTAAGTCAGTAAACCCCTAAGTCAGAAAATCTCAAAGTAAGAAAATCCCCCAAGTTAAAAAACATTCTAAGTCAAAAAGTCCCTATGTTAGAAAATCCTAAAATCAAAATCCATTAAGAATTAACTAGGAATAACAAAACCCTAGTTATCAAGAAAATGGATAACTTTTAACAGTAAACATGCAAAACCCATAGAAAACTAAACATATTTCAAAAATTACCTGCAAATCGTCCTCGATGTGGTAATGGAAATGATGGGATGAAGGATAAGATCGAAAGAGAGGAAGAGTGTGATTAATTGTGGAATGAGTGAGGAATTTCGGATTTAGGGTTCGCAAGTTTTGGGATTTCCATTCAATCTCTTCTAACGAACCAGAACGGGCCAACGGGATAATGATATTAGGGGGTAAGGGTCTTTTTGTCATTTTATCTTTTTCGTCAACACCGTTAGGACAACAAGTTGACTAATTATAGTTGAGGTATTAATTGTTATATTATGAAAAATATAGGGTACCAGGTTGATAAACTTGAATAAATGAGGGTATTTAGTTGCAACTAAGCCTAAATTATATTAAAAAAAATACATATTTTACATAATTGTTGTATTTTAAAGTTGGCCCCCAAGTTGGACTTGCGTTTAAATTATCAAAGTTGTGCTTCAAAAAACATACATAGAATGGTTGTTTCCAAAATATACACAAAGAAATCTACACATTTTTTAATCATAAAATATACACATAGTTGAGGGTATTTACATAATCTAGTAAGTCTTATACGGTTTTGCACCGAAATCGAAATCCGAAACTGAAACCGTGCACGGAATTTTAGTATTTCCAAAACTGAACCTGAACCGAAAAGTTTCCAAACTGAACCAAATCTCCTATCGGTTTGGTTCTCGGTCCAAAATCGAATAGTACTCACCCCTATGTGCTACTTAAGGCATCACAAATGGTTATTAAGTGTTGCGAAATATCTGTTCTTAAGTTATGATGCATATCTAACGTCTACTCGTAATTTACTTGGAAGGGTTTTGTACATTATTCAAAACTTTCCTCTAGGATCCCGAGCATGACGACGATGGGAAATTGGAACATTTCATACATCTTCACTAATATACTGATAAGATAAATTGGAACCTTGTTAGAGATGCCTAAATGGGTCTTAGGACCAACAAAGCTGGAAACTTTTGGTGCAAAGGGAGGGAGGAAGGGGGGGGGGGGGGGGGGGGGGAAGCTCTTGATTTGAGTGAATTTTTTCTTCCATTTCTTTGATCTGAGTTACAGGTGTAAACAAGTAGAGCATTGACCGAGCACCAAAACGCTCTTTTAAGAGTGTGTCTGGTATAAAGCTTGGATGAGTGTAACATTTAACCTCAAGCTCAGCTTGCAATAATATTTGTGAGCTCCTTAGAAACCTTGATGAGTTTGAAGTGTATTGTAGCAACCACCAAATTACATAACAAATATCAGTCAAGACTCAACTAAAGTTCATCAAATATTATCCAAAGAACCAAACTGTATTTGCATGCAAAAACTATTGATTCATCATAGAAGTCATGTATTGTATTAAACTTATACATACGTACACTCTCACGAGCTTATCGATCCGTCCGACGCTGTCTTATTTGCAAACAAGCATATTCTTAGGCTTAATATCATTTTATTAACTTTATCATCGAGCCTAAGCCAACTCTCAAATAAATGAGCTCTTTAACACCCCTAATATGAGCTACGACCTACGGGAATTCACTTGTGAAAAGTGAGCTAGGAACTAAAATATGGCGACTTAACTTTATTTATATATATATATATATATATATATATATATATATATATAAGTTGTCTTAAGAACAATATACTACCATTTCATTAAGTATCAGTTTGATACACTACATATATAGGCTGATAGCTAATATTATTATTATTTTAATTATCTAATGTAGATAGATCTATAAAGATGAAACAAATAAAAAAAATTATGAGAAAATTATAAATCATATTCCTATATGGATTTAGAAGTATAGACCTTGTTAGAGTTATTTTATTATTTATTTTATGAGGGTATAATAGTAATTGTAGGTGTATTGCATATCAATATAAATAGACATGAGATACAACCTAGAGTTTTATGTCCTTGCAATCTCCTCTCATATTCTCTCTTCTACTTTTCTTCTTCTCTCATCTCCATATTAAAACTTTACTTGTTATCAGAGCATCTTTTGAATGTATTGTAAATTCCATCAACGACAGGACCGATCGACTACTTTTCATGATTCGTCGTTCGTCGTTCGTCGTTCGTGGTTCGTTTATGAGATCTAGGATTTCTACAAATCTCCGTTGGTTGTTCGTCATTAATTGTGGTTCGTTGTGAAATCTAGGGTTCCAGAGATCTCTTTCTGTTGCATCTGCAAGTATGGTGGGGACCGAATCTTCTGGCGATATTAACAGTGCTAGTGGTGGTGATAGCGGAGGTGGTTTTCCTTTTACTGTTATTCATAACGATGAATTAGAAAAATTGATTACTGCAGTGAAACTCAATGGTGCGAACTACCTTGCTTGGTCCAAGTCTATCAAAGTGGTGTTGAGGGCGAAGAAGAAGTTGAAGTTTTTGACGGAAGAACCCCCTCTGAAACGTTCGCTGAGTATGAAGATTGAATAAGTGCAGATGCATACATTATGTCGTGGTTGTGGCATAGTATGGAGCCGCACATCGCTGCTAATGTTCAGTGGTGTGATTCCTCCAAACAAATTTGGGCATTTATGGAAGAATCATATTCGCAGAAGCGGAACGTTGTCCGTATCTCTGAGTTGTACGAGTTATTGTTTAATACAAAACAAAATGGGAGACCTGTAAATGAATATTTGGCTTCAAAGAAGGCTTTGTGGGAGTAACTGCTATAATATCATCTTGTAACTATTGATTTGAATAAAGCTCAGCGACAGAAGGAAGAGTTTCATGTTTTACTTATCCTAGCCGGCTTGGATTATGCGCTCGAACCTTATAAAGCTCAGATGGAGAGCAGTTACCTACGGTGATAGATACTTTCTTCCGTCTCAATCGTTCCTTTCTATGACAGAGTTTTCTGATGCCGAGTACTGATTCTTCTGCCCTAATTACTAGTGCTGCTGGGCGTGGTGGTGGACGTGGCGATAGAGATAGTGGTCGTAGTTTTGGTTGAGGAGGAGGTCGTGGTTGTAGAGACAATGGTTGTGGTGGTGGTGGTGGTGGCCGCGGTGGTGGTGGTGGCGGCGGTGGTGGTGGCCGTGGTCAACCACGGAAGTATAACTATTGTGGTATGCTCGGTCATATCGAAGACTACTGTTGGGACAAGTAGGGCAAACCAGAATATGCACATCAAGTGCATGATGAAAATGTGCAGTTCTAGGTTACAACTTCTGCTCCCAGAGATGATACTTCCGGTTTCAATCAGACTTTAATGTCCGATACCTTATCTCCGTTTGAACATATCCTCTAGAAGTTGAACGCGCTTGCCAGTACCACCTTCCAACCTACTGCAACCATGACACATATAGGTAATTATGCTTTTGTGGCAACCCAGTCACCATCCCACCTCTTGGATCATGGACTCAGGAGCAAGTTCTTACATGTCTGGTATAACCTCTCTTTCATAATCGTAGTCCAATGAAACATAATATTATCTTGGCTGATGGGTTTACTCGTCATGTGCTTAGGAAATATGTCATTCACCGTACTCAAGTACTGTCATTATTTGATTCATTATATATGTGTAATTTTTCATTTAATTTGCTATATGTGAGCCAGTTAACCAAATCTCTTTAATGTTCTGTGACATTTTCTTCCAATATGTGTTTTTAGGACCTCAGGATGAAGAAAATAATTGGTTCGGGACATGAAAAAGATAGACTATATTACTTATATCTACTTGGAAAGGCTTTCACTTCTGTTTCTATTTCTCTGTTGCAGTGGCATTATCGTTTGGAATATCTGTCTTTGGCTAGGTTGCGTCAAGTTGTTCATAGTTTGAGTCATGTTTCTAGTCTTGAATGTGATGTTTGTCAGTTAGGCAAGCATCATCGTAGTTCCTTTCCTCGTCGTATTGAGAGTCGTCAGTTACGATCTTTTGATCTTATTCATTCTGATGTTTGGGGTCCGTATAGAGTCAAAAGTCCAAAAGAATTTCAATATTTTGTTATTTTTATTGATGATTATTCCAGAATGGCTGTGTTATTTAATGAAAGAAAGATCTGAGTTTCTAAATGTGTTATCTGCCCTTAATAATGAAATCTATGTTCAGTTTGTTAAACGCATCAGAATTCTACGTTTTGATAATGCTTTGGAGTATACTCAATCTTCTGTGAACAGTTTCTGTGTTGATCGTGGTATGATTCATCAAACCATTTGTGTCCACACCTCTCAACAAAATCGTATAGCCGAACGCAAATATCAAAACATTTTAGATATGGCTCAAACTCTCATGTTCAATATGCATGTCCCTAAACAGTATTGGACAAATGCCGTTCTTATTGTATGTTATCTAATTAATCGCATGCCATCATCTGTATTAAATAACCAAGTTTTATTTTTCATGTTACATACATATGTCGCTCATTTTTTCTTACCTCCTCGAGTGTTTGGGTGTGTCGCTTTTGTTCATAATTTGGAACCTAATTGAGATAAGTTGGCTCCTAGATCTCTAAAGTGTGTTTTTCTTGGTTATCCTCGTACTAAAAAAGGTTATCGTTGTTACAGTCCACAGTCACACAAGTATTATGTCAATGCAGATGTTACCTTCTTTGAGTGTACCCTTCTTTCCTTCAGGAGAATGTTGTATTTTTTTACATCAGATTTGATATCTTTCATATCACTTCTGGTCATTCCTGAATCAGTTTCTTGTCTCCATTTTTCCTTTATAGGTTCATCAAAGATCCAAGGACATGCCAGTGGTTCTGCATAATTCAGCCCTCAACCAATCAGTTTTCGTGCATGAGGTTTCTTCTTCCATCACCACAGATCCAGATGATATCCCCATTGCTCTCACAAAAAGAAAATGTCTTTGTACCACAAAGAATAACATCTTATTTCTAATTATGTTTCATTACACCGTGCTTTTTCATCTTTTCATGCATTTGCTGTTTCATTGTCTTCTATTTCTATTTCCAAAACTTACAAGCAGACTATGTCATTTTCTTGTTGGAAAAGTGCAATGTATGAGGAGATGTATGCTTTACATCAAAATCAGACTTGGGAGCTTACATCAATTCTTGTTGGGAAGCAGACAATAGGTTGTAGATGAATGCACACTGTTAAGTATCATTCCGATGGTTCAGTTGAGCGTTTCAAGACACGGTTGGTTGCAAAAGAGTACATCCAGACATATGATGTGGATTATATAGAGACTTTTTCTCCAGTGGCTCGGCTGAATTCAATTCAAATTCTTATTTCTGTAGCGGTTAATCGTCAATGACATATATATCAGCTGGACATAAATAATGCCTTATTGCATGGTGACTTACAGGAGGAGGTTTATATGGATCTACCACTGGGATATGTTGTGGCAGGAAATGAAAAACTCGTATGTCGATTGAAGAAAATATTATATGGACTGAAACAGTCACCTCGAGCTTGGTTTGACAAGTCCAGTTCTCATTCAGTATTTGTTTCGGCGCACTACATCAGATCATTCAGTATTTTACCATTCTTCTTCAGCATGTATTATCGTGTTTATTGTTTATGTTGATGGTATGATTATATATGGGAGTGATCATGCTGGAATTGTGGACTTGAAGGCCTACCTTAGTCGTCAGTTTTATACTAAGGATTTGGATCTTCTTCGATATTTTTTTGAAATCGAGGTTGCTCGATTTAAGAAGGGTGTGTATCTGTCATAACGCAAGTATATTCTAGACTTGCTTTCCGAGACTGGGATGTTGGAGTGTCGGTTAGTTGAGACTTCTATGGATTATCATGACATGCTTGATGCTGACATGGGAGAGTTATTTTAGGATGTTGGATATTATAGATGTTTGGTTGACAAACTTATATATCTTACTGTTACACGACCAGACATCACCTATGCAGTTGGAGTAGTTAGTCAGTTTATGCATATCCCTCAGCAACCACATTGAGAGGTTATCTCTCTCATTCTTCGATACTTGAAGGGTGCACCTGGAAATGGTTTGTTGTACAAACATTTCCAGTTGCTTACAGTGACGGGGTTCAGTGATGCTGTTAGGCAGGCAGTCGCAGTGATAGGAGGTCTACTTCTAACTATTGTACGTTTGTGGGTGACAATCTTGTCACGTGGCTTACTAAAAGGTAGAATGTTGTGGCTCGTTCTAGTGCAGAGGACGAGTACTGTGCGATGACTCGTACAGCTTCTGAGATGATGTTGGTGCAGTCACTTCTTCATGAAATGGGGATTATGATTCATATTCCAATGGAGATGTATTGTGACAATCAGTCGGCAATGTTTATCGCAAGTAATCCGGTGTTTCATGAGCACACTAAGCATATCGAGGTGGATTGTCATTTTGTTCGTGATTTGTTGCTGAAGAAACAGATTGTCACTCCTTATGTTCGGTTGGAGGATCAATTAGGTGATATCCTCACCAAACCACTTGTTCGTGGTCCATTTTCTTATTTATGTAGCAAGATGGACATGTCTGATCTATATGCTCCAGTTTGAGGGAGGGTGTTAGAGTTAATTTGTTATTTATCTTATGAGGGTATAATAGTAATTGTGGGTGTATTGCATATCAATATAAATAAACATGAGATGCTACCTAGGGTTTTATGCCCTTGCAATCGTCTTTCTCATATTCTCTCTTCTTCCAATTTTCTTCTTCTCTTATCTCCATCTCTAAACTTCACTGCCTAAACTCGTAGAATTCATGTATCTATGTGATACATGATAGGATACATGAGTTAACAACCTATCTTTGTGTTTTGGAGAATTTCTTTTGGGTTGGGGGTGGGGTCATGGCTCCTCCTTACCCCCCCACCCACCCACCCACCCACACACACCCACACCAACAGCGGCCATGGCCCCCTCTCTAGCACCGTCAGTGCCTTGGTATACTAAATCATCTCAGTAGTTATAGTGATGGAACATTAATGTTTAATTTTGGTCCATCTCCACATCATGCCAATGAACCTCTAACCCGCTGAGAAATATAAAGAGAAATGTAAACAATATAGATGAAGGAGAAAGCTACATGTACTGTAATATGTTTCATTTTGTGTGAATATAAATCATGCACATCCGATGGATAATGATTATGGAGGACGCAACAACCAATGATAATGACAAATAGTACATCAATGGAAGCCAAATAAATAATATTTTTATTTCTCATCGTTCACTAAAAAATTTCTTTTGTAGCCAATCATTTATCGGGAAAAATTGAAAACCTCAACATGAGGGGTTATTGTGTAACAAGTGCGTAATGTCCACTCGAACGTCCATGGATTTTATCATTCGTCTCTTATGCAATTTTTCTTTGAATAGCATACAAAAATATGATATCTATAGAAATATTATGATGCTAGGTTAACATGTTCTTTCACTTCCATCTTATGCACTATTACAAGTAGGCCTCTGGTGGGCAGGATGCAACATTAGCCAACTTTGTTTCATTGCACTAGAAGTATAGAACCTGGAACAAAACATATACAAATTGAATTAGTAACAAAATATTATAAAATTAATGAATAAGGTGACGATTCAACAATGATGAATAATATTCTGCTCAAAACTAAGGAGACAACATAAATAATACATGAAATTATGCCTATATCAGGATGCATCATTAGCCAACTTTGTTTCATTGCACTAGAAGTATATAACCTGGAACAAAACATATACAAATTGAATTGGTAACAAAATATTATAAAATTAATGAATAAGGTGACGATTCAACAATGATGAATAATATTATGCTCAAAACCAAGGAGAAACAACATAAATAATACATTAAATTATGCCTATATATATATATATATATTGCCTTTCCCAAATTGAAAACAGTGATGCTCATACTGGAGGTCTGATACCGATTCTGAAACTAATATGTTTCAAACCTACGACCTCCGCTCCCCCTACCAAAGCCCTCAACCATTGGTTTGCCCAACGTTTGGTGGTTGCTTTCTTGTATAGCAAAAAGGTTGCTTTTATTTCTTTTAAAGAGAATTATACTCCTTGTGTGTGATACTTTTTTTATGCGTAATTGTCCATGATCTCTTGGTATCTCCAATGTTATTGTCCATGATCTCTTGGTATCTCCAATGTTATCGTGTATTTTGCTTAAGGAAATTGCATGCCCGTCAAATCTGTGCCATATATGGCTGCACTGCCTTTTGAAAGACTGTCATGCTCTTTATAATACTACCCTGTACAGGTAAATGTGCAATAAGTGCTTCTCTTTTCGTAAGTCCGAAAAATAATATCAAACATTTTATAGGCTTGAAGCAAGGAAGTACAGATGTGTCTACCCAGTTAAATAAATTTCCAGGATGGAATAAAGATAAAACACAAAATATATTATCCTCACGTTATAGGGTGGACTTGGATGGATTACCTATGAGTCATGATTTCTAATACTACATTGCTGGCAATCTCTATATTAAAAAAATTTGGTGTCAAGACTGGGTATCTAATTTTATTATGTAGATGCCCCTAGGTCATGCCACTTCCTAAAATTTGCATGACGAAGAGGCCACTTCTGCTTTGGATTTGAAAGAATTGAAAATCTGTGATGTGGATAGATGTTATCTCATGTTTATTATCTTTAGTTAAAAAGTTGTATCCTAAAAGTAGATGAATATGTTGCCTCTCTTAGCTTTGGAGATGTATGATCAAAATTCCGATAATGTTATTAGTTTGTTGTATTAGCAGATTATATTTGGAAATAGATGGAGACATCTTTTAGGAGAGAGAGATTTCTGGGAACATATTGGAGGGGTCGACATTTCTTTGGATCCTTCAAGCTTTGGTCAAGCAAATACACAGGTACAATAAGGTGTATAACTGTAACTAATCAAACAGGCTTCAGTAGTTATCAGAATTATAATAAAGGTGTATAACTGTAACTAATAAAGTGTGAAAAAAATTATAAACTCTAAATCTTGTTTCAACTATTCCAGACTTCAGAATTTCAGACTCCATTGTTCCACTTATTTTCCCAATACCTATTCTTGTTTGTTTCTAGACAGCTATATCTAATATTAATTAACATCTGTATGTAGTCTTCAGTAATCTGCTTGCATGTAGCATGGAGCTAGATTTGTGTATTTTATTTGCGTTGAGCTATTTGTTTCATGTGTTGTGCTTGACTAAGGCAACCTAAGGATGACAGCTTAATTTTTCATGTCTTAATATCATTTGTCATCGTATTACCCTTCTGTCATATTCCAGCAGGATGGGAACATCATTTCTTTCTGCTCTTTGGTTTCTGTCATAGAGATGAATGTAGCAAATCATGTCATCTTACCTCTTTGTCTAGAGTCATCTAGTCTAGGTATGCTCCTTGGTTACATGAGCTTAAACTACTTGACCAAAAAGGTACATTTACCAACTCGTTTGGCCTTCTAGGTTTTTACTTTTACGGTAAGGTCCTCTCTTGCTCGTAGCTACCTTGGCTACAAATCTGACACCAGCAGAGTGTTGACATCTGGTTGATAGTTGGTCATTAAACCTTGTTGATTCTTTTGTGGTTCTTTCTCGTGCTCCATAGTCAACCCATTCTGATAGGAGAAGGCTTGGAATCCTTGGATGATGTCATATTCCAACAGGATGGCAATTCCAACTTGTTTTTTATATGTTGGAAGGATGAATTAGACTTTTAAATGCTGCTATGAGCTAAACACTATATATCCTCTCTGCAGGCATTTAATTCATTGCTAAGGAGACTGCATAAGTATGTTCCCTATGGATCATCTGTCGTTGATTTGTATGCGGGTGCTGGTGTCATTGGATTATCTGTAGCTGCCTCTAGGAAATGTAGGTAAGTATAGCAAGTTCAAGAAACTTAAAAAAAAAAATTTAATTCTCTATGTTGTTAATTGTTAATTTCTTATTTGTAGGTCTGTGAAATGCGTTGAGATAAACAAAGAGTCAAAGCTATCTTTTGAGAAGTCACTAAATCGCCTTCCAAAAACCGTACATTGCAATATTAGTTGGCACAACACGGATGCTTCAGTTGTATGCATCTCTCTCTCAAGATTTTATTTTAGATATTTAACAAAAAAAACCTTGTTATTATCTAATGATGTACTTAAAACTTCAGGAACCACTTCACTGGCTTGAGGGTTCTGATGTAGTTGTTGTGGATCCTCCGAGGAAAGGGTTGCACTCATCCCTGACTGAAGCTTTGCTGACAGTATCTGCTCGAAAAGGTGTTGAAGTTAATGGAAGGTAAATTTTCAGTACATACTATTTGTTGATATGGTATGTTGGGTGTCATATTTAAGTATAGTATAAGCACATGGGAATATCCTGAGGACATTTGGGATGCCAGAATATGTCACAGGATATTCCATTATGAGATTATTGTCATAATGATTGAGATCATTGTATCAATGACTGTAAGGCTATATAATGCCAATGAGACAATCAATAAAATCATCAACTAATTTCAACATGGTATCAGAGCCAAGTTTCCACAAACCCTAGCCGTCACCAAGCTTCCACAAACCCACAAGAGGATTTCCTAGATCTCCTCCACCGAACTCTTCCACACCCCCCCTTCTTCTCTTCTCTGCCCTTCGCTGTTGCTGCCCCGTCCCGCTACTGCTGCGGCTACTACTGCTGCTGCGGCCGCTGCGACTGCTGCTGCTGCTACGACGGTGGCTGTGACATGCGTGCTGCCGCCTCCTTCGCACCAGCACGAGACATCGCCTAATAGGGATGCCTAGATCTGAAAAAAGGGGGGACATGTTCGGATCTAGGAGCGGACGACGAGGACGAGCGTGAGTCGTGGAGCGGATGTGACGTGATTGGATAGACGACGCATCGATGGAGGAGATCATCAAGAAGCTAGATTCTGCAGAGGTGGCGACGTTGATGAAGTTGTTGACGATGTCGGCTGGTGAGAACACGACACGAACGTCGCCGGAGTTGAAGCTTCCCTCCATCGATCTGAAATTAGATGAACCAGCCACCTATCCGAGTTGGTCACGGCGGGTGAGAAGAACCCTCGCAGGAAAAAACATGGAGGGGTTCCTGACGGGCGAGGCGACAGAGCCGGACGAGGGCTCGACAGGACACGATGAGTGGAAGTCCACTCATATGGTGATCTACATCTGGCTTCTCAACTCCTTAGTCCAGTCTATTGCCGCTAAGTAGACGGTATCGAGATGGTGAAAGATGTGTGGGAGAAGTTGAGAAGGACCTATGATGGTGTGGGGAACAACTTACGGGTCTTCCAGATAAAGGGGGAGATTGATGACACCGTACAGGGAGAGAAGACGGTGCAGGAGTATGCCACGGAGTTGGAGCGTCTATGGTTGGATTATGATCACTCCTCAGATCGGGCGAGCTGCGGGGACCCTAAGTGTAAGGAGAGAGGTGTGTCTGCAGGAGAGGACGATGAAGTTCCTCAAAGGACTGACTGCAGCTTTCGCACAGAGGACGGCCCTACTTCTAGCCCAACCAAAGATCCCTAGCCTTGAGGAGGCTATCTCAGCCATGATCCAGGAGGAGACGTATCAGGCTGCAAGCCGGGACAGGTGGTCCCCCCGAAGCAAAGCCAGCACTAGCGATCACTAGCTCAGGAAACACAGGATCTAAGGGAGAGCCCTGGCAGCATAACCGGCAGTGCTACAACTGTGGGGAGATGGGTCATCATCGGTATGCTTGTACCAAACCATCTAGGGAGGGAGATTCAGGTGGTGGACGAGGACCGTTCGGCGGACGAGGATATAATGGAGGACGTGGTCGTGGTCGAGGGGGTAGACGAGGCGGCCGAGGAGGTTATCGGGCGAACCTCTTGATATCAGAAGGGAACGGAGAAGCTGATGGCACCTTTACTGTGGAGGACCAGGCACCGGGAGACATGAGGAGTAGAACAGAGGAGACGTCCACCTCATTCTTTGTTAGGGGCAACGCTGCCATGTATGCCCATCCATCAGAAGGTACTGACGAATCACTTGCCCTTGCGTCTATCTCTTCCCTTAAATCATCAGACTGGATTATCGACTCGGGAGCATCTCGGCATGTGACGGGGAACGCTAGTGAGTTTTCTTCCTACACTCACCTAGCATCAACAGACAGCATTCAGACAGCTGATAGCACTTTACAGCCAGTGGTCGGTAAGGGTACTGTTAATTGTACAGGTTCACTAAGATTATCCAATGTTTTACATGCTCCATCCTTTCCAGTCAGTCTCATGTCCATTAGTTCTATAATCCTCCAACTTAAATGCATTGTTTCTTTTGATATTCCTAAGGTGACCTTCCAGGAGAAAGGGACAGGACGAAGACTTGGGACTGGCACTTGGCATGAGGGACTGTGGTACCTAGATCGAGAAGGACTAGACTCAGCATTGATATCTATGGCAGAGAAGGCTGGCATGAAAGGACTGCAGCAGAGGACTGAGGATAATTTGATACTCCATCATCGGAGGATGGGACATTCTTCCTTTGATACTCTAAGTAAGTTGTATCCAGAGATTTATGCAAAAACAAATAAAGAGAAATTAGTATGTGATGCGTGCGAGTTAGAAAAACTTACTAGGAGCTCATATGTTGGCACGGGTCATAGGAGCACTTTTGCTTTTGAGGTAGTACATTCTGATGTCTGGGGTCCATGTGCTACTAACACTATGAATGGTTATAAGTATTTTGTTTCTTTCATTGAGTGTGCCTCTCGTGTTACCTGGTTATATTTGATGAAAAATAAGAATGATGTACCTGCTTGTTTTCAGAATTTCCATAAGCATGTCCAGACTCAGTACAAAGCAGTTGTGAAGGTACTGAGGTCTGACAATGGAACGGAGTATACCAACATGACGCTTGCAGAATACCTGTCAGCACACGGAATACAGCATCAGACCACCTGTGCATACACACCAGCAAAAAATGGAGTTGCAGAAAGAAAAAACAGACACCTTCTGGAGGTCGCAAGAAGTATGATGATCGACATGAATGTCCCACAGAGTCTGTGGGGGCATGCAGTGTTGACAGCAGCTCAACTCATCAATATGATGCCCTCGAAGGTCCTCGGATGGAAGTTCCCATGTGAGGTATTGCAAGGCAATAATAGTGGGATACTCCCACTGAAGGTGTTTGGGTGTGTGTGTTTTGTGAAGGACAACAGGCCATCAGTTGGGAAACTTGACCCTAGAGCGGTCAAATGCATCTTCGTAGGCTACTCGGCGACCCAGAAGGGGTATGTGTGCTGGAGTCCAGTAGAGAAGAAGTTTGTCAGTATGGATGTCCACTTTCGGGAGCATGAGCCATACTACCGCCAGGACGGAACTTCACACAACACGCCTAATACTGCCAGTATTAGGCGAGAGGGGGAGATGGAGAACTTGGTGGTAACCGATTTAGAAGTTTGGCATGGAGGCACGGAGAAGGGACAAGAAGGTCAAGGTGTTAGGCCTACGGCTCAGGAAGAGTTACTTACCTACAGCAGGAGAGAGAAGCAAACTGCAGGACCAGTACCGACAGTGCCAGTGCCAAGTCCCTTGCCTGCGTTCGTCTCAACTCTTGAGGCACCGACACCAACCCCCCTTCAGGTGATACCCCCTCCTTCACAAGATATCATTCCTCCTACTTCTACTCCCACACCACTATCTGTACGGAGGACCACTCGCAGCAATGCAGGAAATCCTCCAAACAGATATGATTGGGATATTGCTCAGTTTGTTTCTTATGACCATATCCCTTCTTCTCATGGAGCATTTATAGCATCTTTGGATAGTATTACTGTACCTAACAACTGGCAGGTTGTCAAGAACGATCCAAAGTGGAAAGCGGCAATGCACGAGGAGTTGGGAGCTCTGGAGAAGAACCACACTTGGGAGCTTGTGAGACTGCCAGAAGGGAAGAGAGCAGTTGGATGCAAGGGGGTCTTTACCGTGAAGCAGAACCCAGATGGACAGGTTGAGCGCTACAAAGCTCGACTAGTAGCCAAAGGATACAGTCAGACGTACGGCATCGACTATGACGAGACCTTTGCACCAGTTGCAAAGATGAGCACTGTCAGGACTCTGATTTCTCTGGCAGCGAATGGTGGATGAAAGCTACACCAACTGGATGTGAAGAATGCGTTTCTTCACGGAGATCTAGTGGAGGAGGTGTACATGGAGATACCACCAGGATTTGGCACCAATCAGACAGTAGGCAAGGTCTGCAGGTTGAAGAAGTCCCTCTATGGACTGAAGCAGTCTCCTCGAGCGTGGTTTGACAGATTCAGAAGGGCGATGATAGGGATGGGATATCAGCAGATCAATGCTGATCATACTGTGTTCTTCCGTCGGAGTGGAGGCCACATCACCATGCTTGCGGTGTATGTGGACGATATGATTATCACAGGAGATGATGAGCAGGAGATCGCCCAACTCAAAGGAAAGCTTGGCAAGGAATTCGAGGTGAAGGATCTCGGCCTTCTTCGGTACTTTCTTGGGATTGAGATTGCTCGAGAAGCAGAGGGGATTGTTCTCTCTCAAAGGAAGTATGCACTGGACCTTCTCACAGAAACTGGGATGTTGGGGTGCAAACCTGCAGCGACACCAATAGATCAGAGGTTCAAGATTGATGCTGAGGCTGGAGAACCAGTTGATCGGGACAGATACCAGAGACTGGTTGGCAAGTTGATCTATTTGAGCCACACACGTCCTGATATCTGCTTTGCAGTAAGTGTGGTGAGCCGCTACATGCATGACTCACGGAAGGGTCATATGGATGCAGTGTACCAGATTCTGAGGTACTTGAAAGGTGCTCCCGGGAAGGGACATATTCAGGAAGAACAATCACGTGAGCATCGAGGGCTACTGTGATTCTGACTGGGCTAGTTGTGCTGATGACATGAGGTCTACCTCGGGATATTGCATATTTGTAGGAGGTAACTTGGTCTCCTGGAGAAGTAAGAAGCAGTCTGTGGTGGCCAGATCGACAGCTGAAGCAGAGTACAGAGCTATGGCCTTGGAAGTTGCAGAGCTGCTATGGTTGAAGAATATGCTGGTGGAGCTGAAGCTGGATCAAGGAGCCAAGATGAAGCTGTGGTGTGACAATCAGTCAGCTATTAGTATCGCCAACAATCCAGTACAGCATGACAGGACCAAACACATCGAGATTGATAGATTCTTCATCAAAGAGAAGTTGGATAGTGGATTACTGGAGCTTGGCCATGTTCCAACCAGGGATCAAGTAGCAGATGGACTAACCAAGGGACTCGCCTCAGTGAGCATGATTAGAGGATGTGACAAGATGGGCTTAGTGAATATCTTTCACCCATCTTGAGGGGGAGTGTTGATATGGTATGTTGGGTGTCATATTTAAGTATAGTATAAGCACATGGGAATATCCTGAGGACATATTTGGGATGCCAGAATATGTCACAGGATATTCCATTATGAGATTATTGTCATAATGATTGAGATCATTGTATCAATGACTGTAAGGCTATATAATGCCAATGAGACAATCAATAAAATCATCAACTAATTTCAACACTATTTCTTTAGAAAACTGCATCTTTTGCTATATTTACTACTTCCCCTGGAGAGTGTACTCTTGTAAACACTTCAAAGTGATATGTATATGAAACTACTGCTGCCTTTGATCTCATTATTATCTTTCCAATTGGTTTGTTACTCTCGTCTTTCTTCTTCTTTTAGTTCCATCCAGAAGCCAAAAGAGGAAAAGAGACCATGGATTCTGCGTGGAAGGGAAGCGTCTATTCAAGTTGATAGCAAAACAGATTCTGCAACGATCCAGTCATGGCCCAAAACTCTTATTTATATAAGCTGCGGGTGGGACAGCTTTAAGGAGGTACTAGCAGTCATTGCAATCTAAGTGGTAGATGTTGCTCAATATTTTGAATTTCTATTTGTTGACTTTTTCCTGGATGCCTTTCAGTTTTGTTCTCGCTGCACTTTAGAATGCATTAGCTCCTCTTTAAAATAATAAAGTAATAAATACATATGATTCTTTTATATGCTCTTTTAATTATAAGTAGTTTTCAACAGGATTGCAGAACTCTGTTGTCTACCAAGAGATGGCGTTTGGAGAACGCTCATGCTTTCAATTTTTTCCCTGGCACTCAGAGGTATTGTTCTTACGGATCAAATAATAGGTGATGCTTTTTATACAAAATTTCAGATAGAGATCCTCTTCTATTTTTTATTCAGTGCAATAAATGAGTCATGTTGATTGTATGAAGTTGAATTGACCATTCTTGATGGAGTTCTTCTGCGTAAGAAAACATTAAATTTTTTGCTTATTTCATGACCAAGTACAATATATGCTAGCATCTCTTCTACCTGGCTTTATGTTTATTCTCTCCTCAAGGTCATATTACTTTAATCTTGCAACTTATTGCGTTGTAACTTCTTATTTTCTCCTGAAGGTTAAGAGAGACTCTAAAGGTACTCTTAACCTATCACTGAAATTTCTGTTTAATGTTTGCATGCATGTGGATTTATGCATTCTGATACATGCTAACTTTGCTGTTATCCTAATTAACTTACAAAAGCAACAAAGTTCGCCATTTACATTTAATTTAGATATCTTTTACTTACATCCTGGTCTATCAAGTATCATCTCCTCGATAACAACATCAGCTACTACTACGTTCTTCTTTTGCAAAAACTTGAAAAGGATGAGGCAACTTCTGACCAATATATTAATATTATTATAATGAAGTCTCAGAGATTCATAGTACTGTGTTCTTTTTTTTTTTTGCTGCCTTCACTTTATGGCTTTTTGGTCCATTCCTAGTTCTAACAGCACTTTCAACTAAGAATCTATCTACTAATTTGTGCATTTATCGCTATCAACTGCATATGATTGCACCATTTCAAACAAAATTTCCTTGTCTGGCAAAGCCACCTTTAAACTATCCACGGATATCCCTTGTTTTTTGATGGAAACAGTGGTCATCCATGTAAACATTTTTATTTCAAACATACACATTTTTTTTTGATATACTGTTTCTTGATTGCCCATGTTACACCTCGTAAAGCATTATTGTCTTGTAGCCATCGTGTTTCAGTAATTTCCTTGAAATTTTGAAGTCATATATCAGTCTGGAAGACTTCTTCCGTAAATCATTATGCTTCAATTTATTGATAACTCCTCTAATTCACCATTATGATGAATGTATTGCACTAATCAACTTGTATCACATAAAAATGCAGCATCGAAGTTCTATCTGTGTTCAAACGGGGCGCACAGGTCGTTAACAAGAAAAAGAAAGTAGGAAAGAAGAAGAAGAAATCTTAGTGGGAGAAGTACTGCTGAATATTTGAGCACTCAAGGAAGAAAAGCTTCTCTGTGATGAAACTGGTAGTTTGAATCTCGATATTATGAAAATGTGACATGGATGATCAGTATAGCACTGATGCTGGCAGACCATAACCTGTGGCATCTCTTGATGCTAGGTAGGCTGTTTCACGTTTCCAAGATTGCTCATCTTATTGCCACTGATACAAATTTCTTGGTTTAACTTTGCAGGTAGCAGTAATGATACTGGTTTAGGACTAATGAGGTGCTAAGTTAAAACATGGGCAATGCAATCGTTCGCAAGATTGAAGTTTCTTTGTGGTTTCTTGTGGTGTTATGCTCTGCAACCATCCTGGCCTCATGCAAGAACACATGGGACTCGCTGTTGCATTGTTTTTTCTTTCTTGTAGACTCGATCTGTATTTAGTTTCTTCTTTTCCGACTATTTGTTAGCCTTTGGCCCAAGTTTTGTGTTGGTGACACATAGAATAAGGGCCTCCGTTGGGTCTGTGGTTTAGTTTATTTATCGAACTCTTTATTTTCTATGTAAGTTTTCGGTGCCTCTCCTAGTAGGGTAGCTAATTGAAGATATATTGAAGATTCATTTTCTGGTCTTGTTCTATTTTATCAGGTTTGAAACTTTGAACTTGTATGCTGTTAAGTTCATGAGAATCTTTTGGGAGCAGTTGCCCAATCTGGAAGCTGTTGTCAATGATGATCAGTTGAAGTTGAATGCCCAACATTCTTCCACTTTTATGTACTTTATAGTTTGATTTATGGGGAAAATAGTGGTACATGTCCCAATTAACTTTTGGAATCATATTTTGATCCCTATTGACTATTTTAACTCTTCGACAGCACATGTAAAAAGAAACTTAACAAAGAACCCATTGATGAAACCAGGACCTCCCCTCCTCTTCCATATACTAAAGCACCGTTTGGATGAAGGTTTTGTATTCCTATGAATTCATTTTCTATTCTTTGTCTATGGAAAATGAATTCAACATTCCTATACCCATTCCTATACCCATGTTTGGTTAGGTTACCCATGTTTGGTTAGGTTAGGTTAGGAATATGGAAAAGAAATCTCCATGTTTCTATATATATGTGTGTGTGTGTGTGTGTGTGTGTTTTAACACTTGGTAATAACTTAGCAAGTAGTATGAATCATTCGATTTCCGTAATATATTTCTTAAATAGTTGTCAGTAAAATTTATTGTAGGTATTCTTTTTAATTAATTAATAAACATATTGAAGGATATTTTTGGAAATAAATTTTTTACGGTGAAGTTTACTTTTCACATTATTTATTATAATAGAATTACTTGTTTGAAATAGAAGTTAAAATTTTGAAAGTAAAATGAGGGTGTTATTGTAAAAATAAAATATTCAAACAACATTTTTAGAAAAGCAAAACTATTTTCAAGGGGGTTTTCGAAATTACTTTTCTACAACAATGGAAATATGAAATCCCTCATATTCTTTCTTAATTTTCAATCCTAGACATACCAAATAAGGATAAGAATAAGAAATTTAAAACTTATTTCCAAACCTCCAAAACTTGAACCAAATGTCCCCTTAAGTGTTTGGTAATGCAATTGTAATTGTTACATATATATTATTACTAGTAAGATGTTATTAGACCTAGAACCTATGATGCATGGCTATGGACGTGAGACAGTCAGAAATAATAGTAACCTAATAATTGTAACACCAAGTTTTTTAGGATCATATATATAAGAAATAGGGGATTTGAATTTAGAACCACCCCCTATGCTCTCTTTCCTATGCTATAAGCGCTTGCTATTATTAAACCTTTATTATTACATATAGCGGACCAGAAACTAAGTTGTTCTCCTACTAGAATAGGTATGATACCATCAAACAGATGCAAAATATATATATATATATATATATATATATTAGTAAACGTAATACCAACGATAGTAACATGATAACAATAATGGTAACACGATATCAATACGTGTAACACAATTAGCACATCTGCAACCCAAATCACATCTTTGTAACATAATTAATTAAGAGCTTAATTCCATTATAAAGTCATTTTATACCTCATTGCAGTAACACATTAAAGAAATAGGTTACATATTAGTGCTCATTTGCAACTAAAATTTCTGTACTTTATTGTTTTTGCAATTAAATATGATGAACTTTTTTTATTAGCAACTAAATACCTTGAACTATTGGGCTCTCCTAGCAAGTTTTAAATACGATCGTAAAATAATATATAAAAAAATACTCCCATATCAAATTAAAAAACAAAAGAAATAGACTCGAGAAATATCTTAACCCGAGGCAGGGGTGACTACGACGGATAGACTTTTTTTTTAATACAACTGTATGGATATTTGCAAAGAAGAAGAAGTAATTGTCGGTGCAGCTGCTATTATTTTTCTTTCAAAAAATCAAGCTCCTCACATTTTATTTCCACATATTTTTCATGGCTAATACATAGCTCATGTCCAGGTTCATTTCCACATGTTTTTCATGGATGGCTCTTTAATACGTGGTTTAAATATTCACTAAGTTTTTGTCTCCTTACTTGTGCATGTGAATGTCTATATAAATCCAACTTTCTTCTCCTTTGCTGGTTACAGATTGATCATTTTCTCATTCACGAAAAAATATCTCTTTCATTCTTCTATTCTACTCAAAAGTCCTCTTCTTCAATTCCTTGCTCTAGGCAGAGCTAAGTCAGGGTCAATCTCTTCGAGTTGTGTGCAACGAAGAAAAACCGGTAGCACGAGGGTTTTACCACTAGGAGCATTCGGGAAACGTTTGTACATTGTTACGTGCCCATTACATAGGAAGCTCAGGCAGTAGCAGAGTGGCAGGGTTCAGGGAGGAGTATCAGGCTTGCCAAGATATATCAAACCGAGTTTCACTCACCAGTCCAGTACATTGAGCTCCTGAGAGTAGTCTGAGAGTAGTGGCTTCATTATGTACTTGGTATCAGAAGATTGCAACACTATTCATGTATCAGTAGACTGCAACTTTCTTCATCATATACCAAGTATCAGTACCACTGGTAAGGCTGTATCAGAGAGGATATAACAACTCATTATGCCAGCTCAAGGTGCCATCCAGTCAGCATCAAGGATGCCAATTCAGCATAACATAATTTTTTCTATTAGCATCAAGAAGTGTAACTGAATTGTCTAGTTCAGCACCTGTCAAGTAACCGACTCTTGTCAGTATAAATAGGGCAACATCGTTAGGAAGAGGGGATCAGAGAATTGCATTCAGTTTTATGTTTCTTTTTGCATTTTCTTGCTTAATTGTAATCGTGTTCTTCCCCAAATAAAATCCTAACTTCTCCTTGAGAATTTTTTTCATTTTCTAGCAATGGCAATGTCAAATTCAGTTAGGTCACTACCCATTTACAGTCAATTTGGAAGGGGACCTAACAATTGGTATCAGAGCCCATACGATCCGGTTCTAGAAGTCGGTAGATGGCAAAGCTACAACAGCCATGGCAGACCGGGTTCTTGGCAAGGATCTCCATCGGAGCCGTCGCAATCACCCCCACAACCATTAGAATAAGAATTCAGTTCAGATGTAGGATACCTATCCAGAAGTTTTTGCAACTCAGATCTGGGAGGATCTGGTGGTCGGTGCTCGATCGACCATACGTTTTGGCGAGGAATTTTATCGGAACAGCCACCAGAGCCGCTCGATCCGATTCTTGGAGGGAGTCGAGAGTTAAGTCCGAGTAGCCAATGCTCCCGGCGAGGATCATCGGAGGATCTCCAGAGCGCCACTAAGGAGGAGCGGATGATGATTTTTGAAGGTATAATTCTCAGCCTAAACACTATCAACATCACAAAAAAAATATTGTGTTCGATGAAGGTGTACAATTCTTATTTATTGTAAATTGACAAAGAGTACAAGAGAAACCCTATACAATAGAATCTAAGTAAAAAATATCTGGAAAAGTGTGACGGTGGAGATCGAGCACTGCAACGGCTCCTTTACTCCGTTGACGATCCGGGACCAAGAAGGTTGACGAGACGGCGCTGCTATCTTTTTCTCCTTCTCTTGTAGAGGCGGCTTGCATCTTCCTCCTTTTTTACGTGTGGGGAGCATGGGGTTATAGACTCTGAATCCCTTTGATCGATCCCCCCTCTGCATGTGGGAAAAATACCCACTATTTATAGCTTTCAACAAGACATCATATAGACGCATGTACGTGAATTGCATGTCGCATGACACTGCAGGCGCATGAGAGTTGGCAGGATCATAATGGCGCATGGCACTATGGGCGCATGCCACACTTAGATACATAGGGGCGCATGGCATTGCGGGCACATGAGACATCTAGATATCAGTGGGTGCATGAAACTGTGGCACATGAGACACCTAGATGTATGAGGGTGCATGGCACTGCGGGCGCATGAGACTCCACTTAGATTGTTGGTGCATTGGCCAGAATCCTTGAGGCACAAGGAGTTAGACTACTGAGGTGCATCATTATGGCGCATGGAGCAAGGTCTCTAGGGCACATGGAGCAGATTTTTTATGCTTCTACAAGACCCCCTTCAAAGTTTCTGAATTAAAACTTTGTAAGTTTAAAGTTCAGAATACTTTGAACAAAAGATGGAGAACATGGGTGGAGGAATTATTTTGGTACCTGTGTGAGGCATCCCCATATGCGACGCATCTGCAGAGTATTCTTCCTTTTGGCGTAGCGCGTTGTATGACGCATCTGGCACATTGGGAGATTATTTTGCTAGGTGCATCTGGCCTAGGCAGAGATTCATCCACTGACTGTTAGGTTCGTCTTATGATTTTAGTGTCCAGGAACTCATGAGCTATTAATGGCATCTATGCTATAAATAGAGGGCTAGGAAGAAGGAGAGTAGTGCATTTCTCTCTCTTCATCATGTCTCTGTTGAAGTTGTGCATGGGAAAGTCCGTCGAGTGGTTCGTCGACCCTCTCCCTCTGATGGTCGATCAGTTGTCGGCCGTCGGTGAAGGTATGGAGCACTTGCACTCTATTTTTACTTCTAGGTCACTTAGACACTCTCTGGGAGACACCCATTTGCACCACTCCTGGCACTGTATGGCCCGACGCGCATGGTCATAGCCGAAGGCTTCTTCTTGAGGATGCGTTGACGACGAGGATTCTTCTTGGCAGCATGGGTGAAGTTGTCTTTAGACATGAACCTGAAGCTTGCACTGAGAATAGGTGAGGACATATTGGCCTCTTTATCGTGGCAGTCACCTTGGTACTGTGGCGGTAGAGCGCCTGATGCGCATGACACTGATAACACTTATGCTCAGTTTCCCTGGCTGATTTGCTACTTGGCGCATGATACTAATGCGCGCTTTTGTACAGTCTTGCAATCATTCTGACTTTGCTGTGTTCGTTTATGCAGGAACTATCTCGGATTGCTGTAATGGAGCATGGAAGGATATCATAGTCACCATTGTGCGTGGCTAACAAATACCTTACCCGAAGGATTGTTCGTGATCTTCCAACCTAGCTCACTGTAGCTTTCCTCCGTATGCGGACATGATATGATGGCAATCTCTCAGGTAGGAGTCCTCGCGGCCCATCTTAGCGGCAACAACGGAGCTAGTTATCCCAACAGGAATTTCTAGTCGCGTCCTTTCACACGACATAATTAGGTTTGCAGAGGCTCGACTCTGAGTTGCAAGCTCCCTTGCGTTCCATCAGTTTGGATTCTTTTCTCACGATGTGGCCTGCACTGAGGAGTCCTACTGGAGTGATAACCCAGAATGCGTTAAGCTACCAATTTTATACGCGTTGGTAGCAGAAGCAGCATAGCAGGGGTCTCCTTCTTTTCAAATATAATCAAGATCTTGAATATTAATAAAAAAAATCTTAAATGTAATCGACTTTCATATGTACTTATGATCTTGAATGAAATTTTTTTCTCCCTTCTTGTTTAGAACTTTTTTTATTGCTATAGATATCACAATTTATGAGTACTATACCAGAGGTATTATGGATGTGGTACGACGTCATAACGACGATAATGCCATGCCCTATCAGAGGTAATACGGACGTGATGGGTTAGATTAGTTCCATTAAGGAAGTTTGGTGGGGACACCGTCTACGATGGTAGGGATACCGTAGTGTAGGACCAATAGCTCAGGCAATGAGTCAGACGTAGTGTGGATGTGACTGCCTTCTTTTCTTGGAAAACACGAAAAGCTTATAGTTCAGAGGGGAACTACTTGCTTTGTAGAGATTTGGTGGAGATATCAATCAAAAGGGATGAGTCAGAGGTAATATGGACGTGACTGTCTTCTTTGATGGAAAGAACGGCTTATTGTTCATAGGTGATGTGGACGTGAACTATTTGCCTTGGAGGACTTTCGTGGAACTATTATCCATTGTGCACTCGGGACTCCCGAGTACGGATAACAGATTTATTTGTATGCTACAGTTTGGTTGTAAGTAGTACACTTTCGTGTCCTTTTGCTAGGATTTTTTTTATGCCAAGCTTTAGCCATAGTATTTCTTTATGAACTTGTCGTTAATTGGCATCATGAGCAAGTCACCGTTAAGATTAGCTAGCCTGTATGTACTACTAGAGTAGACTGTCTCTACCACAAAGGGACCTTTCCACTTGGGTTAGAAGTTTTTTACTTTTTGTGGGTCATGATCATTAGTCTTCTCACTGCTAGAACAAGATCGCTGACTTGGAAAGTCTTTTCCTTCACTTTCTTATTGAAGGCGCCAGAAAGCCGAGCTTGATTTAGCTCAATACGTAGTTGAGCCATGAGGCATTTTTTATCGAGTGCCTCTAACTCCTGTATGCGTCACCGATGGTTGTCTTAATCGGTCAGCTAATTAGAAAGTGCCACCCGAAGGAAAGAAATTTGGGTCTCCAAAGGAAGTACATCTTCGCTTCCATAAACCAAGGAGAATGGCGTACTGCCAGTCGGAGTTCAGACCGTCGTACGATAGAACCATAGACATTCACCCAGCTTCTCATTCTAGTCACGTTTGTTAGTTTAAACAAACTTTTTGAGTAGCTTGATGACCGTCTTGTTGAATGCTTCGGCTAATCCATTTGCTGTTGGATTATAAGCGGTTGAAGCTATATTTTGGATTCAATTTTTATCGCAAAACTGGAAGAAAGCGTGGCTTACGAACTATGGATCGTTGTCATGAATGATCCTGTGGGGTAAGTCGAAGCGGTAGATGACGTGGTGTTTAAGGAAACTGATCACGTTGGATGTCTTTACTTCCATGAGTGGAACTGCTTTTGCCCATTTGGAGAAGTAGTCTGTAATAGCTAGGATGAACCGATGCCCCTTAGACGAAGGTGGACTGATCGGTCCTATGATATCCATCCCCCAGGATTCGAATGGTCAAGATACAACAGTCGGGTGGAGGAACTCTGAGGTTTGGTGGATAAAATTTTTATGAATTTGACACATTCGTTACTTTCTTGCGTAGTTAACAGCATCTGCCACCATTGTTGGCCAGTAATAGCCCATACATCGAAGACAGTCTTGGAGCTTAGGACCAGGTTGGTGAGCACCACAAACACCGTCATGAGCTTCGTGGAGATCTTATTTTGATTCTGCGTCTGATAGGCATCGTAGCAGAAGTCCATCATAGCAACGATGGTACAACATCTTAGTGGCTGTATCATAATAGAATCAAAGAAAATGTCTTCTGACGGAAGTGGCCTCCTTTGGATTATCCGGAAGGATCCCATAAACTGCGAAGTCTATAGATGGGAGTCTCCAATCTTTGATATTAGTATCAGCGTCCATATAGTGGCTTAGTTTAAATCACAAGTTGCTCTTTGGGCAGACTAGTTCTTGACCCGCCACAGTAACTAATAGATGAGTCTTGATTGGAGTTGCCAAAGAGGCAGTAAGGCCGGTGAGTGCGTCAACTTCGGTATTTTACAGCCGTGACATGTTCTATGAAGAACTCCGTGAAAGTGAAAATCATGTCGACATCAGCCTGATGGTAGGGGAGTAAATCCTCGTACCGGACTTCGTACTTGTCGCAGACTTGACTGACTATTAATTTAGAGTCTCCCTAGGCTTCCAAGCAGTCAACCTCTAGCTGTTTGGTTAACTGAAGCCCAATAATGAGAACGTTGTACTCTGTTACGTTGTTGGAACATGGCTCTGTCAACGAATATGCGAGGTGGATGACCAAGTTGTCAGAAGAAATTAGCACTATCCCTACTCCGGCCACGATGTTATATTTTGGTCCCGTTCTGGAAGCACCATCGAAGAACATTCACCAGAGTAATCCTCCTCCCGTTATGACAGTATATGAGTCTAACACCTCATCGGGGATTCCGCCATAAAGCTTTAAAGTTTTTGACACCGGATAAGCGGCTAGAAAGTTGGCCAATGCTTGGTCCTTGACAGCCTTCTGCGGGACGAACACCATATCGTAGGGCGATAGCAGGATTGTCCATATGTCCAGGCGAGAGTTAAGCGCTCCAAGTTTGGTCATCAGGACTCTGAAGGGGTTCACTCGAGAGATCATATGTATGGTTTGCCCTGTCAAGTAATGGCGTATCTTTTGGATGATAAATACTAGAGCAAGACACTCTTTCTCGACCAGATTTTATCTATGTTCTGTGTCGATCATAGTTCTGCTAAGGTAGCCTTCATCATTATTTTGAGTGAGAAGGGCACCGAGAGAATGATCCATTGCTCGGACATAGAGTAAAAAGGGCTTTCCCATAACTGGAGCTACCAACATTGGGGGTTCATGAGATACTTCTTAATATCATCAAATGCTTGCTGACACTCCTATATCCAGGCAAAAGAGACCACTTTCTTCATGAGCTGAGTAAAGGTTCGACATTGTCCGGAGAGATTGGCGATGAACCTCCTGATGTATGCTAGCCTTCCTTGTAAATCACAGAGTTCTCGTAGGTTCTTCGGAGGGTGAATATCCAGAACAGCCTTGGTTTTCTCAGGGTCAATATGAATACCCTTTGAGGTTATGATAATGCCCAGGAACTTGCCGTTGAGACCCCTAAGAATGACTTGGTAGGGTTCATCTTGAACTGGTGGGCTCGCATTATTTTGATATCGTCTTGAGATCATGAAGATGATCATCTTAGAATCGGCTCTTGATGACGATGTCATCATCATAACATTCCACTGTCTTATGCAAGTGGTTACGGAAGATAGTGCTCATGGCGCGTGGTATATGACACCTGCATTCTTCAGACTAAAATGTATCACTGTATAATAGTATACCTCTATTGGTGTCCGGAATGATGTGTGTTTCTCATCGTCCGAAAACATATTGATCTGATTGTAACCCGAGAACCCGTCCATAAAGGACATACGCTCAAAGCCACAAGTGTTATCGCATGGTTGTTGTTCTTCTCAAATGAAGCCACTTGCTATTAACTTATTTACTTTAGCTTTGACAGCGTCATGTTCGAATGGAACCGTCGTTGTTACTGCTTCACAGGCTTGGCGTCTGGCAGGATATTTAGATTGTGTACAGCTATGCGTGGATCCAAGCCTAGCATGTCCTCATAGTTCCATGCGAAGACGTTAATGTATTCTCTTACCAGCTGGATAAGGGATTCATGCTCTTCTGTTAAGAGATTTGTACTAATAAAGATGGGTTTATGAGCCACATCATCGCCCAAATCCACTTGTATAACCTCGTCTTCAGTAGGAGGCTCCCGTTGCTCGAACCATAATTCCCATAAGGTTTTTAGTTTCTGAGCCCACGGTTTTATTTTAAAGAGTTCGGTTGGATGCTCGTCGTCCTCTTCTAGATCCGCTGATGCCATATTACTGGACAACGCTTGTTTGAGTACCTCTCCGATGGTAACGTCAGAGTCCCAGGCGAAAGATCGTGAAGAATGAGACTGCATGTCATCTTCTTCCTTCGAGCCCTCAGAAGTGGTAAGAGGAGTGATATACCCTAAACCATGGCCGGTTCATTGGTAATACGTCTCTGGTTTGCCTTTTAGGGCAAAGTGATATAGTGGAAGTCGTCGATCTTTGCCATAGTTTAGGCCTTGGTCGTTCTTCAGATTATATCCCATTTTTTGGATAATACGCTTAGTCTAGATGTTGTAGCGGTGAAGTTGTATTTTGCCGCTTTTTGGTTTCAGCTCATCTACAAGGAAGTCCTGCAACCTTCGACTCTTCCGAAGATGATAGGTTTGTCTCCTTTCCTTCTTGCTGGAATGATGGAGTAGGCATCCTGATTAAGGCGGATTTGATCTATCGAGTAAGTGGTGGCTACTTGCGTATGCAGATATAGTCCTAAATCGTGCTCTAGAGAGTATGCGGCATTCTACTGTGCTACGATGAAGTAGCTCAAGCACAGACCCTTACTGAGAAAATAAGGCACTTCCTCAAAAGGGATCACGTCATCGAATGATGATGTGCCGGTAGATATTGCGATGTATTCTTCCAACTCATCTTTCATGGCTACCAGTAACGCTGGCGATATCGGAGCTTTCCTGCAGAGTTTGACTACCAGCTGCTCTGGGGTTCTCACTACAGGGGGTTCCTTGTTTGGAGGCCGTATCAACCTCCAAGGCTTGACCACCGGGGATTCAGGAGCCTTCTTACGGAGCTTGACCACCAGGTAGCGGCTGCAGAGATTGGGCGCCCTTTTAGACGAATCCTTAGAGGAGTGTCTGAAGCTATATTGGTGTCGGCTTTGTCGTCAGCATTGTTGGCACCTTCATATGTGTGGATTCATTTGTATAAGACCGAGTCAGAGTAGTACTCCTCGATTCCCTTGAAAGGATTCACGTCAGCGAATTCTGTTTTGACGGTGCCATCTTCATTGACGTACTTCAAGCATTGATGGAGAGTAGATGGAACAATCATATATTCATATATCCATAGTCGCCAAAGCAGGACATTATAGGATACTTCCACGTCGATGACGTAACACATCACCTCTGTACGAAGGTCCCCGATCTGGCATTTCAGATGAATCTTGCCTAGCAGATAGCTTCTTCCAGCATTGAAGCTGCTGATGGTCTTCCAGCATCGAAGCCGCTGATGGTAGTATTAGTGACTTCCAGCCGATGCATCGGGATGCCCATGGTTTGTAGTAAGCTTCGTAGAATGATGTTGATGGATGACTCGGGGTCGATATTCATCCAATCCACTTTAGTAGCTTTGATGTATCCTGTGTAATACAGAGGACGATCTTGCCTATTATTTTTTAACAGAATATCCTGTTGGGAGAATGTTATGCTGAGAATTGTCTCCATCATACTATTTATCGAGGACATGCGATATAATTTTTCGTCGGTGGCTTGACTTGAGCCAAGTAGGAATCGACGTTTAGCAATGCCTCACTCAGAGCATCGTTGGTCTTTTTGGAAAGACGCAGAAGCTCAAAGAGTGATAGCTTTGCGGTAATGTTGGCCAATTGTGCTAGTATATCGAAGCTGTAGGGCTTCTCCAGCCCTTGCTTTATATCCTTCCGTAGAGGTTTATCATAATGAGTTTCGTTCTGTTTTTTCTTGTCCGCTGCCAAAAGTTAGGATAGATCCGGATTAGAGGTCGAAAGATCACCTGTTAGAGGTAAAGAGTCATCGGGAACGTGGTAATCACATTGATAGGTTAGCCCCGGCCTGATCACTCATGCTAGAGATTCTTCTGTTGTTGGGGAGAATGCGTGACAAGATTTAGGCTTCTTTCCTTTGGCCTTAGAGACTGACAGTGCTGTTGGTTGTATCATATCTGTGACAAGGCCTAGATGAATCCACATGACTTTGGCTCTTGGAGTCACAATGGGAACCAAATATTCTGTTCGGGCTGGGGGAAGGTTAATGACCTCCATGGTTGTCCTTGGTATGGAGACGATACCATCTTGGGCCTCTGTTGTCAAAAAAGTATCGTACTGGAGAGACACCATGTTTGTCGTGACAGTCTTGTCTTCGTAGTCCAAAGAAAGAACTTTGGAGTCGATGAGTCATTGTATCTTCCCTTTCAATATGTAGCAGTCCTGCGTGGGGTGATGGAAGTATCGGTAGTAGTGACAATACTTGGGTTGTCTACCTTACCCGCATAATTAGGACGTTTAATGTCGGATATCTTAAGCTTGTTACCTTTATCAAAATATCATCATCATTGAAGGAATAAGTCTCCTGTACTGCTGGTGGCTCTGTCAGCTTAGAAACATGTGAGGTTAGATTTTTGGCCAAGTTTACTGTCAAGGCCTACTTCCCTTTATTGTCATGATTATTGTTTACGACAAAATGGTGCTTTCCCTTATCTTCGGTACTAGTAGTTTAGAATCCCAACGAGCGGGCGTCTTTTACGCTCTTTTCAACAGCTGATACACTTATAATAAATGCTGTCCAGTCGGTGAATAGGCCAGATGCCATCTAGAGTCTCACAACAGGCATGATATTCTTTCGGCACGTGTCCATTATGAGGACTCAGGAATACCAGGAGGTAATTTTAGCACTGCTTGTCGAAAATGCTTGATATAGTTTCGTACGAGCTCTCAATCTCCCTGGGTGATATCCATGAGAGAGGACATAGTCATATCCATTCCTCCTTCATAAAATTGGACAAGGAACATGGCCCTTAGGTCCTCGAAGAAGGAAATGCACTTATCTGGGAGACTGTAGAACCACTCAAAGGTGACCCCGGATAATGCTCCAACGAACAAGTTAGTAAGTAGGGCATCTGTCATGACCCGCACCAAAAAAATCGGGCATGAGTCGTGGGTACATCCAGCCTACGCCGTAGCATCAATGGTAGAACGCTGTCTAGGTCTACTATCAAGCTAACAATCTCACACAACAATATAAGTACCTATCAAGATCTCAACTCCAAATGGAGGAGCAATATGATAAGATAACACAAGTACTCAATCACGAATCTAAGCACGATAAGATAACACAGAAGTCTAACAACTGCAAAGTCTACACAACAACTACTATTAAAGCAACAAAAACAATAATAATACAACAATATCCATAATCAAATATAATGTAAGTCTCAAACCAAAAGCCGAAGATAAATCCGGTACCAAAAGCTAATAAATACAACAACTGAGGTCCTAGTGATCCCGGCTACCAACCCAAAAATTATTCCTAAACTAGGGGGTCCCTGTCTGCACTATCGATAGGCTGAGGTCTATAAAATATCGGACACCAATCCTCCGGATCCTCTAAAAAATATATTCAGTCAGGATTGGAGCAAGTACACCTCTAACAGCAGTTCCAGTTAAATGATAAAAACTATAAAACAGTTGTAGCAAGTAGCAAGGTGAAGGAAATAAAGTATGAAATAAGGAAATATACATATATATCAACTGGTGCATGAAAAGTAAAGATGCATGAAAATCATAAGCAAGATAGTAATGACTGTAAGATAAAAGAAATCTAAACTAAGAGCAAGTATCTGCACAAGAACGTGTAGTGAGTCCAGCATGAATAAATGTAATGAGTCAAGTAGAAACATAAGTGAGACCAGCAAGAAATGCAAGAGAGTCCAAACTAGAAAGAATGAACTCGTGTCTCTGAAATACCTGTTTTGACATATAAACGGCTAGGGGTAAGTACGGCTCACCGCACACTGGGTGTGCGGTTGCTATCATTCTAGATTAGACACGAGGGGGTGATTCCAGTGATTCCAGTGATTCCAGTTGGGAATATTTATATGTCTACTGGAGTATTTCCCCGCCTTGACTAGTACAAGTGAATCCAAGATCCGACACATAAATCAAGTATGAGTCCAGCCAGAAATATGAGTGATGCCTGTAGTGAGTCACGATGTGATGCCAGTAGGTAATTCCAGAATAGAGGCCAGAAACATGAAATATACGTGTCACAAGTAAATAAATCCAGAAATACTAGTCCGTGTCATGCCAGAAAATCAGATAATACTATACTAGAAGCTGAATCATAATAATCATCTGATAATGGAAACTATCAGAGAATGTACTCGCTTGACGTCCTGAGCAACTGGCGATCCGAACTGGCGTCGCAAAGACCTATTACGAAAAGCAAGGTTAAACGGACTTCTAAAGAGTTAAACAGATATAAAATAGCTAAAAATAAGCTTCTAGGGTTGTTCTAGGTCAAACGGGTCAAACGGGTAAAATCTGGGTCAAAAAGTTAACCCGGGGTCCAAAAAGTTAACTCTGGGTCAAAACTAGGTCAAAGGTTGATTTTGGCGGTCAATCGGTTCAACTACGGTCAACTCTAGGTCAAACTAGGGTGCTCCTAAATTTTTAGGTTAAAACTAGGTCATTAAGCTAATAAACCCTCAAACTCGCCTCCTTGAGATACCGGGATACCCTCGGTATCCGATATCTCAACCTACGCTATATACCCCGCCTATACCCTCTATAATATATACCCACACCCCCCCCCCACACACACACACACACACACACACACACACACACACATATATATATATATATATATATATATATATATATATATATATATATATATATATATATATAAAAGTATCTCTAACCTTAATCCTAGGCTAAAACTCAATACCTTGCCCCGACGCTCAATACCTTGAGTATCTCAAGGTATTGAGATACTCAAGCCTTACCCCTCACTAACACTAGCTAACTAACTATCTATATTATATTACCATATACTAATATATATATATATATATATATATATATATATATATATATATATATATATAACATCAATATATATAGTTAGTGTTAGAGGGTAAGGTATATCAATATATATATATATATATATATATATATATATATATATATATATATATATATATATATATATATATATATATATATATATATATATATATATATAACATAGTGCATAGGCAAATACCTCATCTCCGATACCCAACTTACCTCAATACCTCGGTATCTCAAGGTATTGAGATACCTTACCCTCTAACACTAACTATATATATTGATGTTATATATATATATATATATATATATATATATATATATATATATATATATATAACTTAGTATATAGGCTACCTAAATACCCCGATACCCCTATACCTCAATACCTTGGTATCTCAAGGTATTGAGATACCTAACTTACCCCACTCTAACACTAACTAACTAAATAACCATCTATATATATACATATACCTAGCTATATATATATATATATATAACACATATGCATATCTACCTACATATCTATATATATATCACACATACACATATACATATACATATATACCCATCTCATATATATATCTAACTATCTATCTATATAAATATATAGATATCTATCTATACACATATATATATGTCGATATATATATATATATATATATATATATATATATATATATATATATATATATATATATATATATATATATATAAAATCTAAAAAGAAGGGGGAGGGGGTAATACTGCTGCTGCAAACTGCGCTGCCTGCACTAGCTGCTGCGGCTGCTACTGCAAATGCTACTGCTGCTGTTGCTGCTGCAGCTGATGCTCGCTGTTGCCGCGGTGCTGCGCAGCGTGCTGTCACTGCCGCTGCGGCGCTGCGCGACCTGCTGCCGCTGCTGCAGAGGCTAAGCGCCGCTGCTGCGCTGCTGCTGCAGCTGATACACAAACTGCTGCGCTGCAGCGCTAGCTGCCTGCAGCTCCGCATCGCTGCTGCTGCAGCTCCGCTTTGCTGCTGTGGCTCGCCTGCTGGCTTCCCCTCTCTAGCACAATCACTCACTCTAATACACTCTACACACACATACATATATGTAAACACTTAGATCTAGATACACACTCACACACACACACACACACATATATATATATATATATAAATATATATATATATATATATATATATATATATATATATATATATATATATATATATATATATATATATATATATATATATACAATCACACATATATATATAGATACACACCTATGGATATATATATAAACACTCTCTCTCTCTCTCTCTCTATATATATATATATATATATATATATATATATATATATATATATATATATATATATATATATATATATAAACATAGATACACACCTATGTTTATATATATATCCATAGGTGTGTATCTATATATATATGTGTGATTGTATTATTTATATATATATATGTGTGTGTGTGTGTGTGTGTGTGTGTTTATATATATATATATATATATATATATATATATATATATATATATATATATATATATATATATATATATATATATATATATATACAAACACACTCATATATATATATATATATATATATATATATATATATATATATATAAACACCAACACAAATATATATATATACATATACAAACACACACATATATATATACACACACACATACATATACATATACATATACATATACATATACATATACATATACATATACATACATACATACATATATATATATATATATATATATATATATATATATATATATATATATATATATATATAGACTCATATACATATATACATACACACACATATACACAAACACACAAACTAACACACTAACACACACAACCTCACACACAACTACACCAACACACATACAACCACACCAACACACGCACAACCACCCAAACACATATAAATACCTATAAATATATAAAATATAACTCAAAAACTCTAGTACACACTCTCCGAAGCTAAACCAACCCGTACACAAGTCCAAAACCTAGAAACCAAGTCAAAATGGCCATTCGGTCATTTCGACGAACACGTGGAGTGCGGTTTACGTTACCTCATGAAACATGTACCAAACCTACTCGAAATCGACACAAAATTTACCCACAGGTTTTAATCGATGTCTAGAACCTAGAAAAAATGTTAACTCACCAATTTTAGGTCCGTGGCAAAAATGCACACGCATGTAGAACCTACGACGACGAAAAACCCCTAAATCTTCCAAAATACCCAAATCTTCGCGACATGATCTCACGTGTCCGAACGGAGATACGTACTTACACTCAAGACACCCAATTACGTCTATGTAGGTCCGTCTAACCTAGGATAATACAAAAAATTAGGCCAATCTTGAATTTTACCTAAAATTGACACAAATCTAATATCAAAGTCTCGAAACACAACGAAACAAGTTCTAACTTTCTTTCACGGGTAGCCTTAAGGTCTAGGAAGGTTCTAAACTACTAATTATACTATATTAGAGTAATCACAAGGGAAAAATTAGGGTTTACCTCTTGAAAGTTGGAATCCCAAGGCCAAAGTCTTCAAAAATCTCCAAATTTACCACACAAAGCCTCAAAGCCTCAAAGCCAAGTCTCTACACCAATTCTAAGCTCTACATACCTAGGTTAGAAGAAAATAGAAGGTTAGAATTTATATTAATGGAAGAAATAGATGAAGGAAGAGAAAGAATGGAGAAAACTTACTTGGAATGGTAAAAATTGGAAGAAGGAAGAAGAAAAGAGTGGAAAGAAGAGTGAAGAAGAAGATGAAGTAAAATAGATTGGAGGGGGGGGGGGTGCTGGTTCGGCTATGTAGGAATTAGGAAATAGGTTTAGGGTTAGGGTTTTCTAACACAAAGTCTAAAATACCCTCAATTAAGTTATCCTAATATAGGGTTTGGGTTTGGGGTTTCTAAATGCACTCTAATAAATTCCTAATCACTCCAACTAACTAACTAAAATATAATGAACTATTCTAGGCCAATAAATAAGTCTGACAAGGGTGTTGGTTGGGTCTGACATGGGTCCACTAGGGTCTGACATGGGTCCAGGCTAGCCAAAACCCTAAAATAACTAATAAAAATAAATACATACAACTATTTAAATATTAATATAAATATTTATGATAAATACATAATTAACCAAATTAAAATAAAAAATACTCTGCTCTGGAAATGGGGTAGTGACAAGCCTATCCTCCTTAAAAAATTTTGTCCTCAAAATTTAAAGTCGATCGCACTTCCTCTATGTCAAACCCCCAAAATCACAATCAAGAAATTCTACCTAAACAACATGCAAGATCATGGTCCTACTGGTCGTGTTATCACAGTCTCAATTAGGGTCACTACACTATCTACAACAGCACAAAAGAAAAGTCTAACATATACTAATGAAGCACACCACAAGAAATAGAAAATAACATGAAGAAGAACAAAGAGACAAACCTGCTAACCCGATACCCTTAGCATCGGCCTCCTCGACCGTCAACGCATAAGCCCTGCCTGCTGGGGTATCTTTCTCTGCTGGTACGGGATATGATGCTATACCACAGATGGCCTAGCTCCAACTCTCCGATCTTGTGCTCCACCAAATGGAGGTACAGTAGGGCAATCTCGCATCTGGTGAGCAACAAATCCACAGAAGAGACACACCTTCAGCCTCCTCCTACAAATATCCCAAGTGTGTCCTGCCTTCCTATAATAGGCACAATTGGGTACTCTTTGATCCTGACCCTGCTGCGCTATCTTATGCACATAGGGACGCTTAGCCGGTCCCGCACTACCACTCGCACTACCTGAGTCATCCCTGCCTCTCTTGGACTTGAGCTCCAAGTCATCCTCTGCCCTCTGGGCATCCCCTACGATCTGCTCGAAAGTCGCCTCGCGATCGCTCCTAGTCAAAGATTTGACCGCCATGACTAAGCCCTTATGAAACTTCTTCGCCTTTGCTGCCTCACTCAAGCCCTCCATAAATCTGCCCAAACGGCAGAACTCCACTGCGTACTCGTCCACTAGCATGCTCCCCTGGACGATTGCCTCGAACTGGCTCTCTAAAGCACTGAGTGCCACATCTGAGAAAAACTTCTCCTTAAAAAGTCTCTTGAAAGCCTCCCAAGTAAGTCCTGGTGCCGCGATCCTCGTATCAGTATGATACCACGTCAAAGCAAGGTCGAACATCTGACTGCCCGCTGCCTCTATCTGCATGCTATCTGGAATCTGTGCCAGCCGAAAAATCCTCTCAATCTGCTCTATCCAGTCATCCGCGTACAGGATCCCCTCTGTACCTCGGAACTCCTTGGGCCGCATCCTCTGGAAGTCAATGATGCTACCCGGCCTCGGATGCTGAGTCTGATCTGCCTGTGGCTGGATCTGTGCCACTCTATCTACTGCCGTCATGGCTACCTGGTGGGCATTCTCAATGCCCAGCCTTATCATATCCACCTGACGGTGCTGCACATCCATCATCTCCCTGAAGAATGCAAATAACTGCACGACATCTACTGGTACAGGAGGTAGTGGAGGAGGTACCACCGGAACGACTGGGGTAGTCCTTGGATCGACAGGTGGAGGAGGATCCCCGAGAGAAACAGATGCTCCCTCAACCACAAGAGTGGTGAGTGGAGCGGTAACAGCTGCCTGAATATGAGCTGGGCGAGAGGTGGCAGACCTCTCGGTGGCAACTGCTGGGACGGTACAATGGGATCGTGTCTTCGAAGACAACCTAAACACAGATCAAAAGAAGTCAATACGGCACAAGATACAATATCATCAAAGAAGGACAATAATATTTCAAAAGAAACAATTTCAGAATAATTAGATTGGAATTGTTCCTACTCGTGATTGAGTATACTCTCATCCTAGATCCTATATCCTAGAGCAGGCTTGCAGCAGTACAACTAAATTATTGTACTACCACGATATTAAACTAATTGCGAAGCTCGAGACCTGCATGGGCTGCCACCAAAAAATGTGTCACGACCCGCACCCGAAAAATTGGGCATGAGTCATGGGTACATCTAGCCTACGTCGCAGCATCGGCGATAGAACACTGTCTAGGTCTACTATCTAGCTAACAATCTCACACAATAATATAAGTACTTGTCAAGATCTCAACTCTAAACGGAGGAGCAATATGATAAGATAATACAAGTACTCAATCACGAATCTAAGCACGATAAGATAACACAGAAGTCTAACAACTGCAAAGTCCACACAACAACTACTACTAAAGCAACAATAAATAATAATACAATAATATCCAGAATCAAATATAATACAAGTCTCAAACCAAAAGCCGGGGACAAATCCGGTACCAAAAGCTAATAAATACAACAACTGAGGTCCTAGTGATCCCGGTTACCAACCCGGAAATTACTCCTAAACTAGGGGGTTCATGTCTACACCATCGACAGGCTGAGGTCCATAAAACGTCGGACACCAATCCTCCGGATCCTCTAAAAAATATATTCAGTCAGGATTGGAGCAAGTACACCTCTAACAGCAGTTCCAGTTAAATGATAAAAACA
>JAYESA010000003.1:54259954-54379954 GCA_036927795.1 Iris macrosiphon
CGTGTGCCTTGAAATACCTCCACAGTTGGTACCAGTCTGCTACCTCGCGGATGACTTCTTGGATTGCTGACCGGCACCCTTATGGTTGGCGAGCCTTTCTCCGAGATCTTCTTCAGCAGAGAGGATCTCCATATTGAGCAACATAAAGCAATATAAAATTCCTCCTCTTTATGCGATGGCCTCCGAGGACATCGTCGGGTTGGAATTGCTGATTGTAATCGCTCAAACACCGACTGTTTTTTTGGAGAAATTAGGGCTTGAGTGCAGAAGTAGTTAATGATGATGCTGGCACAAGCGTGTCTTTGAGGGGACACATCCTGTGCGAGTGTTGCTTCTCTCATCTTACGCTTGTGACTAATCATGTTGCATAAATCAGACGATGGAAGTTTCTTTTTCACCCCCACTTCATATGCCCGGGTAACCCTTGCACATGGAGGTGAAAGCGAAGATTTTGCTCTCCGATCTGGTTCTTTCACAGAAACTATAATCAGATCGTTAATAGAAGACTTGATAGGAGATAGACTCCCTTTATGCGTGCAACCAGATTGGGCGCATGTGTCTGTCCTCCCGATATTCTTCACTCGACTTAGTTTTTGTGTGACTGCAATATCCAAGTGAGTTTTAGAAAGCTCCAAGGGTCAACCCACTTCCAGCGCATGTGCACCTGGCTTGCCTTATAGAGTTTTCCATTGGCAGCACACGTTACTAATAATGGTGCATGCTTTTGGTGCACGGACGATGCAGCCCCTGGAGCGTACATGGCTCGGGGTATTTTGGATTTCCTTGCACCAACGTCCTTAGGTGCATAGTACAGGGAGTCCAGGCTAGGAGTACGCGAGCCCCTATTCATAGCAACCTTGCTTGGAGGAGACTCTATGCGCCTGTGATCGACACATCTCTTCGGGCCTTGATGGTGCTGGATGTGCGCATATGGGAAATTGGAAGCTCCTCTTAGGCAAAACTTCGAAGAGAGAGACAGGATGCGCATCCGTCTTGTGTGCATCTGCGTTTGAAGTCGATGACATCTCTGGAGCGGAGTTTGGGTTAGGCATAGCGGCTTTAGCAACCCATATTTTGCGAACTTTTGAGGTTGTGCGGGCCTCGGCAAGGAACTTGACTTGTTGGTGGAGTATAGGTCAATCGTGTGTGCTACTGCGACGTGGGTTGATGATGCATCGGGTACCAACCTCAGAATTGGCACAGCGGCACTAACATTCCAAATTTTGTGAGTCCTGTGAGGTTGTACGAGCCTCATGGTAGAGTTAGACTTGTCCAGTATATCTTCGAATGCCTGTTGGTCGAAGCGGACGACCAACATCCTCTGAGTCGAACCTATCTTGGTCATGTTGAATTGCGTTACCAGCTTTCACGTCGGATTGCGTCACCAGCTTCTCGTTGGAGAAAAATCTCTTTCCCAGTAGAGTCGCCATTTTTGTCGACATCGCAAAAAAAAAAAAATTGTGTTCGATAAAGGTATATAATTCTTATTTATTACAAATTGACAAAGAGTACAAGAGAATCTAAGTACAAAAGATCTGGGATAAGTGTGACGATGGAGATTGAGCACTATAACGACTCCTTTACTCCTTTGATGATCCGGGACCAAGATAGTTGACGAGGCAGTGCTCCTGTCTTTTTCTCCTTCTCCTTTAGATGCGGCTGCTAGCTTCCTCCTTTTTAACGTGTGGGGGGCCTGGGGTTTTAGACTCTAAATCCCTTTGATCGATCCCCCCTCTATATGTGAGAAAAATACCCACTATTTATATCATTCAACAAGACATCACGTAGGCGCATGTACATGAATTGCATGGCACATGACACTACAGGCGCATGAGAGTTGGTAGGATCATAATGGCGCATGACACTACGGAAACATGAAACTCTTAGATACATAGGGGTGCATGACACTGCGGGCACATGAGACACCTAGATGTAGGTGGGCGCATGGCACTGCGGGCACATGAGACACCTAGATGTAGGAGGGCGCATGGCACTGCGGGCGCATGAGACTCCATTTAGACTGTTGGCACATTGGCCAGAATCTTTGAGGTACAAGAAGTTAGACTACTGAGGCACATCATTATGGTGCATGGAGCAAGGTCTCTAGGGCACATGGAATAGATTTTCCATACTTCTACAAACACCAAATTTGACCAAATGTTAGAGAAAACCTCTAATACTGTTAGATAATTGGAAGAATTATTCAGGATTAGAGGAGAAGGTGAAGCTCTGTCACCAGCCATGGCTGCTCCATCCCCTCACTCACCATCACCACCATTACTGACTCCTTAAATATCTTAGTACACTTCCATGGCATCACCCGCAACCCTAGGCTTTCATTATTTACCACATATAGAAGCTATTTCTATAGGTTTTTAGCACCCTATGACTTTTATGGAGCATAATAATCACTCTCAGATCCCTGCCAATATGAGAATTAATCAAGAACAGGTCTATGCTCATATGAGACCTAATCAAGAATGGATCCATGGCAATCAAGAATTAAGGACCTCTCAAGGGTTTAATGTCAACCCAATTATGAATCAAAACCCTGTTGCATCTTCTTTTACCTCAACACAAGGACATGTGGGAAACCAATTTGGTATGCCTGCAGGAAACTCAACCTAGAATCAACCACAACGGTTATCTTAGGAATTTTCCCTAATTGGAGTATCAGCACATGCAAAAATAGGTTATGCACAGATGGGTGTCAGTGGTCCAATAATGCATAACTATGTGCAAACACCCCTAGGAATCTCAACATTAAGGGCCTCAAAGTTTACACCATATAGGAGTTTCAACACACCCATTTTCAAGACCTGAACAGTTTGGGGGCAACAACACAGTTTGGTATGGCACACTACTCACCCTATGTGTACAATGATCATTCTATAGCTGTAACTGTGACCAATACCCTACCAACTTGGTTTCACACTGGCCAAATAACCCCAAATACTATACATCCAGAAATGAATCACCAGGGAGTACCAATCCCTATAAATCTTGGAATGAATTTCCAAGGGATGATAGGTTTTTTGTATCCTAGTAGGAGTTTTCAAGGAATGCCAAGTTCCTTGTATCAGGAAAGTAATTTCCAAGGAGTGCTCAATTCCTTATATCCTGAAGAGAATTTTTAAGGGGTATCAAGCCCTGTGTACACTGACATAAATTACCAGGGAATACAAGATCTAAGGCATGCACAACCTTCAGTAATAACCCAGCAGACACCAATATCACCTATGCCAAGGCCCCCACCTATGCTTGTGGCTACCAATCAACCTCACCAATTTCAGACCCCAATTTCCACCAACCCAGCTACGAGTGACAAAAGTCACAAAGAAGGTGCAACAACAGATGCAACTGAGGTTGAAGATACTAACTTCCATGAGCCAAGGAAAGAAATCAATGTAGTAATATCTGACAATAGTAAGGATGAAGAAGAGGAAGAAGTAGACTTTCCAATGGAGCAAGGGTTCGAATTCACCTCCAGACCTAAGGCAATTGAGCAAAGTAACAAAAAGAACTATACATATAATGAGTCTCAGATCCTAGATGATGTGGTTCAACTAGCCTATGTAGAACATGCCTGTGGTCACCCTTGGTGCAAGTAACTCTGCAGACAATTCTCAATTCTCTGGAGAATAAATTCAAATTCATTGAAAGGAACATGGGTAGCTATATAATCAGAAATAAGATTAGGGAAATCCATCCTGAAGACTCCAACGCCCTTGACTTCAACCTTGGCGATTCCAACAAACTTTGCTTTAGCCTTAGGAATGGCAATGGTAGTTTAGTTGGCAATACTTGGAATGTGAAGGACCTGGGAATCTCAAAGTTATTCAAAATGAAATTATGGGATCCAATCACAGAGAATCCTATCATATGTACTTTCCACTTGAGTGGTGATGAGTATGGCCTTGATATTTTTTCTCAGATTTTAAACTGGGACCAATGCTCATCAGGGAAGGACATTAATGTCACTCCCTTTACTACTGACAATAAGATGTTCTCCTTGGATAATCTCTGTGACTATTTCCAGACAGGCAATGTGAAGATAATAATTACATGGGACCCAGGAAGCAATTTGCAAGTAGAGTACAAAATATGCCTCATTGTTATCAGAGGATATGCATGCACTGTTGACAAATCGCCCACAAAACTTTGTGATGACTACCTCACTGAAGTAGGATATGTACTGGGGATCAAAACTATAATGGTGACAAGGAAAATTGCACATGAAAGGGAGTATGGGTCACCATCATGCTCAAAAGAGTAATATCTAATAGGAGAGATAGTATGAGATCCAGGTATATATACTCTCTTGATTCTTCAAATGTCAAATAATAATGAACATCATGATACATCTATGTTCAATACTAAGAGTATCAAGCTCCCTAATAGACACTCAGATTGGAGACAGTCAAGTATTTTAACATTGGCAAAGATTTGTCATCCAAAGAGATGGTTAAAGGAATTCATGATAACCTTATGGGATCCAGGGATCAAGTTTTTAGTACATTGACCTTGGGATAAGGTCATTTTGAAGGGGTAGGTATTGTGACGTGCCCATGACATAGGAAGCTCAGGCAGTAGCAGAGTGGAAGGGCTCAGGGAGGAGTATCAGGCTTGCCAAGATCTATCAAACTGAGTTTCACTCACCAGTCCAGTACAACAGTGAGCTCCTAAGAGTAGTGGCTTTATCATGTACTTGGTATCAGAAGATTGCAACACTCTTCATGTATCAGTATATTACAACTTCCCTCATCATATACCATCCATTTAGCATCAAGGATGTTGGGGTCCAGTTTGGATTTGGTGAATTTTGGAGCCCAAATATGGTCAAAGATTTGATTTAATATAATTTAGAAATCTACATTAAATATAAGATTTGATTAGATTTCAAATTTGTATCAAATGTTTAATTTAATCATATTTGGATGTCCATAATTGGTGTTGGACTATTTTAGGTGGAATATGATTCTTATTTTAAGATTTTTTATTTATGAAATCCTATTATGAACTAAAATAGGATTTATCATCCTATAAATATAGGAGGAGGGTAGGGGCACAAATGATAGAACAAGTTAGAGATTCGGGGTGCTCGTCCACATGAAATCTAAGAGAAAGTCTATGCTTTGCTCTTAGGACTTCACCATCCAAGACAGAAGAAAGAAAGAAATCTGATCGAGGAGTCATCGCCTTCGCTCAAGGAGATTTTTATAAGTTGGTGAGTGATTTTAATTATAATCTCTTTCTTTTTTTCTTGAGTGTGGTGAGGGAGTTGAATCTATTAAGACAAAGGGTTCAACATTAATTTTGTTAATCTTGTAATTTCACCTGAGTTATAAAGGTTGGGATTTGTCCATATACTTGTCTTTATCTGTGCTTGGTATTCATTAGACAGGGGTTGGTTATCTCAGATGGGTTGGTCTAAAGTTTTTGCATCGGTCACTCTCAGACACAGTGTCAGAACACTTGTAGGCCGTGTCCAATTCCCAATATTTGGTATCAGAGCCCTGGTCTGTTAGTCTGATACCAATATCTGGTATCAAAGCTATGGTTTGTTAGTCTGATACCAATATCTGGTATCATAGATACTAATTTTGGTTCTGGCAACTATGTCTACGAAGCAGATAAACACTCGTATGATCACCCTCAAAGGGGAGAACTAGGCGATTTGGAAGCCAATGGTGGAGGATATACTCTGGTGCAAGGACTTGCATGGTCCGTCGGATGGCAACAATGCTAAGCCATCGGACAAAGTTGCTGAAGACTGGAAATGACTGGATCGAAGGCCGTTGGATTCATCCACCAATGGCTAGAAAACTCAGTGTTTTACCAGTGTCCATAGAGAGTTTGGCAAAAGCATTATGGGAGAAGCTGCATTCGCTGTACGAAAGAAAGACGGCTGGCAACAAGATATTTCTAATTCACCAACTCGTCAATTCAAAGTGCACGAAGGGTGCCCCAGTGGTACAACATTTGAATGAGGTTCAAGGTATTATCAATCATCTGTCTACGATAAAGATCGTGATTGATGATGAGCTTCAGACCCTTTTGCTTTTGAGTTCTCTGTCGGAAAGCTGTGAGACATTGGTGGTGTCGGTGAGAAACTTTGTGCCTGGTAGAGTTGTCACGATGGAGGCAGTCAATAACAGCTTGTTGAATGAGGAGATCTGACGTAAGCAAGTAGAATCTTTACAGGAGTCCGCTCTGGTAGCTTCCTACAGAAAGGGAAGACCTAAGTCACATGCAGGACAAGGGAGAGTTCTCGGGATCTTGCGACTGTGGACTACAAGGAGGGATGCTATCACTGTGGTGAAAGGGGTCATATCAAGAGGAACTGCATGAATCTCAAAGCTGAGAAGGCCAAAGGCAAGAATGATCAGGAGGATCTCACGGCTATGGAAGATATCATTATCGCAACAACCGATATAGAGGAACCTTGTGGCATGTGTCATGATGGCATTTGGGTCATGGATATGGGGGTGTTGTATCACACCACTCTATATAGGAGGATCTTTACGTCATACCACGACGACATATTTGGACGTGTGAAGATGGACAATAATGGGATGACTGAAGTTGTAGGCATCAGTGATGTGCACTTGACTACGGAGCTTGGTGAGAAGCTCGTTCCCAGGGATGTGAGACATATATCGAGTTTGCGCTATAACTTAGTTTCGGTAGTAAGGCTGGTGGATGATGGCTGTCATAGTTTGTTTGGGGACAATGATTGGATGCTTACGAAGGATTTTCAACAGCCAGCTCGAAAAGATTTATATTATGGCATATACAGGCTCAAGCTGCTGAGTTGTACAGATATGCCACATACATCAGATGGAGGCTTGAGGGGTATTCGATATTAGTTTGATCGTCAAGAACTTACTGAGAAGGGACTTCAAGATACTTTGAGGATTACGGAGGATTTGTTTTGTCGAGACAAAGTGACGAATGGTGATGAGCCTAAGATTGAGGGTCAGTATATCGGTCCCATGACAGATGGTCGGTCTCCAGGTGGGGGTTGCTTCACGGATGCAGTTTTGGCGATGGGTGGTTTGCCAATGCTTCACGGCGCGATATTGGTTTCAGTAGTTCGAGGCCAGAAAGAAGATCAAGGTTTACAGCAAAATCAATCTGAGGTGGGAACGACATGTACGGTACGCGATGTTATGCTCGAGGATACATGTGTATAGGAAAGCTTCTAGTTCGGACATGATGGTGGGCAGATTCAGGAGTTCGAATCTCGAAGGAATTGTACCGTCCGGTTGGTTGGGCCATCTAAGGGTGAAGAAGCTCGTCAAAATGTTAACATATTTCGGTGGAAGATGGAAGTCGGGAACAGACAGCCAAGACTCATGATGAGGCTGATAGTCAGGGACTTTGGTCTCAGTTGTGTCATTGATGTCGGCATGATCCCAATGGTACAGAAGGTGGTACACATGGCAGCTAGCGTTGACATGACGGTCTAGAAGCTGGAGACAAAGAAAGATACAAAACAACTCGGGGGATCGAAGATCGGTGGCATAGGGGAGCAGAAACTCTATCGCGGGGCGACATGCTTGGAGTCAAGTTGAGAAGCCATGGGATAAACACCCTCTCATCAGACTGGAGGGGAAGATTGTTGGGGTCCAGTCTGGATTTGGTAAATTTTGGAGCCCAAATATGGTCAAAGATTTAATTTGATATAATTTAAAAATCTACATTAAATGTAAGATTTGATTAGATTTCAAATTTGTATTAAATATTTAATTTGACCATATTTGGACGTCCATAATTGATGTTGGACTATTTTAGGTGGAATAAGATTCTTATTTTAATATTTCCTAAGTCCTATTATGACCTAAAATAGAATTTCTCATCCTATAAATATAGGAGGAGGGTGGAGGGGCAAAGGATAGCACAAATTAGAGATTCGGGGTGCTCGTCCACATAAAATCTAAGAGAAAGTCCATGCTTTACTCTTAGGACTTCCATCATCCAAGACAGAAGGAAGAAATATATTTGATCGAGGAGTCATCGCATTCGCTTAGGGAGATTGCTATGGGTTGGTGAGTGATTTCATTTGTAATCTCTTTCTTTTTTTCTTGAGTGTGGTGGGGGGTTGAATCTATTTGTACAAAGGGTTCAACATTGATTTTATCAATCTTATAATTTTACCTAAGTTATAAAGGTTAGAATTTGTCCAGTTGATGTAGACACCGCCATATACTTGTCTTTACCTGTGCTTGGTGTTCGTTAGACAGGAGTTGATTATCTCAGTTGGGTTGACCTAAAGCTTTTGCTATGGGCACTCTAAGACACAGTGTCGGAACGCTTGTAAGAAGTGTCCGATCCCCAACAAAGGATGTCAATTCAGCATAACGGAATTGTCCTTGTCAGCATCAAGAAGTGTAACTGAATTGTCCAGCTCAGCACCTGTCAAGTAACCAACTTATGTCAGTATAAATAGGACATCGTCATTAGGAAGAGAGGATCAAAGATTTGTATTCAGTTTTATGTTTTCTTTTTGCATTTTCTTGTTTAGTTGTAATCATCTTCTTTCCCAAATAAAACCCTAACTTGTCCTTGAGAAGTTTTCTTCATTTCTAGCAATGGCAATGTCAAATTCAGTTAGATCACTACCCATTTTCAGTCAATTTGGAAGGGGACCTAACACACATAGATCTCGGATTAACTCTTAGGGTAGTACATTTGTACGACTTCCTCTTAGACCGGTAACATCAACTTGATTTTTTATTTTGTTTACATGATTCTAAAACTATATAAAATATTTCTAACAATCTAAGAGTTGATCCAAATTTAACTATTTTTTACTGTAGTGTAATAAAACCGGTTGTTAAATTTTTACTTGCTGTAAATTGATAATAGTTGTTAACAAGTTTTGTAGTTAACAATTTATGCTGTAGCCAAACAATTATTTTTATTACTGTAGCAAAGAACATTACTGTAGCAAGTTTGTTACTTGTAAAACTTGCAATCTAAGAAGCACTACTCATTTGGTACTTACATTGCTCATTTATTTTGTTGATTAGCACAACTTATTAGTTGCTGGAGCAAATTCTTTTGCTTAATTACTATAACATATAAACCTTTCCACTTGCTACCAAATTCCTACTGTTGCCATAATTGCTACCAATTAGTTTGCTACCATATATTTGTTGGTTTCCATTTACTTTTGTTCCATACAAAACAAACAAATATTTTGTCTCATATACAAAAATCTTGTTTGATATATATATATCCGAAATCCCTTTCACCCTTTAGTCGATGCCGGGACTCGATGTTCAGATGTAATTATGTTATAGACTCACCTGTATTTGCACCGCACCTATCACCAACTCACCACCAAAGAGATTATATATATATACCATCATCGGTATAGTGATAAAGTATAATTTAAATCTATTGATATTCATAGTTATTGTTAGCTCTACATTTACATATTGTTAACTACAATATTGTTTATTTGTAATGACTTCAAGACAATCTTAATTGCGTCTCTAGTATTGAACAAGTAATAGTTTACTGAAATTGCAATTCCTTCAAATCTAAGGTCTAAAAGTAGAGATAGATTTGGGAATAAGCCGAAAGGGTCATTCTGTCAAACGAGTGTAAATAGCCTTAAGTGATACGGTACTTAAGTGTCTTCGGACCACTGCTAGCTGGGAACCAGTCCCTACAGCTAACACAAGTTGATCAAACTTGAAAGATTAAAGATTGTCAAGGGTAATTAGCAAAATCACTCAAACTATTATTAGAGACCATTTAGGCTTAATCAAACCCAAAGCAAACATGCTTCTAAATGGGTCTTCCAGTTTCTCCATATTTGTGAGCTATCAACCCTCAGTCAATATTTATTACCATTTTGATGACTGGTGGTTAAATTCTGAAGCTAATATTCACGTATCGTTTAACCGCTTTAGTTTTTCAATCTATCAGGTATCAGGTGTAGGAGGTGTAACCTTAGAAGATGGCTCAGATGCATAAATTATTGGAAAAGAAAAAGTATATATGAAGATGACATTAGGAAAGATCTTACCTCTTCATGATGTGCTCCATATATCGTCTGTTAGGAGAAACTTACTTAGTGGATCTCTTCTTGTAGCCTCAGGATACAAGATTGTAATGGAAGCTAATAAAGTAATATTTTCTAAGAATGAGTCATTTGTGGGAAAATAATTTGTAAAAGATGGCCTCTTTATTCTGAGTACGATTAATAAAGTTTTAGATCCTTCTCTTGTTATTTCCAATGTAGAATCTTCAAATGTTTGATATGGTAGATTAGGTCATGTTAATCTAGGTTCCCTGAGAAGGATGATGAACTTAGATCTTATGCCTATGATACTTTTAGATGATAAACACAAGTGTGAGATTTGTGTTCAAGCCAAACACACTAGACTACTTTTCAAATCGGTACATAGGGATTCCGACCTTCTAAAAATTGTTCATAGTGATGTATATGACTCCAATAGGGTTCTGATCCAAGGCAGTAGAAAATACTTTGTCACCTTTATAGATGATTATTCAAAGTATTGATATACCTACCTTCTCAAAACCAAAGATAAAATTTTAGATAGATTCAAGGTATACAAATCAGAAGCTGAGAACCAATTAGAGAGAAAAATTAAGATTCTTAGATCTAATCGTGGTGGAGAGTATACCTCAAACGAAATAACTAAATTCTGTAAAGAACACGAAATAATTCATGAGTTAACTGTTCTATATTCACCACAGTCCAACGAAGTTGCTGAAAGAAAGAATCTTACTCTGTTAGACATGGTGAATGTCATGCTTCTCAATTCAGGTGCTCCTGATAATTTATGGAAGAAGCCTTATTATCAGCCTGTTATATATTAATAGGAACCCTAATAAATCAAATGATAAGATACCATATGAGTTATGGAAATGCTGAACTCCTAGGATTAATTACCTTAAAGTTTGGGGATGCCTAAAAAAAGTAGGAATTCCTGCACCCAAAATGAGAAAGATTTAACCTAAGACTAAAGATGTTGTGTTCATAGGATATGACCTAGATAGCAATGCCAATAAATTTCTAGTGACTCATTCTAAAGTGAATGAAATCTTTAACAATACAATTATAGAAGCTAGAGATACAATTTACTTTGAGAATATATTTTCTTTTAAGGATAGGATTTCATTCACTCCTCTAACTCTTCTCTTGCTCCTTCTACTAGTTCTTATATTTAAATATCTATTTCTTAACCTGAATAAGACATAGAACCTAGAAGAAGTAAAAGATAAAGAGTTGAAAGGAACTTAGAAGAATATTTTTTCACTTTTTTGATAAAGGATGATCCCTCGACTTATGAAGAAGCAATGTCTTCTCCTGATGCTCCTTTCTGGAAAGAAGCCATTGACAGTGAGTATAACTTAATCATGGAGAATAGTACTAGGTTTTTAGTAGACCTACCTTTAGGTAGTAAACCCTTAGGTTGTAAGTAGATCTTCAAAAAGAAACTTAGAGCTGATGAGACTATAGAGAAATATAAAATCCGATTGGACTACAGAGAAATACAAGACTAGATTAGTAGTCAAAGGTTTTACCTAGAAAAAAAGATTAGACTATTTTGATACATACTCTCATGTAGCTAGGATCACATCCATTAGAGCCCTTCTAGCCTTAGTATCCATTCATGATATGTTAATCAATCAAATGATGTTAAGAAAGCATTTCTAAATGGAGATATTGAGAAAGAAATCTACATGAACCAAACTGAAGGTTTCGTTACTAAAGGTCAAGAAAAGAAAGTTTGTAGACTAGTAAAATTCTTTTATGGACTAAAGCAGGCTCCCAAGCAATGACACAATAAGTTTGACATGATAATTTTAGAATATGGACTCCTGCTAAATGAGTATTAAAAATGTATATACTCTAAAATTATAGATAAAATTTGTGTTCTTTTATGCTTATATGTAAACGATATTCTTATTCTAGGATCATCACTAGAATTAATAAATAACATTAAGAATTATTTATCCAACTAGTTTGATATGAAAGACCTAGGTGAGGCCAACCTGATCCTAAGGATGCAAGTGTCCAAATGCAAATAGGGCTATACTCTATTCTTAACACATTCGATTGATAAAATGCTACGAAAATTTGAGTACTTTGATAAGAAATATGTCCCTACTCCTTATGATAGTAGTATTGTTCTCAAGAAGAATGAAGGATCACCTATGAAACAATATAGATATTCACAGATGATAGGTTCCCTTATGTATATAACAAACAGGACCAGACCTCATATTGCATTTGTCATTGGGAGGCTAAGTAGATATACTAGTAACACAAAATAGTTGTTTTCCATAGTTGTAAGGTTGGAAAAACTTTCGTTTAAAAACAAACAAAAAAGTACAAAGAGATCCTAGACAAAAAATTAAAGTACAATATTTTTTATCTGGGTAATGTGAAGATGGAGATCGAGTACTGCAGTGACTCTTTTACTCCATTGACGGTCCGACGAGTAGATGAGGGGTGCTCTCTTCTTTTCTCTCTCTTAAGCTTGTGTGCACGTACGTAGCTGGTTTGGAAGGGTATAGTCTCTGAAGTAGAAAAAGATAGCCCATATTTGGGACATCTAAGTTGCTCCTATTTATAGCCATTATGTTGGTTGGCTATAGGTGTCGCATATGCTCCTGTTTGATAGTCGCAGGGGGCTCCTTCAATAGAATATGGTTGCAATTGTAGGAGCATATGATGGGCAGATTTCTACGTGTTCATCATCCTTAACAGGATGTAGTTAGGTCAGGCCGAGCTGCCATGTAAAAGTTTATTAGGATTTGTTGTTGCTGAAGATTTAGGCAATTCTCATCTTTTATTTGTGTGAATTGGTCAGTATGACATGTGTCCCGTATTTAGTTGGAGAGAATCAAGTCAGTTACAACAGAAATATTTTGTCTCAGGGAACCTTGCCACGTTGGACGCATGGAGTCAGGGACGCATGAGATGCATGGAGTCAGAAACGCATAAGATACATAGAGTCTGGAACGTGTAAGGCCAGAGACGCATAGAATGCATGAAATCTGGAATGCATAGGGCCAGAGCCGCATGGAACACATGAAGCCTGGAACACATGGCCAGAGATGCATGAAATGCCTAGAATTTGGAACGCATAAGGCCCGAGACGCAAGGAATGCATGGAGTTTGGGCGCATGAGGCCAGAGGTGCATGGACTCTGGGACGCATGTGGCCTCGTACATATGGCACTGCACGCCTGTCAGGAGTCATTATTAGTCTGACGAGAGCTTCTTGTCGCTTAGTGTGCTCATATTTTTTGAAGCGTTCAAAAAATCTTTTTTTGTCAGGATTCTGTGTCAGACATAATCTTTGTGTGAGGCCGTTATTCGGCCAATATTTTGGGCACATTGATGCTATTTTTTCTTGGCTGTATGGTCATCCTGTTGCCTGATTTCTTTTGAGTCATCTTTGGGATGCATGATTGTTTAGCCCATGAATCTAGATTTTTTATGCTTCTACAAGACCCTCTTCAACGTTTCCAAAATGACAAGTTTGGAATACTTCAAACAAGAAGCATGGTCGAGCACTTTTGCTTTTTTGCTTGGTCAAGAGAACTTTTGTGAATACGAATATTTTATTAGAGGTAATATGGATGTAGTAGGGCATTGCATTCTTTCAGTTATTCCACTGGGGAATTTTGGTAGATTACAGATAAATGAGTTGAAATGACAACTACGATCAGAGGTAATATGGAATTGATAGTGAAATACGCTCTTGTGGGGAAACAGGTAATTTTATATAGACTTGTTACCCATGGCATACCGAAGACTTGGTACAGATAATAAGTTAAAATAACTGACACTATCAGGGGTCTTAGAACATTGTGGTAGAAGTCAATTTAGAAGAATATTTGCTTAGAGGTAATATGGACGTGACAAACTTTGATCAGGGTATCCTAATACATGTCTGCTCAGAGGTGATGTGGACATGGCAGAGATGGTCAAGTAAAGAGGTTTGCTCAAAGGTTAAAAGGATATGACAAACTCTACTGGAGAGGATGTGAGGATGATAGCTCAGAGGTAACGTGGACGTGAGCTAATCGATAGTCATACCTAGAGGTTAGGTATGATCCCGATATTTTTGTGGAAGGAAAATGAAATAAGCCAGAGGTAATATGAACGTGGCTATTTTTTTTAGATGGAGAACATAGGCAGCTCATAGTTCAGAGGTAATATGGACATGAACTATTTGCTTTCATTGAGGGTATTCCACTGGAGGATCTTTGGTGGACCTATTACTTCTTGTGCACTTGAGTGCAAGTAATAAGTTAGAAATGAAACCCTATCTGAAGTGATATAGACGTGATATATTTTTTGGATCCATTATTTCTTGTACACCTGAGTGCAAGTAATAGGTTTGAGACAAGCCTTGCCAGAGGTGATATGGACGTGACAAGTTTTGTGAACTTAATACTGCTGGCATACTTAGAGTTAAGTACAGGTGATAAGTTTAAATGACGATCGATGTTAGAGGTAATATGGACGTGATGATCGATAGTCATACAAAGAGGTCTGCTCAGAGGTAATATGGATATGGCAAACCCTATTGGGGATAATCTGTTAGGACAGTAGTTCAGAGGTGATATAGACGTGGACAAATGACCAAGAGAACAGATTGGGAGTACTCTACCTGAAAGTGTGGATAGACCTAAGAATTGCTCCATTGGGGAGATTTTGAGGATCTATTGTCTATTGCATATTCAGGATTCCTGAATACAAATAATGGCTTTTGTCAAACGTTTGTGGCAAGGGAAGTGCATATTGTGCTTACATGCTTGTCAAATATGAACAATGGGGAATATATACTATATATTTTGGCTGTCCCACTGTAGTAAGGGGAGTATAAGTCTAGCTTATACATAGTACTTTTGGAGAAACTTATCGTTGATAGGCATCATGAGTAAGTCACCATTGGGTTTTGCGAGCCGATAGGCGTCGTTGGAGAACACAAACACTCCCATTTAGGTTAAAATTTACTGGCCTTCTTGTGGGTCATGACCATCGGTCTTCTTACTATCAGGACGATGTCACCCACTTGATAAGTTCTCTTCTTGACCCATTTGTTGTCATGACCCGATTCCTTAGAATCGTTTGAGGCGTCCCCCGAATCGTGACCGCCGTGCGGGCCTGGAGTTACGCCCGCACAAGGCTTTAATGATTTGGATAGCAAGCACATATTCATAGTAGCAGATAAATTGAAACACAGATTTGAAACATAGAAAAGTTCTCTTTATTGATAATGAACATCTATTACAAACTCTTGAACGAGTTAGCTAATATGCCGAACGGCTTACAAAAGAGATGACTCAAAATGAGATAGCAGTCCTGTACATTACATCCCTTTATAAACTCAAAACGATAAAGACCTCCAGGCTGGAGGATAGCTTTGCCACGGAGCTGCATTTGTGTATGAAGAGTTGCAGCTTCGGACTTCAAAAGGCTTCGAGGGTGCGGTAAAGATGCGCCAACAGCTGGACTGGATCGGGAAGACGACTTTGGCTCCTCGCTCGGTTCACCTTAGTGCGGAGAACCTGTTTCAACGAGGGTCAGCATATCGAAACATACTGGTGAAGGCGAGCTAGCCGAACTATACCAATCAACACGTTGTTTAGTGAAGCATGCATATTTTGTGGGTTTCTATCTTGCCTTAGTTCATTTACAAGTAAGCAGCATATTGAATTTACTGAAATGAATGTGCCACCGTTCGGTGGATTTTACCTGCCCGTCTGAATTACCTGCACAATACTTACCATGCCTTCCCTGAAACGAAGACACAAGTTAGTATGCAACAGGTTTAAATATACAATAGATCACTGGCGTTGCCATTAAGGACACTAGTCATAAATGAGAATGGTTTGCAGCGAAAGTACAGTGGTGCTACAAGCCATTCCGTCTAGTACAGTTGACTATACAGTAGGGTTCCGCCCGGACCGGATCGGTGCCAGTGCCCCAGCGACCGTCCGCAGGAACCAGTTACCTTGTGCACAAGTTGTCCGTGATCGAATAGTACGTTGCTAAGTTAACAGTTCATGCAGTTGAGGCAAACAGTAGTACGGGACAGTCGGTATTGCATGATTCATTTAACATAGCCTCATTGAACAGTTTAGCGCATACAAGATGTTCCATACTTAGCACGATTTATAGAACAGTTATGAACAAACTAGCATACAGTATGATAACAGTTCACATATTTGATTGACAAGCATAAGAACCAAGTCTATTTTCTTTTATCTTGGTTTCTTTTATTATTACTTGGTATCGTTTGATCGGGGCATAGAAGAGTACAGATTTATTAGCTGTGAAGCTTGGAAGCAGGACTAGCTAATCGGGTTGGTAGCCACTCACTTAGATTATTGGAAGGAGAAGGAAAGAGGCACTTCACGACTCCGCTCGTAAGCTGCCTACTGCTCGTTCACCTGCACATGAACAGCTCGATTAATCCTTCTTTCTCTCTTTCCAAGTCTCGGAATAGAAGTGCAAGTCAATGAACAAAAACAATAAAAACCATCGAAACTGTTCAAGGAAAATAAGCAAAACCCAAAACTAACTCAAAGCACGAAAGCAACAAGCGACATCGAAAACCGAGGCAATAAAAGATAGCAACGGAGAGGTCCCTCCTGACTCTGCCGCTAAGCCGATCCTTGGGGCGTAGTCCACTGAATATGGGAATCGATTCCGAAGAAACAAATCCATAACGAGAATGAGTTCTTAATTCAATCTATCCCGATCGGACGATACCGTCTTGTGTTTCTTAGCCGCGATCTCCGCACCGGGAGAACGGGGCGCTACATCCTACCCAACTAATTGGAAGTTTCGTCCCAAAACTTAAGAATAGGACCTACCATTAGGGATTATTCTGTTGCGGGCGACGGTTAAGGCGGCTCAGTGGACAGTCACGAACGGTATGGTTTGCTTCACCGTAAACTAAACATAACCCAAGTTTCAGGCGGCACTTATCTATTGTGTGTCCCGGCCGTCTACAGAAATGGCATATTTTGTCTAACTTTTCTCCATGCTTGCCATCGTTGTTCGGACGCTTTGCAGCATTGTTTCCTCTATCGTTGCTTTGGCGTTTGTGATTGTAGGTATGCACAGCACCGGCAGGAACGTGAGGGTAGAGTGATTCAAGCGACAGGGCGTGATTCATGATTTCACGCATCGTACGATACTGAGGAATGGCTACGTGCGAATGGATGGCAGAGCGTAGTCCACCTTCAAACCTTCTAGCTCGACTCGCTGCATCAGGTAAATAGGCCCTAGCGAATTTGGAGAGTCGGTTGAATTCGGCGGAGTACTCCTTAACTGTCATGCTGCCTTGCCGCAGCTGCACGAACTCGTTTTCCATTTAACGTTGTACTGGAGGGGGTACAAACTCCTCTTCGAACGCGGCACAAAAAGTCGTCCACGAGATCGCCTCCTCTCCGTGATCAAATTGGAGAGATCGTCGATGCACGTCCCACCAATCATGCGCGTTGAGGCGGAGCTGTAGTTGCGCGCAGGCGACGCGCTTTTCTTCGGGGACCTCTAGCAGAGCGAAGTGATCTTCAAGTTCGGCCAACCAATCTAGAGCTACGACTGGGTCCTCAGTCCCGTTGAATGGGGTATTGCAGACTTTCTTGAAGTGGCCAAAGTCGAAGGCAGTCACGTCCCTCGTCCTTGGAATTTGCGGCGTCTCTACTTCAAGCACGGGCTGTTCCACCGGAGTCGCTGGCATTGCCGCGGACTGGTTGGATGCCAAAGTCTGAACGATCTGCTGCAGGGTATCTACCTGCTTCTGTTGGACTGAGAATCGTGCTTCTATATTGTCTTGAAACTTGAGCTGACTCTCTTCCGCCCGCTTCTCGGTCCATTCATAGCGAGCCTCGTCCCTTTGTTGGTTTGCCTCCAACATCTGCAACATTCGTTGGACGGGATCGATGCTTGGCACGGCTCGCTGGCTCTCTGAACTTCCCGAAGTATCCGAACTACTTTTTTGGCCTTGCATTTCGTCCGGTGTTTGCGCTGCAGATTGCGCTGGAGCCACTCCTTCAAAAAAAGGTAAATTACATTAGGATCATAATGTATTATGGACTTATTGCATGAACGTATCTCATTTTGGCCTAGCGAGTTCAAGAGTTCGCACAGGAATTTTGATCGTTAAAGGAACTTTTCCAGCACGAAGTCTAAGGAACTTGAATCTGTGCTCTGATACCACTATGTCACGACCCGATTCCTTAGAATCGTTTGAGGCGTCCCCCGAATCGTGACCGCCGTGCGGGCCTGGAGTTGCGCCCGCACAAGACTTTAATGATTTGCATAGCAAGCACATATTCAGAGTATGCAGATAAATTGAAACACAGATTTGAAACATAGAAAAGTTCTCTTTATTGATAATGAATATCTATTACAAACTCTTGAACGAGTTAGCTAATATGCCGAACGGCTTACAAAAGAGATGACTCAAAATGAGATAGCAGTCCTGTACATTACATCCCTTTATAAACTCAAAACGATAAAGACCTCCAGGCTGGAGGATAGCTTTTCCACGGAGCTGCATTTGTGTATGAAGAGTTGCAGCTTCGGACTTCAAAAGGCTTCGAGGGTGCGGTAAAGATGCGCCAACAGCTGGACTGGATCGGGAAGACGACTTCGGCTCCTCGCTCGGTTTGCCTTAGTGCGGAGAACCTGTTTCAACGAGGGTCATCATATCGAAATATGCTGGTGAAGGCGAGCTAGCCGAACTATACCAATCAACACGTTGTTTAGTGAAGCATGCATATTTTGTGGGTTTCTATCTTGCCTTAGTTCATTTACAAGTAAGCAGCATATTGAATTTACTGAAATGAACGTGCCACCGTTCGGTAGAATTTACCTGCCCGTCTGAATTACCTGCACAATACTTACCATGCCTTCCCTGAAACGAAGACACAAGTTAGTATACAACAGGTTTAAATATACAATAGATCACTGGAGTTGCCATTAAGGACACTAGTCATAGACGAGAATAGTTTGCAGCGAAAGTACAGTGGTGCTACAAGCCATTCCGTCTAGTACAGTTGACTATACAGTAGGGTTCCGCCCGGACCGGATCGGTGCCAGTGCCCCAGCGACCGTCCGCAGGAACCAGTTACCTTGTGCACAAGTTGTCCGTGATCGAACAGTACGTTGCTAAGTTAACAGTTTATGCAGTTGAGGCAAACAGTAGTACGGGACAGTCGGTATTGCATGATTCATTTAACATAGCCTCATTGAACAGTTTAGCACATACAAGGTGTTCCATACTTAGCACGATTTATAGAACAGTTATGAACGAACTAGCATACAGTATGATAACAGTTCACATATTTGATTGACAAGCATAAGAACCAAGTCTATTTTCTTTTATCTTGATTTCTTTTATTATTACTTGGTATCGTTTGATCGGGGCATAGAAGAGTGCAGATTTATTAGCTGTGAAGCTTGAAAGCAGGACTAGCTAATCGGGTTGGTAGCCACTCACTTAGATTATTAGAAGGAGAAGGAAAGAGGCGCTTCACGACTCCGCTCTCAAGCCGCCTACTGCTCGTTCACCTGCACACGAACAGCTCGATTAATCCTTCTTCCTCTCTTTCCAAGTCTCGGAATAGAAGTGCAAGTCAATGAACGAAAACAATAAAAACCATCGAAACCGTTCAAGGAAAACAAGCAAATCCCAAAACCAACTCAAAGCACGAAAGCAACAAGCGACATCGAAAACCGAGGCAATAAAAGATAGCAGCGGAGAGGTCCCTCCTGACTCTGCCGCTAAGCCGATCCTTGGGGCGCAGTCCACTGAATATGGGAATCGATTTCGAAGAAACAAATCCATAACGAGGACGAGTTCTTAATTCAATCTATCCCGATCGGACGATACCGTCTTGTGTTTCTTAGCCGCGATCTCCGCACCGGGAGAACGGGACGCTACATCCTACCCAACTAATTGGAAGTTTCGTCCCGAAACTTAAGAATAGGACCTACCGTTAGGGATTATTCTGTTGCGGGCGACGGTTAAGGCGGCTCAATGGACAGTCACGAACGGTATGGTTTGCTTCACCGCAAACTAAACATAACCCAAGTTTCATGCGGCACTTATCTATTGTGTGCCCCGGCCGTCTACAGAAATGGCATACTTTGTCTAACTTTTCTCCATGCTTGCCATCGTTGTTCGGACGCTTTGCAGCATTGTTTCCTCTATCGTTGCTTTGGCGTTTGTGATTGTAGGTATGCACAGCGCCGGCAGGAACGTGAGGATAGAGTGATTCAAGCGACAGGGCGTGATTTATGACTTCACGCATCGTACGATACTGAGGAACGGCTACGTGCGAATGGATGGCAGGGCGTAGTCCACCTTCAAACCTTCTATCTCGACTCGCTGCATCAGGTAAATAGGCCCTAGCGAATTTGGAGAGTCGGTTGAATTCGGCGGAGTACTCCTTAATTGTCATGCTGCCTTGCCGCAGCTGCACGAACTCGTTTTCCATTTAACGTTGTACTGGAGGGGGTACAAACTCCTCTTCGAACGTGGCATGAAAAGTCGTCCACGAGATCGCCTCCTCTCCGTGATCAAATTGGAGAGATCGTCGATGCACGTCCCACCAATCATGCGCGTTGAGGCAGAGCTGTAGTTGCGCGCTGGCGACGCGCTTTTCTTCGGGGACCTCTAGCAGAGCGAAGTGATCTTCAAGTTCGGCCAACCAATCTAGAGCTACGACTGGGTCCTCAGTCCCGTTGAATGGGGTATTGCAGACTTTCTTGAAGTGGCCAAAGTCGAAGGCAGTCACGTCCCTCGTCCTTGAAATTTGCGGCGTCTCTACTTCAAGCACGAGCTGTTCCACCGGAGTCGCTGGCGTTGCCGCGGACTGGTTGGATGCCAAAGTCTGAACGATCTGCTGCAGGGTATCTACCTGCTTCTGTTGGACTGAGAATCGTGCTTCTATATTGTCTTGAAACTTGAGCTGACTCTCTTCCGCCCGCTTCTCGGCCCGTTCATAGCGAGCCTCGTCCCTTTGTTGGTTTGCCTCCAACATCTGCAACATTCGTTGGACGGGATCGATGCTTGGCACGGCTCGCTGGCTCTCTGAACTTCCCGAAGTATCCGAACTACTTTTTTGGCCTTGCATTTCGTCCGGTGTTTGCGCTGCAGATTGCGCTGGAGCCACTCCTTCAAAAGAAGGTAAATTACATTAGGATCATAATGTATTATGGACTTATTGCATGAACATATCTCATTTTGGCCTAGCGAGTTCAAGAGTTCGCACAGGAATTTTGATCATTAAAGGAACTTTTCCAGCACGAAGTCTAAGGAACTTGAATCTGTGCTCTGATACCACTATGTCATGACCCGATTCCTTAGAATCGTTTGAGGCGTCCCCCGAATCGTGACCGCTGTGTAGGCCTGGAGTTGCGCCCGCACAAGGCTTTAATGATTTGCATAGCAAGCACATATTCAGAGTACGCAGATAAATTGAAACACAGATTTGAAACATAGAAAAGTTCTTTTTATTGATAACGAACATCTATTACAAACTCTTGAACGAGTTAGCTAATATGCCGAACGGCTTACAAAAGAGATGACTCAAAATGAGATAGCAGTCCTGTACATTACATCCCTTTATAAACTCAAAACGATAAAGACCTCCAGGCTGGAGGATAGCTTTGCCACGGAGCTGCATTTGTGTATGAAGAGTTGCAGCTTCGGACTTCAAAAGGCTTCGAGGGCGCGGTGAAGATGCGCCAACAGCTGGACTGGATCGGGAAGACGACTTCGGCTCCTCGCTCGGTTCGCCTTAGTGCGGAGAACCTGTTTCAACGAGGGTCATCATATCGAAACATGCTGGTGAAGGCGAGCTAGCCGAACTATACCAATCAACACGTTGTTTAGTGAAGCATGCATATTTTGTGGGTTTCTATCTTGCCTTAGTTCATTTACAAGTAAGCAGCATATTGAATTTACTGAAATGAACGTGCCACCGTTCGGTGGATTTTACCTGCCCGTCTGAATTACCTGCATAATACTTACCATGCCTTCCCTGAAACGAAGACACAAGTTAGTATGCAACAGGTTTAAATATACAATAGATCACTGGCGTTGCCATTAAGGACACTAGTCATAGACGAGAATGGTTTGCAGCGAAAGTACAGTGGTGCTACAAGCCATTCCGTCTAGTACAGTTGACTATACAGTAGGGTTCCGCCCGGACCGGATCGGTACCAGTACCCCAGTGACCGTCCGCAGGAACCAGTTACCTTGTGCATAAGTTGTCCGTGATCAAACAGTACGTTGCTAAGTTAACAGTTCATGCAGTTGAGGCAAACAGTAGTACGGGACAGTCGGTATTGCATGATTCATTTAACATAGCCTCATTGAACAGTTTAGCGCATACAAGGTGTTCCATACTTAGCACGATTTATAGAACAGTTATGAACGAACTAGCATACAGTATGATAACAGTTCATATATTTGATTGACAAGCATAAGAACCTAGTCTATTTTCTTTTATCTTGGTTTCTTTTATTATTACTTGGTATCGTTTGATCGGGGCATAGAAGAGTGCAGATTTATTAGCTGTGAAGCTTGGAAGCAGGACTAGCTAATCGGGTTGGTAGCCACTCACTTAGATTATTGGAAGGAGAAGGAAAGAGGCGCTTCACGACTCCACTCGCAAGCCATTTACTGCTCGTTCACCTGCACACGAACAGCTCGATTAATCCTTCTTCCTCTCTTTCCAAGTCTCAGAATAGAAGTGCAAGTCAATGAACGAAAACAATAAAAACTATTGAAACCGTTCAAGGAAAACAAGCAAATCCCAAAACCAACTCAAAGCACGAAAGCAACAAGCGACATCGAAAACCGAGGCAATAAAAGATAGCAGCGGAGAGGTCCCTCCTGACTCTGCCGCTAAGCCGATCCTTGGGGCGCAGTCCACTGAATATGGGAATCGATTCCGAAGAAACAAATCCATAACGAGGACGAGTTCTTAATTCAATCTATCCCGATCGGACGATACCGTTTTGTGTTTCTCAGCCGCGATCTCCGCACCGGGAGAACGGGGCGCTACATTTGTTGAAGGCTCCTGATAGTCATGCTTGGTACAACTCAATGCACTATTGAGCTAAGAGACGTTTCTCGTCGAACGCTTCTAACTCTTGTAGTCTTCGACGGTGATTGTCGTCAACGGTAAATTGGTTGGAGAGTTCCACTCGGAGCAAGAAGATTTGGATCTCGAGAGGGAGGACTGTCTCTCTCTTGTAGACTAAGAAGAATGGCATACTGCCAGTAGGTGTCTAGACCTTGGTTCGATAGGCCTAGAGACATTCACCCAATTTCTTATTCCATTCGCTCTTATTGGATGACACAAACTTTTTTAGTAGCTTTATGATGGTTTTGTTGAATGCTTCTGCCAGACCATTTGCTGCTGGGTTGTAGGCTGTCGAGGCTACATTCTGGATTTAATTTTTTTATAAAACCGATAAAAAGTATGCCTTGTAAACTATGGATCATTGTCGTAGATGATCCTCCATGGAAAGCCAAAGCGATATATGACGTGATGCTTGACAAAGTTGATCACATTTAGGTCTTGACTTCAGCAAGTGGAACAACTTCCTCCATTTGGAGAAGTAGTCAGTGATAGACAATATGAACCGATGTCCCTTAGAAAAAGGTGGACTAATTAGCCCGATAATGTCCATTTCCCACGCTTCAAACAGCCAAGATGCTATCGTTGGGTGTATAAATTCTGAGGGCTGGTGGATAAAGTCTGCGTGGATTTGGCACGCTTGGTACTTTCTCGCATAGTCAATAGCCTCCGCTACCATTGTCGGCCAATAGTAATCAATTCTCCGGAGATGGTCCTGTAGCTTGGGTCTGGGTTGATGGGCACCACAAATCCCGTCGTGAGCATCACAAAGAGCCTGCTTCGCTTCTATATTTGATAAGCATCGTAGTAGAAGACCATAGTAGGAATGATGATACAATATTTTGGTAGCTGTATCATAATAGAACTGGAGGGAACGTCTTCTAATGGAAGTGGCTTCCTTTGGGTTCTTGGAGAGAATTTCATAGACTACTTAGTCAATAAATGGGATACTCCAGTCCTAGGAGTCGATGCTTGTCTCTACTGAGTATCTCAGGCACAGACAAAGGTTGTTCTTTGGACAGACCAGCTCTTGATCGACCATGGTGATTAGTTCATGAGTATTGAATGGAACAGCTAAAGAGGCTGTGAGGCCGGCTAGGGCGTCAGCCTCGATGTTTTAAAGTCGAGGAACGTGCTCTACGAAGAACCCCTCAAAGGTGGAGATTATTCCAAGCACGTCTTAGTGGTTGGGAATCAAGCCCTCGTCGTATTCACCCCTGACCTGACTGACTATCATCTTGGAATCGATGTAGTCTTTCAGGTAGTCCACTCACACTTGTATAGCGAGTCAGAGCCTAATGACTGGGGCATTGTACTCTGCCACATTATTGGAGCATATCTCTGTGAGGGAGTAAGCACGGTTTATGACTAGATCATATGGGAAAATCAGTACTACCCCGACGCCAGCGACAATATCGTACTTGGGCCCTGTTCTTGAAGCACCGTCAAAGATCATTTGCCAAACGGCTTCTTCGCTTGTGGTCATGTTTGAGCCCATTACTTTATTTGGGATCTCCTCGTAGAGCTTTAAGGTTTTTGGTACAAAGTGGGCTACCAGAAAATCTGCCAATGCTTGGCCTTTGACCGCCTTTTGTAGGACAAATACCATATTGTATGGCGACATCAGTATTGTCCATATGGCTAGCAAGAATTAAGCACTCCAGATTTAGTCATAAGGATCCTGAGAGGATTAACTCACGAGATCACATGAATGGTTTGTCCTACCATGTAATGTCGGGTTTTTTGAATGACGAAGACCAGAGCGAGACACTCCTTCGCAATGGGGTTGTATCTGTGGTCTGCACCGACCATCATTCTGCTGAGATAGTAGAGGGAATATTCGTGACCTGTATTACTTTTCTGGGCTAGTAGAGCTCTGAGGGAGTGATCTAGTGCCAGCACATATAGTAAGAAGGGTCTTCCAATAATAGGGCCCACTAATACTAAGGAATTCATGAGATACTCCTTGATGTCATCGAAGGCGCGCTAGCATTCTTCGTTCCAGACAAAGGAGACTCCCTTCTTCATAAGCTGAATGAATGTCTGACAACCTCTAAAGAGGTTTGATATGAACCTCCTAATGTATACCAGTCTTCCTTGAAGGCCACAAAGTTCTCTAAGGTTCTTCGGTGGATGCATTTCAAGGATGGCTTTAGTCTTATCGGGGTCCACGTAGATACCCTTCAAAGTTATGAAAACCCCCATAAATTTGTCACTAGAGACTCTCATGAAGGATTTGGTAGAATTCATCTTAAGCTGGTGCACACGCATCAGGTCGAACACAGTCATCAAGTCTTGGAGGTGATCATCTTTAGAGCGACTATTGAAAGCGATGTCATCAACATAATAATCCACTATCTTGCATAGATGTTCACGGAAGATGGTGCTCATAGCTCGTCGGTATATATCACTTGCGTTCTTCAGACCGAAGAGCATGACTGTGTAGCAGTATACTCCTATCGGCGGTCGAAATGATTTATGCTTTTCGTCATCAGAAGATATCTTGATTTGATTGTAGCCTGAGAATCCATCCATGAAGACAGGCGCTCGAAGCCACAAGTATTGTTGATCATTATATATGTGATCGGAAGGGAAAACTCGTCCTTAGGGTATGCCACACTCAGATCACAAAAGTCAATGCAGATCAGAATCTTTTCTTTTTTTGATGACAAGCACGATGTTGGCTACCCAATCCAGATGTTGTTCCTCGCAGACAAATCTACTAGCTATCAGTTTGTTGACTTTAGGTTTGATGGCATTCATGATGTTCGACAGAAACCATCGTTGTTCTTGCTTGACTGGCTTAGCGTTCGACAAAATATTGAGTTTATGGATCACAATTTGGGGGTCCAGTCCCGGCATATCTTCATAACTCTAGGTGAAGTCATCGATGTATTCCCTGACGATCTATAACAGGGATTCCTGATCCCCATAAGATAGACTCTTGCTGATGAAGATCGATTTAGGGGAGGATTCGTCGCCCAGATTGATTTGTACGATTTCGTCCTCAGTAGAAGTTTCTCGTTATTCGAACAACATCTCCCATTGTGTGTATAGGCGTTGGTCCTATGGTTCTTCTTCAAAGAGTTCAGGTCGATCCTTGTCGTCTTCCTCAGGATCAACTGACACCATATTGGCAGACAATGTTTGTTTGAGGATTTTCTCGATACTGACATCAAATTCCCAAGAGAAAGATTCTGAAGAGTGACAGTATGACTCGTCTTCTTAATCCAAGCCTTTGAGGCTTGGGGGAGGCATGACGTACCCTAAGTCATGCTTGGTCTTATGGTAGTAATCCTTGGACTTGCCTGCAGGAGCCTGTAGACGTAGAGGCAACCATCATCATTTACGGTAGTTCAAGCCCCTTGTGGCTTTCAGATCGTATCCTATTTTATGGATGAGGTGCTTGTTTTGTGAACTGTACCGATGAAGTAGTATTTTGTCGGTATCGAGTTTTGTTAAAACTTTCTCTGGGACGGAGTCTCCACTTTGCCAAAGATGATGAGTTTTCTTCCCTCTTCCTTGCTGGAACTATGAAGTAGGAGTTTTGACTGGGGAGAACTCGGTTCACTGCATAGGTGGAAGTCACCGGTGTATGCAGGTGCAAGCCTAGACCGTGCTCCCTGGAGTATAATGTGCTGAGATATGCAATATCTGAGTAGTTCAAATATAGTCCTTTATTCATAAAATAAGGTATCTTATTCTCAAGAATTATATCGTCAAGAGAAGGGACGTTAGCATGAGCGGCTACGTACTCCTCCAGTTTGTCCTCTCCAAGATCTATCCCAGTACGAGTGACGACTTTAGAGGTCTTCTACACAACTTTACCACTAGGGTTCAGAATTCATGACAGGTGCCGGATCTTCCTTCAGCAATCAACTTGGTCTCTGAAGACGAATGACCAGAGGTTCAGGTGCTTTCCTGTATAGTTTCACCATGAGGAGAGGGGCTATTTCGGGAGCGCTTGCTTTGAGATAAACTCTCAAGGGCTCGTCCAATGTTGTCCTAGTCTCTACCTTATCGTCGGCATCATTGCCACATTCATCTTGGTGGACTTTCTTGTAGAGAATCGAGTTAGAGTAATAGGCCTCGACCCCTTTGAATGGATCCATGTTGGCAAATTCTGTCTTGACGATGCCCTGATTGTCCACGTACGATCATGTTTTGATGTATCTATGGAAGTTCCAACATGACATTGTAGGATACGTCTATGACTATGACGTAGTAGGTGACCTCTATTTTCAAGTTGTCGACCTGATATTTCAAGCGAATCTTATCCAGTGGATAGCTCCTCCCTACGTTGAAGCCACTGATGGTAGTATTGGTTGCTGCCAGGCGAAACATCGGGATACCCAAGGTCTGAAGTAGTCTTTGCGGGATAATGATGATTGACGAACCGGTATTTATGTGCATCCGGTCTGCCTTGATGGCACCGATGTACCCTGTGTAATACAGACGACGATCATGTCGATTATTCTTCAGCAACATGTCTTATTGCGAGAACATGATATTGGGTAGCCTTCATCACATTATTGCGGTGGGGACATACAACAGGATCTTCAGCTGGCGGCTTGACTTGCGCCAGGTCAGTATTAGCATTCTGCAATGCCTCACTCAGAGCAACCCAAGTATCATTGGAAAGTCGAAGAAGCTCAAATAGTGATAACTTTGCTGGGATATTGGCCACTTGTGCCAAGATATCAAAGTTGTAGGGCTTTTCCAGCCCCTGAGCAGTATCTTTAGGTAACGGTTTATCGAAGCAAGTTTCTTTTTACTTGGACTTGTCTGTTGCTGGAGGTTGGGATGGACCCAGAGATGCAGCAATTGGAAGCTCACCATCGTCAGGTATGTCGTACTCTCGTTGGTACGCCAGTCCTGACCTCGTTGTTCCTGCTATAGCTTCTTCAGAGGGAATAGAAATCGTATAACAGGACTTTGGCTTCTTGCCCTTGGACTTGGTGGTGGAAGGTATTGCCTACTGCATCAAGTAGGAGGTATCAGCCCGGCTGTTTGGTCACGAGCTGGCGGAAGATTAAAAACATCTATTATTTTCCTGGGGATCAGGATCACTCCACCTTGGGCTTCCGTCGCCAAAAAGTTGTCGAACTGGAGAGATGCCATGTTCGCGGCAACTATTTTGTCATCGAAGTCCAAGGTAAGAGCCTTAGTGTCGAGCAGACGCTAGATATACCATTTTAGTGTATAGTAATCCCATGTTGCATGGTGGACGTATCGATGGTAGTAGCAGTACTTTGGATTATTTATCTTGATTGCCTTAACAGGACATTTGACGTCGGAAAGCCGAAGCTTGTTTCCTTTTTTTAGCATGTCAAAGATTTCCATGACATTATCATCTTCGAAGGAATAAGTTTCCTTCAGTTTTAGAGCCTCTGTAGGCTTTTGCTTGGGCTTCTTGGTTATATTGGTGATAAGAGCCTGCTTTCCCTTGCTATCTTGGGCGATATTGTCGCCGCTGCTGTTGTTGTTATTGTTATTGTTATTGTTATTGTTGTTGTTGTTGTTGTTATTGTTGTTGTTGTAAGGTCATTTTTCTCTATCATCAGCGATGGGGATCTGCATTCCCAAGAGGCGGGCGTCCTTTACTTTCTTCTCAGCCCCGACAACGTTTATGATGAATGCCGTCAAGTCTTTAAACTGAGAGTGCCCATCCAAAACCTGACCATGGGAAGGAGATTTCTCCGGCAGGTGTCCACCAGTGTGGACTCAAGGTTACCACAGATAACTTTAGCGCCGCTTGCCTGATCGCTCGATGTATTCTCGTACAGACTCTCTCTTTTTGCGTGATATCTATCAAAAAGACATCATCATGTCATTTCTCTTATCGTAGAACTGAGCAAGAAAAAGACCTTTGAGATCGTCGAATGATGAAATATAGTTGTCCTGGAGGCTGTAGAACCAATCGAAGGCTATTCCAGACAATGCTCGACAAAGAGCTTGGTTAAGAGGGTAGATATTCCGTTGCCGTCTTGAAGTAACTAATGAACTGACGGAGGGATGTCTTTCTATCAAACGGAATCACGTTGAAGGGCTTGTACTTGGGCGGGTATGGTATATCTCTCCATTCGAGAGGATACGGTTGTCAGATCCCAAGATCGTGCAATGAGTCTCGATTTCCCATTGAGTCAAGGTGGACCTAGAGTTCTTGAACCTTCCGTATTATTTCCCTAGCTTCATCGACTGCGGAAGGAGTGGATGATCTAGGCAGGGGATAATTACTGCCAGTGGATAGAGCAGATTCATTTGTATCTCTGTTGGTTCCGGGGTCTAGGCTTGCTTAACCAGAGGCTCTTGCTTGTTGTGAGGCCATATTTGCCTTAATTTTCAGCATTATCTGGGTCAAGACTTGTATTGATGCGCTCATGGTCTGCATCATGGCCTCGAGGGTTTTAAGGCATTATCGATTGTTAGGGCCCTCGTGATCGTCCCTTACCATGTATGTTGTTCTTATATGGAGAGAAATATATGGGATGATAGACGTCATACTTTTTGTCTCAGACTCTTGCTGTGAATAATTATCCAGGAAAGTTGGTAGGGACATATACTATTCGGACTCTGAGTAAACACTACCCCCAGCGTAGGAACTGCATCCTCTTGACGAAGGTGGCACCCCGAGGGATCTCAGCCGGGTGAATGCCCTTGGTTGCAGCCGTTGAAATGCCGACTGCCTTTTTGTAGGTACTGTTGCTTTGTTACAACATCAATTAATGATAATATTGGCACATTGAAGTCCTGGGGAGGATACTTCGTATGTCGTAGTTGTTTTTCTCGCTTTGCGCTTGTGATTGATCACGTTGTGCAAGTCAAGCGAGGGATGATTCACCTTTGCACCCTTCTTATGAGCCCGGGTAGACCGAACATATGGGTGCATAGGTGTTGACTTTGCTTTCCGACCTGGGTCACAAGAACTTGCCCCAAGTTGCTAACGGAAGACTCTTTAGACTGACCTTGTCATATTTCTACTGCGGGCTGGACACTTGGGTCAGTTTACTATGACTTTCAGTTAGGGGCATGCATAGTTAGCGGCGCCTGCTGATAGTCGATCGAATGAGCATTTACTTGAGCTTGGCAAGCTCGTATTGCCCTAGACTTCTTCGTCCTAGCATGCGTCAATGTGTTGTATGAAGAGTCAAAGTTTACATCTTCGCTTTTCTCAGTATGGAGTATGAAGTCAGCGCTGTATGAGATTCGATCGAAGAAAAAACTTTTATGGCTGTCTTGGCCACATACGGCCCTCTGCCTGTGGCTGCCGAGTTGTGCCGCATAGTCCTCCTCATACGACTTTTGACGTGGCCTCATGGAACGTGTCTTAGCATCAAACTCCTGTCATCGTAGTATTTTTCTCTTCCAGAGCTCAAGTGTTGAGCGCTTTCCTTGTTCGAAGAGGCTACCGCACGAAGGGCGTCAGCTCGTGGGGACGCATAATATACGTATCCTATGGCAGAGAGAGAGAGAGAGAAAGAGAGAGAGAGAGAGAGAGAGAGACGAGGAGCACATGCTCCTAGTTGGGTGAGGAACAACGACCTTTGCAACCCATGTCCTACGGGTCTTCTTAGGCTTTGCCAGCCTTGGAGAAGCGTCACCCTCATAGAGCATTTTCTCATAGGCTTGCTGGTCGAAGCGTACAACCAGCATCCTCTAGGTCAAACCCAGCTTTGATGCATCAGACTGTGTCATGACCTTCTCATAAAAGGAGAAGGAAGTCCCAAGATGAGTCGCCACCTTCTTTGCCATAGTTGTAAGTTTGGGAAAACTTATGTTTAATAACACATAAAAAGGTACAAAAAGATCCTAGACAGAAAATCTAAGTAGACTATTTTTTATCTGGGTAATGTGATAATGGAGATCGAATACTGCAGTGACTCTTTTACTTTATTGATGGTCCAACGAGTGAATGAGGGATGCTCTCTTCTCTTCTCTCTCTTGAGCTTGTGTACACATACATAGCACATCTGGAAGGGTATGGTCGCTGAAGTAGAAAAAGCAAGCCCATCTTTGGGATATCTAAGTTGCTCCTAATTATAGCCATCATGTTGGTGGGCTATAGGTGCTACATATGCTCCTGTTTGGTGGCCGTAGGGGGCTCCTTCAACAGAATACGGTTGTAACTGTAGGCTTATATAATGGCATGTTGCAACATATTCTTCATCCTTAACAGGATAAAGTTGGGTCAGGCCGAGCTGCCACGTAGACTTTTGTTAGGATTTACTGTTGCTGAACGTCTGGGCCGTTCTCGTCTTTTGTTTGCATGACTTGGTCAGCTTGATACGTGGCCCACATTTAATTGGAGAGAATCACGTCAGTTGTAACATAAAGATTTTGGCTCAGAAAATCTTGCCACGTTGGACGCATGAGACACATAGAATCTAGAATGCGTAGGGCCATAGATGCATAGAACCCATAAAGTCTGGAACACATAGAGATAGAGCCGCATGGAACGTATGGAGTCTGGAATGCATGGCCAGAGATGCATGGAACACATGGAATCGGGAACGCATAGGGCCTGAGACACATGTAACGCATGGAGTCTGGGGCACATGAAGCCAGAGGCCCATGGACTCTGGGACGCATGTGGTATCATACACGTGGCACTACACACCTGTCAGGAGTCATTATTAGTCTGACGAGTGATTCTTGTCGCTTAGTATGCTCACATTTTTTGAAGCATTTAGAAAATCTTTTTTGTCATGATTCTGTCAGACATAATCTTTGTGTCAAGCCTTTATGCGTCCAATATTTGGGGTACTTGGATGCTACTTTTTCTTGGTCGCATGGTCATCCTGCACCTTATTTCTTCTGAGTCATCTTTGGGGTGCATGGTTGTTCAACGCATGGATCTAAATTTTTTATGCTTCTACACCAGTCTCATTGGACTACATTGGATATGGTATTTAGATATCTTAAGGGTACTCTAGATTATAAACTTCACTATACTAGTGTTACTACCATATTTCTAGATGAGGGTAATTTGGTAAATTTATAAATATTTAATTTTAGTGACTAGTATTATTTATATCGTGATATATATATATATATATATATATATATATATATATATATATATATATATATATATATATATTTGTGCCTTGTATTATTTATTTCTAGTTAGTGGACTAGCCTATTAGTTAGACTTGACACTTGTGAACCAATTAGACTTGTCATGATAATTTGTTGAGCCCAACATGGACCAAGTCCAATAAACACATGCCCACTAACTAATTAGGAGGATTAGAGTTAAATTTTATTACTATAAAGAATTTTCATTATACCGCACCTTAATTACTCTTCATAATTAATCAATGGGGGGAGATTTAGACCTTACAAAGTTGCTTGGAGGAGGAAAATCTGGCCGACCCCTTCTCTCTCTCCTCTTTATTTACACTCTTATTTTATATCCCTAATTCATAGATCTCTAATTCCCTTTATCCCTCCATCAACCTCTCTCAATTCATTCATATTTTTCTCTCATTTTTACCACTCAAGGAGCATTGGAACTTGGAGTTGCAAGGAGCATAGGAGAAGGTGATTTAGCAAGGAGATCGTGTCCGTAGAAATAATTTATTAGAAATCTATCTCCCAATTGGTAAATTCTGAATTTCTCTTCATTGCAACCTCTAATTCATGTATTCAACTATTAGAAATTATATCTTGGCTTAGGGCTACCCATAGGATCAAGAATTAGGTGTATATGACTTGTATTATGAAAGTTACATAATAATTTGTGTCCAATTAGGGGAAATTTTCGAGATTGACAAATCAAGTATGTGTCATGAGATCAATTAGATCTAATTAGACTTAGATCGGGGTTGTAGAACTAGATATGTGTCCATAATTGGACACGATAGAGCGTATCATAGTATCTTATGATACGGTGTGATGCGGGATTCATTTTGTGTGATTTGTGTAAATGCTCTTCAATCCCTATTGTAACAAGTTGCATTAGTTGGGTAATAGTGTATTTGATATGTAGGAATATTTATGGTGGAGTATTAGGAGTTTTGGTATCTCATTTGGGGGCGTATTAAGGGTATTCTAGTGGTGCACTATATGTGTTTGATGTAATGACTTTTGTATTGTAGAGAGTGTTATCTACTATATTATATAGATATACTTATATATGTAGTTGTAGTAGCATTTTGTATATATACATATATACCTACATGTGTGTCTCTATTTATGAATGCAAGTATACATATAAATCGGGTTGTATTATTGCTGACAGTGTATTATGGAGCTCGGGCATGTGGCAGTAAGTGAGTTCACTGATGCAGTGAAGTATGATACCATAGATAGATGGGAGTTAGGGTTGTAGTTGCAGGCATGCATCTGCACAAATAATAGAGCATAGGGTGATCTGCAGGTTGCAAATGTAGCAAGGGTTTTCCTGTACTTTAGTATTTTATCATGGGGCTTGTATAGGAATGCACAGCAGTGGGTGTAGCCTGATACCAATACCCATACAGTGTGTTTAGTTAGGTTAGAGGTATCATATATTGAGTATTAGATGAAGGGTGAGTTGACAGTGAGCATTATAGTTGAGGTCTGTCACAGATTTTCTGTGGAGGATAACTTGATGCAGGTCTGTTCCAAACATGAGTTAAGATAGCAGCAGCAACAGTAGGTAACTAGAGATGGGGGGGGGGTTGCACTACTGTGAAGTAACTGCAGTATATACTACTGCAGTAAGAACACATCAGCACCAGTAGTGAATAGGTAGGGGAAGAAGTCAAGTGTATGATTATCAACAGTGGCAGCAACAGTGATTCAGGTGTGGGGGGGGGGGGGGGGTAAGAGGTATTATGTGTTGGTGTGTGATGATTTGGTATTAGTTATATTATGTTATAGTAAGTTAGTTTAGTGTCAATAGCTATATAACAGTTAGTACTTAGTGTAGTGAATTATGTTAATCAATATTGTCAGTTGTGATTATGGGAAAGGGGAGTGTAATATCTGGCAACAGTGCACTACAATACTATTGTACAGTATTAAGTGTGATACCTCACTAGTATTAGTGAAGGCTAGGGATGTAAGGGTATTAGGATGTATGGAATAGATGTAGTGGGATGAGTAAAGTAATTTGAGTGCCAGATAATCACATAATGATGTGTTTGTGCAACTGGTTTGGGGTATTAAGTCAAAAAATAAATGGTGGTGTTAGATGTCAGTTACTTGGTATCAATTAGTGTAAGTTCAGATTTTAGTAAGTATAACTAGTGGGTCTGCTAGTGTTAAGTTAAATATTAGTTATAAATTAGTGTTATGATATAAATGTTAGTAATGTATGTAAGTTATGTAATATATACATATCAGTAGATACACTCTATTAGATAACAATTAGAGGGTTGTGGTGTTAGTTAGTATTATAGTGTTAAGTTTAGACTAACCTAAGGTATTAGCTAGTAGTGGTCCAGAAGTGTAGGAAATCACCTTGTATAGCTATAATTAGTTAGTATTAACTAGTTATTGACCAAATAAGACATATTAACCTAGTGAGACCAAGAAATAACTAATGTGACTTAGAAATAATCTAGTAAAGCATTTTTATTGCATTTTAGCTCATTTCTCATTTTATATCACCCAATTTGACATACCATTCATATCTAGGTGTATGTGTGACACCAGCTCGGATATCGAGGTACATCATTTGCTCCGGAATAGAGGCGAGTATATTCTCTTATAGTTTTCTTATTTGATAGTCTCTATATTCCATGTATTTAGTATTGAGATATTTGATTCCTAATACGATGTTTACACAGATTGGTATACGTGAATCATTGCCATGAGATATTATTATCGTGATAACTCAGTGATTACCGTGTCGTGCTTCGTGATTACTTAGTGATTATGTGATATCTTCATGATTATATAGACAGTGACCATAGTGCATGATATTATAGATCGTGCAACGTGATATACGTGTTATAACATATCATAATTTGGATCCATGTACTAGTCGGAGAATGGGGGAAATATTAGTAAATATATGATCATACCTTATAGCCCATGATATTGTCATGACCCGCACCCAGAATAGGGGCATGAGTACGTGGGTACGTCCAGCCTACTCTGCAACATCGATGGTAGAACGCTGTCTAGGTCATGATACTATCTAAACAATCTCACACGAGTATCCAACTCCATAAGGAGACGCATATATCATAATATAATATATAAATACTCAATCACAAAATTAAAGCACGATGAGATATCAAAGAAAATAAACAAAATACAACACAAGTCTAAACCGAATAATCTAATCCATACTATAATATCCAAGTCTCAAAGTATGCCGGAGACAAATTCGGTACCAATAACTGCAAAAAAAAACTAACTAAATAACTAGTGATCTTGGCTAGACCTCTCGGAATCACAACTAAAATAAAAGATCCAAGGCTGCATCTACTCTCCCTGTGGTCCATAATATGTCGGACATCAGTCCTCTAAGTCGCAGTCTGGAAAAATATTTCCAATCAGGATGGTGCAAAGTACATCTCTAATAGCAGTTCTAAAGCAATTATATTAACTATATAGCAGTAAATATATGTAAATATACAAGATGCATATATATATATACAAGAGATGCACAATAAAGGAAATACTGGAAATAAATACAAGAATAAACAATATGACAATGAACAAGAACACTAATGACTAAGTGTATGAGTACTAGCTTTAACATGTGATTGGCTTGGAAACTTGTACAGGAATAATGGCCTGGTTAGTCATACGTGCGATGTTTGACCAATACTAACATATGAACAAGACTTGTACATAAAGGGTATGATCATATATCTACACTAAAATACTCTCCACCCTCGACTGGTATAGTAGATCCAACCATGGTACGCTATGGCACGAGATTCTCTAGAAAGGTAGCAAGTCTCCCCAATAATCAGTGTCTGTACATAGACAAGATAATCAATGAAACAAGACTTGTACAAGATACACCATATACAAGGAATAATATCTCATGACGAGATTCGGATATACCAATCCGTGTAACCATCGTGTCAAGAAACATGGATATCTACACTAAATATAATGAACATAGAGGATATCATAAACAAGAAACTATCAGAGAATGTACTCACTTGGGGTCCTTAGCTGGCAATACTAATGTCCTGCTCCTGAAGTCTCACAGAACATTCCAATGGTCCTATATACATATAATATAACATAATACATTATCAGCCATTATACTAGCACACACAATATAATTATGCTAAACTCAGCAGCTATACTAGGATGACACTGGTCAACTAGGGTTAAGTGTGCGTCTAATTGCATGGGTGTTACGTCTGTAATTGTTGTACAAGATTAGACAGTCAAAATAATACCGGTCTCGCCAGTACATTAGTGTACATAAGGCAGTCTGCTAATAATTTACAGGGTCACAGATCAAGGTAAATACGAAATATCCGTAATTAACACTAGGGTCTCATAGTACATATATACATATATATAGTCCTAACTAGCATGTAATTACTTATAATATACATATATACCATATATATATGTATATATCAACTAATAATTATATGTATACCAAATTGAATAATATACATATACTAAATATATATATAAATATACCAAACTGAATAATATACGCATATGCGTACGAGTTGGGTTTAATTTGCATAGCCTAGCAATCAACATCTAATGAATATGTCATGGAAATATGCTAGATTCTAATCGCCATCATACGTATATGCGTACACAACATGAATGTACAATTCGAACCTGTGCTCGTGAGAACGAGGGTGTTTGACGTCGAGGTGGGATGCTCCTGCTACTCCTGTTCAGGTGATGCTCAATCGCGTCATCGAGGGAGGAGGTCTGTCCGTCGAGGAGAAGCTCAGGTGAATGGCAGCGGGGTCGGATTCAGGTGTACGCTGTCGATGAGTCGTCGAGTTGCTGCTGTTCGTCGAGGAGAAGGAGGTCAGGTTCGTCGTCGTGAGGTCTGGCAGCGTTCAGCAGGGCAGGTTCAGCGATGAGCAGCGGGTCGAGGTTAGTTTCAGGCAAGGTCGAGTGCACGGTCGGGTTGGCAGGAAGGGGGTGGTCGGACTCGGTATTGGCGTCGGTTTCAGGCAATGGCGGGGGTTGTGATGGCTGTCAATGGCAGGGACAACGGGCTTCAGGCGGGAACAGCGGGCTTCAGTGGCTGAAGGAGAGGGAGGTGGAAGAGAACGACGGGGGTTGAAGCTCCGGTGGCTCAAGCGGGGTATACGGCAGATGATCGTGAGTCTCAGGTTTGGGCGAAAGAAGGAGATCTGGTCGAGGACAGGCATTCAGTCGAGGGCTCCGGTCGTGTCTACTCCAGTCGGCGGGAAGAACAGGAAAAAAGGAGAGGCGGGGTGGCGATCAGTGGATGAGTGCAGCGGTTCCGGTCGAGACTGGCGAGGCTTCTCCGGCGAGGGGATGAGGGTAGAGGCGTGCAGGAAGAAGATGATGAACATGAAGGGTGAGGGAGAAGTCGGCTGATGGCTTTTGATATTAGGGATAAAAGAAAAGGAAAATAAAGGAGATAATATATATATACAAAGGGGGTTGGGTGTTTGAACTAGAAAATTGGCTTGGTCAAACCCTTGGAAAAATATCTTGGCTTGTCATGTAGGTATTTCAAGGGCTAGGATTACATAGATTCAAAATGGATGGCTAGGATTTCATTTGGTTCAAAATTATGGAGGGCTATGGTTTGAGGAGGTTGATGTTGAGTGTTACACACTCTAAAATTATAGAAAAATTCACATAAAGGAGAAATAGGTTTATTCATGTATTATGTCCAATGGGGTGGACACCTTAATGCACTTTTGCATAAAAGTGCCAAATAATTAGAAAATTGTACAAAGTTGGATTTTTGGTTTAATTTTATTAAAATTAATATCATAGGTGTTCTAAAATTAATTAGAAGTACATGGGGCTCAAATTTGGTGGGACACAAGTGTCATGAACGTAGAAGACAATATAATATTATCATAATTTGAGTTGTTCAAAATGGGTCAAGATTGTGTCTCCAATTTTGATTGGAACGTACAAGAATACAAAGTTAGATTTATTTAGAATTAAATATAAACGTCCACGACGAATATTGTGCGACTAAAATGAAGCACAAGAGAGCATATTTATGAGTTACACAGAGGTCAGAATAGTAGGCTGGCATGTCTAGGACAAATGTGTGAAATTTGCTGGAAGACAAAAGCTAGGGTAGAGCTCCAAATATCGAAGCAACGGTAAGGCACAACAATTAAATAAAATTATAATTATTAATTATAACCCTAAATAATTAATCCCAAAAATTATAAATTAAATCCATAACACTATATTTTGGTCAGGGCTCCATCTAGTGGGCATCTAGGTCTAGTCTACTAACTCATGCATTAATGAACACTATATATAATACACACATATATATATACACATATCATACAATTATTTAAAATAAATACCCACAATACCTATAATATATAAAATAACAAAAATATCCCTATTTTCAGGATGTGGTAGTGATAAGTCTATCCTCCTTAAAAGAATTTTGTCCTCAAAATTTAAAATCCTCAATAATTGTATTTACTCATTATATATATTATTTTTCATCAAATTTAGATTCATCAAACATATAATCATAAAGTAAATCCATATTATTATTTCACAAAACTTTCATAATTCTATAGATATCATATTCCTGAAAATCTTCAAGTCTAAAATCATATTCCATTTTTATCAAAATCTCCTCCAAAATTTTAAGTTCGTATCTAAATACTCAAAAATTTAATATCCAATCTTTTAATTTAAATCCAATCAATGTATATTTAAAAAAAATTAAAAATCTCCTCCAAAATTTGAATTCGAGATCTAATCCATTAGTGATCTTATTGCTCGATTTCTTTTTCCACACAATACTCAATGATGTAATACTTACGAACTCTTCAAATACAATATCCAGATCATAAGTTTTAAAAATTTATATCTTCTAGTCAAATAAATATACTGATAATCTTCTTAATTCCTCAAAATTTAATGACAATTTCAATCATATCGTAATCTTCATAAAAATCAATAATTTAACAAATCGTCAATTCTGCCATATTAAGTTCTCAACTCTTTATTTAATTTAATATTTATCCTCAAAATTTAAGGCACATTGTCTCTCTTTGTCAAGTCATAACCTCTTCATTAATCTTCACTACGGTCAAACCCCCAACAATCAAGGTCTAATTTTTTTTTTACCTACAGTCATTCAACATGCAATCTAAAAATATATATATGGTTTATGGTCTATTTTGTCATGATATTGTTGTCTCTGTCAGGGTATACTACTAACTACATTCTAGCAAGAAAATTACTGATACAAGCTATGGTACTAAGAAATTAATCAATCAAACAGACGAAAAAGTAACAGAAGGAAGGAAAAGAACAGAACCTGCTAACACATCACCTAGACATCTTCAATCTCTAATATACACTTAACTCTGGCATATTCACTCACTAATTCCTATCTCTGTACACTGATACCCATATCAACTAATCACTAATCCACAAGATATTTATGGATACATCCATATTGTACACACCTGTCTATTAATACCAAAATCTGATACCAAGGACCTCTAACACAATCATAGGTCAAATGATGCACCCAAAGTTTGATACCTCTATCTCTTTAGGTAGCACAGTTTCTACTACAAGTACACCCACTGCTAGCTCTCTTATCTATTGAAATTGTTTATACTAGTTGTTCTTATCACTCAAGTGCACACCAAGTACAACATACCATACTAAGTACTGCTCCCTCTAATACAACTCTAGATGGACACCCAAGTCAGTTTGCAGTACTATCTCAAGCATTCTCAAGCCAATAGATCATTACACATGCACATCATCTACTCATATACAAATATATATTTTTTATCCACCATAAAATTTTATCCTCAAAATAAAATCTTCAAAATTTAACTTCTCGAACAATTTAAAATAAAATGTACCTACTTTCCTCAAAAGTCAAATATTCAATTATTGAAATAAAATTTAATCACTTCCAAAAATCTTTATAGCTTTGACTATGTTTATTGAATTGAATTTGAATCCTCAAAATTTAATAACATAAAATCTTAACTCCTCAAAAATTCTTAAAAACTAAAATTTATTTCCAATCTTTAAATCATAATTTAAATCCACATCTTGTAGTCTGATAGCTCTACTGTTAATCTTTCTCACTGTCCTCATCAATATATGTTATCAGATGATACCATAATTTAGTCCGTAAAATTTATCTCGATATAAAATCAAACTCAACAACGACACCAAGAATTTAATTTAATAACTGATCAATAAGAATTAAATTGAACAAGTGAGAACGGACGAAAACAAGGAAAAATATTTAAATTAAAAATTATAATAAGATTCTCAAGGGTCGTCCCAGGAATCTTTTAAAATTTTTATGATTGAGTATTCGCTCTCATCCTAGTATCCTATATACTATATCCTAGATCCTATTGCAGGCATGCAATGGTACAACTAAGATGTCGCACTACAACGATATCGTACAACTTGTGAAGTCCGACCTGCATGGGCCACCATTAAAAACGTGCATGACCTGCCCCCGGAATAGGGGCACGAGTACGTGGGTACGTCCAGCCTAGAAGCATCGGCGGTAGAACGCTATCTAGGTCATGATACTATCTAAACAATCTCATACGAGTATCCAACTCCATAAGGAGACACATATATCATAATATAATATATAAATACTCAATCACAGAATTAAAGTATGATGAGATATCGAAGAAAATAAATAAAATATAACACAAGTCTAAACAGAATAATCTAATCCATACTATAATATCCAAGTCTCAAAGTATGCCGGAGACAAATCCGGTACCAATAACTGCAAAAAGAAACTAACTGAATAACTAGTGATCCCGGCTAGACCTCCCAGAATGTAAACCCCCTCACCCAAAATTAGGCCTACTTGCCTTAGATAGTGAAACTAGGGCTAGTTTGAATCCAATTAGAAATAGAACATGTCATTTTAATTAATTTTATAATATTTATATCACTTAGTGCACCTTACCGCTGCTTCAATAATTGGAGCACTACACTAGCCATTGCCTTCTTACAAATTTTACATCCTTGCCTTATACGTGCCAGTCATCTATTCTGACCTTTGTGTAACTCATAATTAAGCTCTCTTGTGCTATATTTTAGTCGCACAATATTTGTCGCAGATGTTTGTATTTAATTTTAAATAATTCAAACTTTGTATCCTTGTGCGTTCCAATCAAAATTGGAGACACAATCTTGATCCGTTTTGTGCAACCCAAATTATGATAATATTCTATTCTGAGTCCTCTATGTCCATGACACTTGTATCCCACCTAATTTTAGTCCCATGTACTTCTAATTAATCCAAGAACACCCTGTGCATTAATTTTAATTAATTTAATCTAATTTCTATCTTTGTACAATTTTCAAATTGTAGGACACTTTTATACAAAAGTGTATTAAGGTGTCCACACCATTGGACAATACATGAAAAAACCCATTTTTTTTTTATTATTTGGTCATGTGAATTTTTTTTATGATTTTCGGAATGTGCAACACACAACATCACCCCCCTTATTTAACCCTAGCCTTGCATTTTAAACAATATAAATTATAGCCCTCCAAACATCCCCATTTGAAGCCAAGGCCCAATCCTAAGAGGATGTTAACCAAGCCCAATCCCTTAGGTCAACCCTCAAACCCTAGTTTCCACATATATAAATACAAACTTTTCCTTTTTTATTCATTTGCAAACCCAAAGAAACCTAACTAGCCGAATACCAACTTCAACCTCCCTTCTTTGTTCATCTCCTTCTTCCTCTTCCCACAGCCGAGTCCGGCCACCTCGACCTCGCCGGACCACCCGCCTCAGCCGTCGACCTCCCTTACCGCTCATCCTCCGACTCCGTGACCCCGAGCAGTGGCCACGACCCTGACCGACTCCTCCACCATCAATCTCATCTCCTTTTCTTTCCAGTTGATGAGGCATCCGGAACATACCCAGCAGCATCACCTCTGCCGGCTAGAGTAGCCTGCACACGCCTCTCCTTAACCCATCTCCTTCCTTCTCTCTTCTTCATCTTCCTCCTATGACCTCCGCCGGATTTTGGTCATCCACGCTGAGCAGCCTGCACTCAACCCCGATCCCGATTGTACTTGAGCCTTCTCCCCGATCGACCCTAGGCCTTCTCCGCCGCATGAACGCCCGACTTTCTCCTCCGCTCCTCGATCTCCTCCACCAGCAGCAACTCCTCCCTGACTTCTTTTCCTTCCCGACCATCATCCCTTGACAACAACCTTCCATCATGACCCTCACCATCCTTATCACCACCTCCTATTAACACGACCACCACCTTCTCCCTGCTCCCTGTCCTTCTCCTCCTCCTCCTCTTCGCCGGACCTTCCCCTAGCTGGAGCAGCAATCACCTCATCATCACCATTATACATCATCATCATCTCCTTCATTATCAATACCATTATCATCATCACCCCATCACCATCATCATCACCCCATCATCATCATCATCTCCAATCATTCTCATTATCATCACCCTATCATCACCATCATCATCATCATCATCATCTTCAATCAGTATTATCATCATCATTACCATCATCATCCTCATCATCACCCTCATCGTCATTGTCGTCCCTGTGAGGGTATCCCAAGGTTCGAACCTGTCCCTCTTCTCCTTTTATGTATGCTTGTGGGTATGCCAGTAGGATATTAGTATTACTTTACACAGTTAGTTGACATCAGACCCTGAGTCGGTGAACCCAACTCGTATACGTATACGTACACGTATGCATATATTATTCAATTTGGTATATAAATATGTATTTAGTATTTATATATATATATATATATAAATATATATTGTGTAGGAATTTAATGCAATACCAGTTATGACTATATATGTATTTATATTGTACGACCCTAGGATACTGTAGATTATCCTGTAGTTATATGACCATGTGACCCTGAGTACTTGTTAGTAGACTGCCTTATGTACACTGACGTACTGGCTTAGACACATGTTAGTTGACTGTCTAATTTTGATACAGTATTTAATATAGGACACCCGCGAAATTAGACGCGCAATTGATCGTGTTAGTTGACCAGTGTCACCCCTAGCGTACCCTCTGAGTCCAGTGTATTATGGTTGTGTATGTGCTAGTGTAATGGCTGATTTTGTATTGTATTATATTATATGTATATAGGATATTGGATTGTTCTACGCAACTTCTGGAGTAGGTTATTGATAATATGCATCTTTCTTGCCAGGCTAGAATACCTTGCTATTGTACTGTTATTCATATTCCATATGTTACATGCATCTTTATTTCTGTCATTTAGTTCATATATTTTAAACTGCTATATTAACTACACGTCCAAGAAAACTTGGGTGCAACGACGGTGACATCGTGATCTATTTTTATTATGTATATGCATTAACCTTGTTTATGAGACCGCCCTATTATCATGAAGCATCATTAGGTTTTATTGGCTATGACACAGCTGTTACACGAGTGTGAGTCTCATGTAGGACACGGACTTGCGTGACAGGTCTGGCCTCCTATACGTATGGGATGTGCGATAGCGAATAACTGCCAATAGAAACTTTGTATGCTAGGAGACTTGGCAGTTATTTGAGGTATTATTGTGTCATAGATATGACATGCTTAGAGCATGGGGTGGAGAGAACAATAAGTAAGGCATTTGGGCTCCTTTGTACTTTTCTTTCTGTAACCCGTACGCTCCGTCGGAGATACATGGCGGTGATGACCCCTATATTACTTGCGGCCTCTGGCGTTCAAAAGACGACATACTTTGTAGGCCCCTGATTCTCCGAAAGAATTATGCCAATCCTATTTATGGCCAGATAGCCCACTTGTTGGAAAGTTATTCTCAAAATGCATTCACATAGATGGTTAGGTGACCCATTGGATATTTATTTTAGTACTTTATTGGCATGCTTCTATGTATCTTGTTACGTTCCTCTGAGGACCTGGTCCCTTTCCAGGTATAGATGTTCATAACTTAGCAGAGGCGCAGATCCGGACTTGCTTCTTATATTACGAGGAGGTCTTCTCTTCGAGTCTCATTGATTATTAGTTGATGTACTTATATTATTTCTTTTATATTCTTGTTTGGTAGTGGATTTGTTTTCATCCGACTATCATTCTTTGATACCTCACATTGAGATTTAGTTATATAGTTATTGGTTATTTATTTATATTAAATTTTGTGGATGAGATTTAGATTATGTCCTGTGACTTGTGATAGTTTATACCACTTATGAATTATTGTTCATATTACAGCGTACGTGTGTTTCATGGTATCCATATATTAGAGTTGCCATGTAATGCAGCTGGCATGCTTACGTGTTTCTAGTCCTATGTATTTTGGGATTGGGGTATGACATGTTTTCAGTGGTGGCCCATGCAGGTCGAGAGCATATTGTCTCGGTTACGTTACTATACCAAGCAAGCATGCACCTAGGAATAAAGTATAGAATCTCATCCATATTTGACTATGACTCATCTTCCTTCTAATCTGTTCTATTTGAACAACTGCATCCTGCTTGATTCATGTGCTTCCCTAATAGTTCCTTGAGTATAGCCTCTCCTAGAATATAGGAATCATTATTGTTAGGATGATAATTAGGGTAACACACCTACTAAGGATACCACTAGAATATTGACACATCCCTAAGTTTAGAATACCTAATGAACCCAAGCACCCTTACCTGTAGATAGATTGACCATTATCCTTTGATAATTAGGGATGACTTAGAGTGGTATAGATACTACTAGAGTTAGTTAGAAATTTGACCATAATGTTTGACCCTAGTATTGAGGAACCAATAGAAATCTAAGGTTTAATATAGGACTAAACCTAACTTTCATAGTGAGATGGTATTAGAGAACTATAAATTTAGCTTATTGTCTTGATATTAGTAGAACTGTACCTTAGGAAACCAAGAGGAATGGATAAAATATTTTTCTTGATCATACCTCGAATACAGAGATTAGCATACCACCTTCCCCTTAGGAAATTATGATGTTATCAAGAGTCTCCCTATTATAATTTTCTCTCTTGTTCCTCTGCAACATTAACGCTCGCTATTTGTGCGATGGCTAATTATGCTTTTTTTCTTTTAACTCGTGCCACCTGACACTTCTGATTATAGGCCAAGTAAATTCTTTTATGTTAGGATATATAGCTTGCTAGGGTTATAGTTATAATATTGATTTTGAAATTCTGTGCTTGGTAGTTAAAACTTGATGGTTTGAGTTACTTATTTAGATTATAATTTTATGATTATCCTTTAATTTCAAATCACATAATTTGTATCCATATCTCCATATAGGTTATATCCTCTTTCACTTAAGGGCCAATAACTTTTTCATTCTTACTATTGATACTTTTGTCCTATAAGCACTATGATTAAGACTTAAGATAACCATTACCTATATAATGTAATAGGATACCTAAATAATTACTAAGATCTTTCCCTCGTATACCCTAACAAGAGTTCTACCTTAGTTACAAAGACAAGGTTATTTTGTAGATTCTCCTTAAGACTGTCACAGTATTAGTTAATTATTTTAAGTTGGATAGTATGCCTCACAACCTAGTATCACGTAGTCCTTTTTTATATATATTATTAAAGTATAACTAAATGACATTAACTTTATAATAGCATAAGAAGATAGTGTTTATCTAGACTATAGAACTTAGAGACCCGTACCTCCATTTGGTCGACAAGAGACTTAGACAAGGAGTTAGTATGACCACTGTAGAGGCACAACATCGGATGAGTCTTATCTTCTTTGTGAACTTAAAATTATTCTTACCTTCTTTTATCATAATCCAGCGTATATATATTTTCTGTACTACCACGACTTATGCTGCTGTTACAGCCTAGTTTTACAAGCTTATTCTTTATCGAGCTTGTTCATGACATATGTATTATTGGAGGGCCCACACTAATACATTGTCTAAATCAAAATTGGTGTATTAAGGTCTTGCTAACCTTAGTGCACTTGGTTTGCTCTTCGCATATCTACTTATGTGGATTGAGATAAAATTGACTTAGCTTCTTAGACGAATGTACTTGCCCTCTAGACAAGTCCAAGCATATCATATCAGTTACATAACTGTTCTGATATGAGCATGTGAATAGAAATTACCAAAATAGAATTTCAATCCATAACTGCCTCGACAACTCTATTTTGAATTCTTTAAACGCCATGATCCCCATACTTGTTATCTATTACCTCCCCCTTGAACTCTTTATTATTGTTTTCCGTCTTTTCTTATTTCGGAAAGACGAAACCTCGTGCTTGGTATAAGTTTGATATACAGAGAGTACTAGATATTCTCCATAGACCAATCACATGACTTGGTGACTATCTTTTATAATTGATTAAGGGCATATCATATGTGATATATTTGGTGTTAAAATTTTTAGGATTGAATAATATAATTAAATAATTTAAGGAATATCTTTCTTAAACGTATATCTTTATGTGATAGATGGGTGAATTCTAAGTTAGGTAGAAGTTGCATTGTCAACTTGAGAGGAATTTCTTTTATATTGTGATCAAGTAAGATTAGATTGAGAGGTTCAAGTTATTTTAATTTTGAGAAATTTTAAAAGAAGGATTAAGATGATGAGGATTTAATAAATTTTAAAAACCTTGATATGGCGAACCAAATATTTATACTTGAGCATATGATTTAAATTTTAAATATTAAAGGTTGAATCATCAATTTAGATTTTATGGATAAATATAGAATCTCAGACTTGAACAATTGGTAAATTAGATTTAATTTTTTTATAATTTAATGATTTGAGTTAAAAGTTAAAAATTTGATTGTTGGATCACCTATTTGAAATGTTAAGGATGGAATTAAATTAAAAAAAATTTAAAGAGTATAAAATTCCTAAGTTGAAAATAGAAATAATATTTGATTAGAATTATTTTGTAGAGGAGATTATGATAGTCGGAGATAGTAGTATAAAATTTGATATGCGTTATTTAAATCTTGAAGATGTTATATGAATTTAACTTAAATTTGGATAATTGATTATTTAAAAATTGAGAAGATAGTACAATATGTTAAATTTTGATTTAAACAATGGTTAATTTAATTTTGAAGGTGAGTACGATGGATTTGAATAGATTCTGTTATTTAAATTTTTGTAAGATATTGCGATTGACTTACCTTATATGTGAATGTGAAGGATTTAACAAATTATACCTTAGTTTAATTTTGAGGATAAAATTATTTTAAGTTGGGTAGATTATAAACTCTCTCACCCAAAATTAGGCCTACTTACCTTAGATAGTGAAACTAGGGCTACTTTGAATCCAATTAGAAATAGAACATGGCATTTTAATTAATTTTATAATATTTATATCACTTAGTGCACCTTATCGTTGCTTCAATAATTGGAGCACTACACTAGCCATTGACTTCCTATAAATTTCACATCCTTCTCCTAGACGTGCCAGTCATTTATTCTGACCTTTGTGTAACTCATAATTATGCTCTCTTGTGCTATATTTTAGTCATAGAATATTTATCGCAGATGTTTGATTTAATTCTAAATAATTCTAACTTTGTATCCGTGTGCATTCTAATCAAAATTGGAGACATGATCTTGACCCATTTTGTGTAACCCATTATGATAATATTCTATTCTGAGTCCTCTATGTCCATGACACTTATGTCCCACCTAATTTTAGCCCCATGACTTCTAATTAATCCAAGAATACCCTGTGCATTAATTTTAATTAATTTAACCCAATTTCCATCTTTGTGCAATTTTTTAATTGTTGGGCGCTTTTATGCAAAAGTACATTAAGGTGTCCACACCATTGGACAATACATGAAGAAACCCATTTTTTCTTCATTATTTGGTCATGTGAATTTTTTTTATGATTTTTAAAATGTGCAACACACAACATCGCCCCCTCATTTAACCCTAGCCTTGCATTTAAACAATATAAATTATAGCCCTCCAAACATCCCCATGTGAAGCCAAGGCCCAATCCTAAGAGGATGTTGACCAAGCCCAATACCTTAGGTCAACCCCCAAACCCTAGTTTCCACATGTATAAATTCAAACTTTTCCTTTTTATTCATTTGCAAACCCAAAGAAACCTAACTAGCCGAATACCAACTTCAACCTCCCTTCCCTGTTCATCTCTTTCCTCCTTTTCCCGTAGTCGAGTCCGGCCACCTCGACCTCGCCGGACCACCCGTCTCAGCCGTCGACCTCCCTCACCGCTCATCCTCCGATTCCCTGACCCCGAGCAACGGCTACGACCCTGACCGACTCCTCCACCATCAATCTCATCTCCTTTCCTTCCCTGTCGATGAGGCCGCCGGAGCAGACCCAACAGCATCACCTCCGTCGACCGGAGTAGCCTGCACACGCCTCTCCTCAACCCATCTCCTCCCTTCTCTCTTCTTCATCTTCCTTCCCTTACCTTCGCCAAATTTTGGTCATCCACGTTGAGCAGCCTGCACTCAACCCTGACCCCGACTGCACCTGAGGCTTCTCCCCGATCGACCCCCGGCCTTCTCCGCCGCCTGAACACCCGACTTTCTCCTCCGCTCCTCGACCTCCTCTGCCAGCAGCAATTCCTCCCCGACTTCTTATCCTTCCAGGCCATCATCCCTCGACAGCAACCTCCCATCATGACTCTCACCATCCTCATCACCACCTCCCATTAACACGACCACCACCTTCTCCCTGCTCCCTGTCCTTCTCCTTCTCCTCCTCGTCGGACCTCTCCCTTGACGGAACTTCAATCACCTCATTATCACCATTGTACATTATCATCATCCCCTTCATTATCAATACCATCATCATCATTACCCCATGTCATGACCCACTCCCAAAAAATTGGACATGAGTCGTGGGTACGTCCAGCCTACGCCACAGAATCGACGATAGAACGCTGTACGGGTCCATTCTAGGTCATAATATCTATATCTCACAATAATCTATCAATATAACCTCTCCAAATGGAGGGCAACCATGCAATATATATAACTCAATTACAATAACTAGGGTGAGAGTAAAAGTACTATAAGATATCACAAAAAAACAAGAACCAAAGAGCAAGTATAATATCCAATATACAGTCCAAGTCTATAAGTCTACAACATCCACAGGAGCAAAAATAATAAATACAGTCATCCAAAATATTAACTAGGAACAACCCAGGAAAATCTACCTAGCTAAGTAAGGTGCTAACGACGTCTCCTCGACGGGCTCCTCCTCAATCTTTGGGTCACAACACTCCTCGACACCAGGCCCGTAGAATGTCGGGCAAAAATTCTCAGGATCCTCAGGAAAAAATATGCCCAATCAGGACTGGAGCAAAATACATAACTTTGAAAGTGACTCCAAGTACATGGTAAGGTGTATATGACTAGCAATAGAAAAGTATACAAGATGCACAGGAAAGTAAATACATGGTAGAACAGATAAAGTAGATGCAATATAAAACTGAAGAATAATACAAGTAGTAGAGAAGTAACTGCATGTAAGAAAATAGGAATACTAGCTAAGTGCCTTGAGCACAAGTTTGTTATATGATCGACTTAGGTTGCATATAAATAATCTACGATAACTCCGTTATACGTGAGTTACATAACCTATATACACATGAATACTATTTTGCTTTGATCACATAACCAACTCTAAATCCCCTCCCCCACTAATACTCTTGGATCCAACCATGATACGCTATGTACATGATAAATAACTCACGCACATGAAGGCGAGAGCATACGAAGCACATGATAGCACATAAGAATCAATACCCGAAGCACATGATAAAATATACGTGATAGAGTACCCGCTGAACACGGTAAGGGGGATAACATCTCATGACGGGATCCAACAAGTACCAGCTCATGAAACAATGTGTCAGAATTAAGTACTACAGCTCTAGAACAGGTGATATATACGCTATCATGAAATGGAAATAATCAGAGGTAGGTACTCGCCTGACTTTCTGAGCAACTGGTGATGATCGAGATTCGGACTAGTATCACAAGAACTTATTACAAAAAGTAAGGTTAAACGAGGTTCTATGGAGTTAAACTGATATAAAATAACTAAAAAAAGGCTTCTAGGGTTATTCTAGGTCGAACGGATCAAACCGGTGAAATTTGGGTCAAAAAGTCAACCTGAGTTCCAAAAAGTCAACTCTGGGTCAAAACTAGGTTAAACGTTGACTTTTACGATCAACGAGGGCAATTATGGTCAACTCTAGGTCAAACTAGGGTGTCCCTAAAATTCTAGGTCAAAACTAGCTCATTAAGCTAGTAAACCCTCAAACTTGCCTCCTTGAGATACCGGGATACCCTCGGTATCCGACACCTCAACCTAAGCTACACACCCCGCCTATACCCACTAACACCTATGCTAACATGCATAAATATATACACCAATATATATAAAAGCAACTCTAATCCTATTCCTAGGCAAACACTCAAAAATCACGCCTCGATACTCAATACATTGGGTATCTCAAGGTATTGAGATACCGGTATATCTCAAGGTATTGAGATAACTCACTAACCCTCACTAACACTACCCATCTAGCTAATTATCTAGCATATAAACATATATACCTAGCTATATATCTAGGTTACTATATATATATAAACACATATGCATATATACCTACATAACTATATATATATATATATCCACACATACACAATACATATATCCGTACTCATATACTCTTATATATATATATATATATATATATATCTATATCTTATCTAACTATATATATATACATATATACTCATCTAATCTCTCAACCTCTCTCCCTCACTCACTGCTAGCCTACTGCATACGCTGCTACGCTGATGATGCTACTGCTGCATTGTAAATGCCTGCTGCTACTGTATTATAAATGTCGCTGCTAGCTGCTGCTGTAGATGCATCCTGCTGCTGCTGCTGCGGCTAAGCTGGCAGCATGCTGCTGCAGTGCTCTGCTATAATTGTTGTTGCTGTACTGCTCTTATCCATCTCTAGCTCACTGCTTAGCTGCTCTTCTGCTGCACATGCTGCCACCATCTCGCTGCTACTGCTGCTCTCGTTCGCTGCCACTGCTGCATCTGCTGCTGCTGCTACTGCAGCAGCAACTGCAGCTAGCTGCTCATCGCCTCGCTGCTCCCCTTGCACAGCAGCTAGTGCTGCTCTCTTCTACCCTGCTGCCTCTGCTGCTCTTAACCTCTCCCTCGACACACCACACACACAGAGACACACAAGCACATACACACTCATAGATATATATCTACACAAATATATATACATATATATATATACACACACAACCATATATATATATATACACACTTAAACACAACACACAAACACACAACATCAACACCAACACCAACGCACGCACAACCACCCAAACACCAATAAATAAATATATATAAAAAGTAACTCAAGAGCTCTAGCACACAATTTCCAAAGCTAAATCAACATGCAAACAAGCCCAAAATCTCAAAACCAAGTCGAAATGGCCATTCGTTCATTTTGAAGAACACGTGGAGTGTGGTTCACGAAACCTCGTGAAATGTACACCAAACATACTCGAAATTGACATAAAATTTACCCACAAGTTTTAATCAATGTCTAGAACCTAGAAAAAAATGCTAACTCGGTGATTCTAGGTCCGTGGAAAAAATGCGTACGCACATAGAAACTACGACGACTAAAATCCCCAAATTACCCGAAGCGCCCAAATCTTTGCGACACGACCTCACGTGTCCGAACAGAGACAAGTACCTACCTTCAAGACACCCAAGCACGTCTACCTAGGTCCGTCTAACCTAGGTTATCACCCAAAATTGGGCTAATATCGGATTTCACCCAAAATTGATACAAAACCTAATATCAAAGTCTCCAAACACAACCAAACAAGTTCTAACTTCCTCCCACGGGTAGCCTTAAGGTCTAGGAAGGTTCTAAACTACTAATAACACTATATAATAGCAACCACTAAGAGAAAATTTAGCGTTTACCTCTTGGGAGTTGGAATCCCAAGGCCAAAGTCTCCAAAACCCTTGAAATCATCACCCTCAAGCCTCCAAGCCTCCAGGCCAAGCCTCTACACTAAGTCTAGACTCTACACACCTAGGTTAGGGAAAAGTAAATGGTTAGGGTTTACATAAATAAAAGAATAGAAGAAGAAAGAGAAGAGGTGAAGAACTTACTTACTTGAAATGATAAATTAGAAGAAAGAAAGAAGAAGAAAAAGAGTGGAGAGTGGAGAAGAAGAAGAAGAAGAAATGAAGGAAGGAATGAAATAGGGGGGAGGTTTGACCATGCATAGAATTAGGGTTAGGGGACCGACCGCACATATAGAAATAGGTTTAGATAAAGCAAAATGACTAAAGTGCCCTCTCTCTTTAGTCATGCAACTAAGGTTTAGGTTTAGGGTTCACTAAATGCACTCTACCTAATCCAAAATAACCCAACTAACTAAATAAAAAATATAATAATTATTCTAAACCCATAAATGAGTCTGACAAGGGTGTTTGTTGGGTCTGACATGGGTCCACTAGGGTCTGACATGGGTCCAGACTAGCCAAAACCCTAAAACAACCAATAAAAAATAAATACAACCAACAATTAAATATAAATATAATTATTTATGATCACTACACAATTTACCAAAATAAAAAAGAAAATCCTATTTTCTAGAATTTGGTAGTGACAAGCCTACCCTCCTTAAAATAATTTCGTACTCAAAATTAAAAGACGAAACTATGACAGGAATGCAAGAAAAAAAAAGAACCATACCTCAGGGCTCGAAAAGATAAGGGTATCGCTCGCACATTTTATCCTCCCTCTCCCAGGTTGACTCACCTGGAGAGTGATGCCTCCACACGATACGAACCAAGAAAATAGTCTGGTTCCTCAACGCCTTCTCCCGCCGATCCAGAATCTTCACCGGCTGCTCTGGATAGCTAAGAGTAGGGCCCACTACGATCTCTGAGTGATCCAATATGTGACTGGGATCCGCCACCATGTACAATCTCAACTGCGACACATGGAACACATCATTAACTCCCTCTAGCATAGGCGATAAATCTAGCCTATACGCCATGGCACCGACCCTCTCAAGGATGCGGAAGGGTCCGACAAAACGTGGGCTAAGCTTCCTGCCTCCACCGAAGTGAATAGTGCCCTACGTCGAAGAAATCCTCAGAAACACCATATCACCAACCTAGCACAAACAAGGTCTCAGCACTTAATCTAAAATAAGCAATCACAAGTAAACAAAAGAACAAAATCTAAATTCTAAGCTATACCTCAAACTCCAAAGGTCTCCGGTGGCTATCGGCCCAATGCCGCTGCCTGTCCTGTGCCACCCGAAGTCTATCTCTAATGAGCTTGACTTTCTCCTCCGCATCAACCACCATCTTCGGGCTAAGCAAAGCTCTCTCACCTACATCATCCCATGATAACGGAGTGCGACACCTCCGTCTATACAATGCCTCGAATAGTGACATCTTGATACTGGCTTGGTAGCTATTGTTGTAAGCAAACTCTACCAAGTGCAAGTGATCCTCCCAAGAGCCTCTGAAATCTAGAACACAAGTGCAAAGCATGTCCTCGAGTGTCTGAGTGGTCCTCTCTGACTGACTGTCTGTCTGTGGGTGATATGCAGTACTAAACTTGAGCTGGGTGCCCAAGCTAGCCTGCAGACTCCTCCAAAAATGCGAAGTAAAGCGACTGTCCCAGTCTGATACTATGCTCACAGGAACTCCATGCAGTCTGACTATCTGGCGCACATATATCTCTGCTAGTCTCTCCGTAGACATACCCACTTTGAATGGTAGAAAGTGGGCCAATTTGGTCAACCTGTCTACGATGACCCAAATTACATCCTTTTCTCCTGGAGAATAGGGAAGTCCAAAAACAAAATCCATGGTCATATGCTCCCATTTCCACTCCGAAATGGGCAACGGCTAGAGCAACCCTCCTGGTCTCTGTCTCTCCGCCTTCACTTGCTGGCACATGGTTATTTTAACCGTTTGTGTAAAAGGGTGCTGTACTTTCTACTACTCGATTTTTACACTGACTGAGTGGTCACTGTCACTAAAACTCTATAAATAGAGACCTCTATCAACAGAGGAAAAAGGTCGACAAAAAAATGAGGAAAAGGGGTCAGAAATTGGTCAAGGAATCCATTATCAGACCCGAGGTCAAAAAATCGGAGATTGAAGAGAGATCGTAGAATCCTTGAGAGAGAAGAATCCGGAGCTCAAGCAAAGAGTAGTGATCCGCTACTTTGGCATCGTGCATCCATCCTCTTTCGCAACCTTCGAAGCCGTTCTCCGTCTTCTACGGCACTTCTTCATCATCGTGTGGTCCAAGGGCTAAAGTGATCGACTACAGATCAGACACCCATAGCAATATTTACCCAGATTAAATAAATTGTACTCCCACATCCTTGTGTAGGATTAACATTGTACAAGCTTGTTTGTAAACCAAAGAAGGAAAGGGTTTTCTTTCGCAATAAAGAGCCCGTTGTTTTCTTTTAACGACCCTTTCGTTTATTTTCTATCCGAAACAAGATGACGACTCTGTTGTGGACATCTTTCTCTTCTGATGAGGAAGCTATTGCTCAACACGATACGGTATCCGTGGGATCCGTGAAGAAGACACTGGTCGTCCAGTTCGACCAGTCTGCCTACGAAGATATGCTCCGAACAAGGGGTAGCTCTCACTCTCTCTCTGTCCAAAATAACAGAAAGCTGCGTAAGGTCTGGATGCCCAAGACATCCTCTACCATTCCTGTGGATTCTCCGATCTCTCCGATCTCTTCGACCAATGAGGTTGTAGCATTGCTCCCTCCGTGCCCTGGGCGTAAAATTCAGTCGCCTGTCTCTGACAGGACCGAAAAAACTTCTGGCAATGCCTCAGCGCTAACCCAGAAGTATACTCCGTGCTCTGTGCGTGAAATTCAGTCTCCCGTCCTGGCGAAATAGACAAAACTTCTGATAAAGCCTCAGCGCCAAAACAGAAGTACAAAATATGCTCACATAAAATAATATTTGACCTCTACGGAGAACCAGATGATCCCTGTGATCTCCGCAAGGGAAAACAGGCGGCGGACTACTCAACTTCTCGGCCTTTACGCCAGCAGGGGAACAATCTGCACGCCCTTCGAATTACGCGAGAAGCTGATGGCCGCCTGAGGATATCCCCAGCTTTACGCCAACCAGAACGAAGCTCCAAATTATGCCAGGCGAAGTCCCTAATCGTAAAGAAGGCTCCAGTTGCGGAAAGACACCCTCCTCGGGGATTATCCGCCACCCAGATGGCCAACCTGTTGTATACGGGTGGCACAGGAAAGACCATGGTCCCCTTCGTCCGCATGCCCACCGAGGGGAACAGAAGGAACAAGCCATCATCTTCTTCTTCTGCAACTCCTCCTGACCTATGCAAGTATCTAATCCAGAAACGCAAGGAGAGGGGATCCTCTAGCGTGGCTATTACGCCTCCTAGTGAGCACTGTTGTAATAGTCACAGGATTGTAATTAATTATTGCTGTTCTAAAGCAAAATGGCCGGTTTTCGACCGGCTGAGCTACTCTCCATATTTTCTAAAAGAAGAGCCCACGCATGCAATAGTGAACATAGCTTCACATATACCTGGAGGAAGCTCAGGCTCAAGATGTCCATCCTCTAGAACTCCGAGCCTGAAGAACCTTCTGCCAAGCAACCTATGTCAATCAAGGTGAAAGGACGGACTATCCGTCCAAAAGCCACAGAGCCTATGGCTATCCACCTGAACAAGACCAGGTCAGGGAAAGGGGGTGATCCTCTAGTGATCACTCTGAACCAGAAGCCTCCGCCCTTAATCATCAACCTTCGGCGCAACAAGCAGCCGAGTGATGTAAATGCATCCAGGAATGCGGTTTCTGATAATAACAATGGACCTCTTTTCCAGTATATCGATGCTCGGATTCCAAATCAGGAATCCTCTCCCCATGACGATATAGAGCCTATAGCACGAAAATTCTTGGCAGCTATAGATTCCTATCATCCGTACATATGGAAAGTGGCATCATCATCCAGTGTCACCACGACATATGGACCACATGAGGATTCTATCTTCATTGTTCCACCTGCCCGCAACGATCATCGTTCAATAGTCTTCGGCCGTATGCGCAACAAACAGACTATATAAGAGGATTCCTTCGATGACGACTCGGGTGAAATACAAGTTCACAGGTACAGCCCGCAAGCTTTGAAGATTATGCAAATCATGGGTTATGACTTGAAGCTGAAGCCAGGTCTCAACTACGGGAAAGGCAGACGAATACCACTGCACGGAGATCCTTACTATCAGCGAACCAGCTTCGGTTTAGGGTATGCCACCTCCCTTATGAGTTCTAAGTCGAACGAGGATATCTTTTCCTTGTTTCAAGATGGCTCATCGCCCTTCGACTCATCTCACGCTCTCGAGCAAACATCATCAGCAAATATGGTAGTGACGGATTCCTTCGAATCAGACGAACAAGAATCCGAACCATTCGAGAATGACGCTTGGGCCCAGCAAATGGATACACAATGGGAATTCTGCTTCGAGCAGAGAGAACCTCCCACTGAAGATGAAGTTGTCCAGATTGACGTTGGGGATAAACTTTCACCAAAGCCGATATTTATCAGTAACAACCTTTCCGAAGAAGAAAGGGAAGAAATTATCCAACTGATAAAAGAATATATCGACGTCTTTGCGTAGAATTATGAGGATATGCCAGGTCTTGATCCAAAGGTAGCTACTCATAAACTTAACATACTGCCCGATTCAAAGCTTGTGAAGCAGCACCAACGTCGGTTCCGTCCGGACATGATGGACGCCATTGAAGCTGAAGTCAAGAAGTTGATAGCCTGCGGCTTCATCCGTGAGGAACAATATCCCGACTGGGTCGCCAATGTTGTCCCGGTCATAAAGAAGAATGGGAAAGTACGTATCTGTATCGATTACCGAGATCTGAATGCAGCCTGCCCCAAGGACGAGTTTCCTCTTCCTATCACAGACGTCATGATCGACAATACATGCGGTTTTGAACGTATGTCTTTCATGGACGAATTCTTAGGATACAATCAGATCAAGATACATCCTGAAGACGAGAAGCATACCGCCTTCCGGACACCACTGGGGGTATATTGCTATACGGTCATGCCCTTCGGATTAAAGAATACCGGGGCTACGTACCAACGGGCTATGAGTAACATATTCCATAAGCATTTACGCAAGACAGTGGAGTGTTACGTGGATAATATAGCTGTCAAAATCTGCCTCAGGGATAATCACATCCAAGACATGAAGACAGTATTTGAATTGATGCGCCAACATAAACTCAAAATGAACCCTACAAAGTCCTTTTTGGGGATATCTAGTGGCAAATTTCTGGGATTTGTCATCACCGCCAAAGGCATTCAAGTGGACCCTGATAAAGTCAAGGCCATCTTAGAAATGCGACCGCCCCATAAACTAAGGGAACTCAGGGGATTTTAAGGCCGTCTAGCTTATATCCAGAGATTCATATCCAACCTCTCCGGAAGATGCCAACCCTTTTCGCACTCATGAAGAAAGGCGTATCCTTCGTATGGGACGAAGTCTGTCAGCAAGCGTTCGAGGATATCAAGCGCTACCTCACTAGTCCGCCAGTTCTGGTACCTTCTGTCATAGGAAGACCGTTCGTGCTGTACGTCCGAGCAATGGATCATTCCCTGGAAGCTCTTCTCGTACAAAAGAACGATATGGGCCACGAGCAGGCTATCTACTACCTCAGCAGGATGATGGTCGGAGCCGAACACCGGTACAACCCAGTAGAGAAAGAATGCTTGGCCCTGATGTTCGCTATCCAAAAAATGCGACACTATGTCACGGGCCAAACCATTCACATCATCTCCAGGATCAATCCTCTGCGGGTACTGATGAACAAGCCAAGTGTTCTTAATTCCCGACTCGCGACTTGGGTGATGTTATTAACGCCATATGACATGGTGTACGTCCCTCAGAAGTCCGTCAAAGGCCAAGCATTGGCTGACTTTCTAGCTGTTCATCCGATCCCGGAGGCCTCCAAACTGTACGAGGACATTTCCGACGAAGTTGTAGAGTGTAATTCCGTAACAGAAGGTGATACATGGCAACTGTTCTTCGATGGCGCCTCCAGGACTGGTCCCAAGGGAAACGTGGTTTTGGGAGTAGGAATCGTCCTAGTTACCCCTGAAAAACTCGTTATCTACCGAGCATATTCTCTTAGCAAGCCCTGTTCTAACAATATGGCGGAGTACAATGCTCTACTAATCGGGCTCCAAGTCACTAAAGAGCTGGGGCTTGAATCTCTGGAAGCCTTCGGTGATTCTCTGCTGATCGTCAATCAAGTCAGAGGAATATATGAAGTCCGGAATCCCGACCTCATCCCCTATCACCAAGCAACGGTCGAGACAGCCATGACGTTCAAAGGATTCTTCCTTGAGCATGTACCTCAATCTCAGAATCTAGAAGCTGACGCCCTAGCTAGTCTGGCTGCAGATTTAGCTACTCCTATAAGAAGGCAGAATTCGGTAATCCTTCTTAACAGAGATTTATTTTGTGTGAAGAACAACTTCCACATCGAACGTAGCCACGCTGTGGATACGGATCCTCCCAAGAGAGACTGGAGAAGTCCCTTTATAGATTTTGTGGCATACAGAATCTTGCCGGAGGACCCTAAAGAAGCAATATCTGTCAAAAGACGATCATTACGCTTCTACTTTGACGCATCGTCACAATGCCTATATTGCCGGTCTTATGACGGGCTATTATTACGATGTCTCTCTGGTGATAAAGCACATCAGATTATCCGTGAAGCTCACGACGGCGTGTGCAGGGCGCATTAACCCGGTCCTAAGCTACAGGATCGTATCAGGAGAATGGGCTATTACTGGCCTACTATGATCGCAGACGCAATCAAGTATGCCAGACGATGCAGAGCCTGCTAGGTTCATGCAGACTTCATACATCAACCGTCCGAACATCTACATCCTACGGTTGCATCCTGGCCTTTCGAAGCATGGGGTATGGATATCATTGGTCCTATTCACCCGTCTTCTTCCAGAGGTCACCGGTTCATACTGGCCATCACAGATTACTTCTCCAAATGGGCAGAGGCGATCCCTCTTGCTGAGGCAAAGACATCTAATGTGACCAGCTTCATCAAGCATCACGTCATTTATTGCTTTGGGATTCCCCGAAGAATAATCCATGATAATGGGCCTCAGTTCATCAGCCATGCGTTCCACCGATTTTGCGATAAAAATTGGATACGAAATGTGGCCTCTACGGCATATTATCCGGCTGCTAATGGTTTGGCGGAAGCCTTCAACAAAACCATTATCAAGCTCTTGAAGAAGTTTGTCTCTTCGAATAAGAGAGATTGGAACGAGAAGTTGGAGAATATCTCTGGGCATACCGCACAACGGTCCGAGCACCGACAGGTTGCACACCATTCTCATTGGTCTACGGGAGTGAAGCAGTTCTTCCTATCGAAATTCAAATTCTGTCACTCAGGATAGCCGTGACTAATGAGCTGACTCAAGAAAAGAATGACCTGTTAAGGCTTCAAGAGCTAGAAAGATTAGACGAGAAGCGCCTCCAAGCTCAACAGCGCATAGCGCTCTACCATGCACGCATTTTCAGAGATTTTAATCAAAAAGTAAAGGAAAGGGTGTTCAAAATCGATGAGCTAGTCTTAGCCGTAAGAAGGCCGATGATCCTTACTCACAGGAGTAAAGGCAAATTCTAGCCCAAATGGGAAGGCCCTTACGTGATCGAGACAACATTCTCAAACGGCGCTTACAGGTTAGCCCAGCCTAATAGAGACCTGCTAATGGCTCCTATCAATAGCAAATTCCTGAAAAGATACTATGCTTAAACCTCCTCTGCTCAAGTGGAATAAGGCGATCTCATCCTGACAAAACTACTTCCAAAACGAAACTAGTCAACGCATATTTTATCATGTTCATATTACCTCTGAATAGATATGCCCTGCTAAAAGCTTACCGAGAGTATATCATGTCCATATTACCTCTGATATCACTTGCACCCCAACCTGTCATTTACATTCTGAAATGATGGGTCCACAAAAGTCAGATGAGAGCCTCTTTATTATTCCCAGAAAAGAGCGAAAGTACATTGAAAAGCAAAAGCAAAAGTGCATCATGAAGGGGGAGCAGTCAGGTCACGAAGCTGCTGTACCAGTACGGCCATCCTCTCAGCCCTGGAATCCAAGACATCAGCGCGGACCCGCTCCAACCATGCCTCATCATCTATCAGGAGGGACAGTTCGGCTCTAGCCCGAAGGAAACCTGCACGGGCGACTCCTGCACTCGCCAAGTTCTGTTGTGCTATGACCAGTCGGCCATTCGCAACATCTAGACCTTCCGACGACTGGGAATCCCACTCCTTTGCCTGAGCAAGCTTTGTCTCCAGTTTACGGACCCTCGCTACATTGCCGTCATGCTCGGCCTGGCACTTTGTTTGAAGGGTGATAGTCTCCTCCAAAATGACTTTTCCTTTATCCATCTCCTGCTGATTAGTCTCAATGAATTTATTCAGACCTTCCTTCTTTTCAACAAGATGCGCAGTCAAGGAGTCGTATCTGGCCTCGACCAGAGCTTCAATGTTGCCTCGAGCTAGCTGCAGGTATTCGTTAATGGGTTGCTCCAAACCATTAACCATCGCCTCCAGCGCGTCAGCTACCCCGGTGTCACTGAATTCCCTGATTGCCTCTATCGAGAACCGAGAGGACCTCTTCAGCGACGCAAAGTCTAGCTTCTTCGCCAACACCATTGACATTAACGTCCTCAAAGTGGTATAGAAGATACCGGTGTACTACTCGGTCAGCGCAACTAGGTCCGCATGAACGCGAGGAGTGTCCACGATGGTGGCAACTTTCCCTCCAGAAATAACCACATACGATGTCGCCACGGCCGTCGCCTCAACAGGAGGTACGACAAAAGAAGAATCGCCAACACCGAACGAAGTGACCAGCGTGCTCAAAAGAGGCACTGTCGTAATGACAGGCTCGTCCTCCTCTTGAGATATCTCAAGAGTCCTTGACAGGCGAGCCAGCACCCGAAGATGTCTCCTCTTTATAACCGGGTACCTCCGTGTCACCGCCAGGACCTGACACAGAGCCGAAGGGCGCATCTACATCACCCTCCCCGAAGAGATCTTCCCCTGGAGAGAAGGGAAAAGGAAGTTAATATCAACATAATATTAATTTCCCTAAAGAAGAGGCATAAAAGACGACATTTACCCATGACCGACGGCATATATGTCGCATCCGCAGCCTGTACAGCTAAATCATTTCTTAATGATGCTAGGCAAGCTGTCATACCTGGGGAAAGGGGTCTACTAACTGAAGCTGACAAATAGTCTTCCAAGTCCTCCTCAAAATCCAACCGAGGCTCATCGGCTGGAATCGTGCTAGGTGCGCTCGCAGGCGCAGGAGAAGTCCCTCCCGATGCCGATCCAGCTAGAGGTATACGGAACTTTATTATACTCAGCCCCAAAGGCGACCTTGCTATACTACCTGAAGAAATACCAGTGACACCAGCGTCCAGCAAAGATTCTCTGGCACCGCCAGCCGGAACCGTAGAAGGTCCCTCTCTAAAAGGCGAGGAACCTCCAATCAAAGAATCATCTCCAACACGGGGAGATGCAAACTCATCTCCAGGAACCTCAATACCAGGAATCCGGAGAGGACGATTTACCGTCTTCTTCTTTCTCTTACGAGGGGAAGCCTCCGTGGGAGCAGGAGCCCTTCGCTTCCCAGAAACTACCAAAGCCCCCGCAGACGGAGGTACTTCACCCCTAGGTACTGACACCAGAGGCTCATCCGGGGTAACGGACTCCTCACCCTCGTCGGAAGAAACCGAGGGGACTTTAACTCTTCCCCCAGGCTTGGAAGAGGGCACCCTAAAACTTCCATGCATATCAAAATCGCGATGGAAGGTGTTCGTTGCCACATAGAACTGGGCATACGAATGCAGGATGTGCAGCTCCATGGAGAGTGTGATGACCGGCACAGTAAAAATTGCCCCAGTACAGCCCATGATAAAATATCGCCATCTCCTCGCTCCATCAATGAGTCCCCTTCTGGACCTGAAGCTGGTGACGACGTTGTCCACGTGCAACTGATCGTACCCAAACTTTCTGGCAAACCGACTGGGCAAGTAGGGCTCCAAGAAGCAATAATCTTCGCTTCTGTACATCAAATGGGATGGTCTGATACAGACCAACCAATTAAAAGCTTCGGGAGAAAGAATGGTCTTCTCTCTACCCGAATCCTCGAGCCTAATCCCCGATTGATTACGATGTACAAAAAGGACGGTGTAGAAAAGCTTCCAACTGTGACTGAAGCCCAGCGCCCGCCGACAGTCTAGAACCGTGGTCACGTTCCAGGAAGATTTCTGGTAGTTCAGCAAGAAACTACCCCCCGAACTACTGCCGGAGCCGGGAGACATAACCCTAGGATTATGAAGAATTAACCATCCCATCAGATACAGGTATGGTAATTCTATCATGGGAAAGCTATCACGTCGAATTTCATCGACGAGCAACCCGTCAGTCATGGCCCTCAGGCCAGCTTGTATACGGCACACCATGACAGGGAGCAAGCCCAGTCTTGCCCCGAACACCAGACGCACTGCAGGCCATAACGTGTTACGGTGAATACGGTCCGCAGATGCGACGCCAGATACTACTACTCGGCGCAGCCATATGGAGAGGAAGCCAGCCAGTTGAGCCTCCCTGGACAGAGGCTTATGACAGTGCCTCAAATAACTATAGGCCTTAGTGCCTTCAGGATACTTTCCCGTCCCTTTGTCGAGGAGCCGGTCCGGAGCACCAGCATCCACCATGAGATAGTCAACTACCTGAGCATTAAGCACACTAAGGGGATTCACAGGCAGATCCTTGCCCTCCAATACCTTCTCCGGCTTAGCAGTCCTGGACCGGTGGAAGAAAAGATAGGACGTCCATTTGTTGATATGAGCCAAATCTGAAGGCTCACCATAAAAAGCGGTGCAAGCGAGGTAGTGGCACATCAACTCCTGGTACACTTTCACTACCCGAGGGTCTGAATCCTCTAGCTCCCGGTTCGTGGGAACATACTCTTCATATGGAGTATCCTCCATCGGCAGTCTTGAAATCTCTGCCATCTCATGCAGGGCCAATCCCAACTCCCCCAGTGGAGTGGCAAAAGTTCCGATAAGCAAAATATATCGCTCCATCAGTGCCAGAAACAGGTTGGGGTTAGGAGATAACCCAACACTGGTAGCACTCACAGCGGCAAACAGGCCAATGCTCTCAAACTTGGTCTGGAAATGCTTCAGGGCCCAATCAACTAAACGAGCCCATCGAAGATTTGTGGGGGTGATCCATCCGCCACACCGAGGGTTCACCTTAGGATATACTCCCCCACGCCCCATAAAATCATTACAGAAAGTCGGTAACTGGACCGGTTGGATCACCAAACTGTCTTCACTCGGGACACTGCCCGGGTACAGCCCCCTGAACAACGTCACAGAGCCAGAAGGGCGGCTGACAAACAACCCCTGGTCAGCTCCTCTCAGATGAAAGATCTTCCCTGGCTTGCCGTGAAGATCGGGGGTCAGCGTCCACGACATCCTCCTGGGATGCGTAGCATGGAAGAAGGCCGAGATGGGGTAGTCTCTTGGCATATTGGGCAGGTACAAGACCAAACCCTCGGCAGGGAAAACCCAGAGTTCTCTCTTGGGCTTTGTCTGGGACTGCTTGTCAATCATGTCCTCGAAGAGAAAAGCCGACTTCAGGTATTGCTCCCCGTCTACGTACGTTAGGGGCTCCCCGTTGATCAAATTCAGCAGCGTTCGCTCGCCCTGAGCCGATATCAGAATTGCCCTTCCTTCGGGATACTGGGGCCCGGAGATAGAAAATGTCACGTGTGACAGATCCTCCAAATAGTTGGAGTGCAGCATCCCGGCGGCAGAGCCCATCACTTCAGCTAACGGAGACTCATGCAGTTAACTGCAAAAGTATAAAAGAAACACGACAGTTCCTAACTAGACATTTCGGGACTTGCAGCATCCGCAAAAAAATCAACAGTCCGTGCTCTACGCCGAGACTGTGAAACTTGAGTCTTTACGCTGGAATCCATTTCCTAAACGTAAAATTCAAGATTGGCAGTATACGGTCTGTGCTTTACGCCAGATTGATTAAATTGAGTTATTACGCCAGGATTTTCATCCACAACCGTAAAAATCAAATTTTAATAGTATACACCAAGTTTTCGGCAGTCAAAGCTTTTACACTCGACTGCAAAAATATGGAGTTTTTACGCTGACACATTAGAAATATGGGCGTAAAAAGATGAAACGTCTCCGTGCATCATCTTTCTCAAAGAGGCTATCAGCACAGAAGACGACCTAGCGTGGTCATGTTCAACGTGTGCGAAGGATTTTTAGTCGTTCTCATTCATCCCAAAAGCTCTACCTTTCAGGCCGGGTGTACTGCTCGTCGACGGGATGTTCCGCTCAAAATGGGATTCGCCCTGTCCAACCAGAGACACTCTCGCTTGGGCCGAAGAACGAGAAGAAGAATCAACCTTTTTTCCCTTAGCGGAGGAAGTTTGTTTCGAAGCCATTACTGGAAACTTTGAAGACTCGAAGAAGAAACGGAGAAGAACTCGAACAGTCAAAAGCTTTCTCTCGCAGAAGACGGATGGAAAGTTTTTTCTCTCAGAAACTTGGGATATATATAGAGTTCGGATGGACTCCTCGGACCCCGAACCAAATCTCCTAATTAATATTGGGTTATGATTGGGTCCTACGTCAGCCTACTTATTCAGAGAAGGCGGACAGTCAGCGAATTTGAAAAGTTTTTCGTGCAAAGCAGGTTCGTGGTTTCTACGCTAAGGAGCTTTCTACGCTCGACAGCTACAGATCTACGGTTTTACGCTCGCAGGCTATAAGTCTATGGTTTTACGCCCGGATGCCTTTGTACTCGGTAGCTTTTATGCTCGAGAGGCTACAAACCTACGACTTCATGCTCAGCAGATATCAAATCGATGATCTCACGCTCGGCGGCGCTTAGTTTACGCTCAGAGGCGACGGATCCACGACTTCACGCTCGGAAAATTTTCTTTTCAGAAGCAACAAATCTACAGTTCTACGCTAAGGAGCTTTCTACGCTCGACAGCTACGAATCTACGACTTTACGTTCAACAGCTACAAGTCGAGTTTTACGCCCGGATGCCTTTGTGCTCGGTAGCTTTTATGCTCGAGAGGCTACAAACCTACGATTTCACGCTCAAGAACTAAAAGTCTATGATTTCACGCTCGATGGTGTTTAGTTTATGCTCAGAGGATGCCAACTAACGATTTCGCGCTCCATGACTTCCCGCACATCCGAAAGATATGCAGGCCAGAGTACGCGTACATCTGAATGATCCTCAAGGCGGTCAATTACATGAGTTCACACAGAATATACTCCTTCTTGATCACAAGATATCCCAAGTACCCGAAGCATACAGAGTCCAACATTGAAAAATTACTCTTCTTCATGGGTCGATTCGAAGTTCATCCAGACTCCAGTCTGAATATTTTGTCTACCAAGATGGCAAATCAGTTTGACAGCCATTTCTCGCCCTATCCCAAAGGGATTTTTGATAAATCATTCTTGAAGATGATGTCTGAACAAAGAAATTCTGATTTAAGTAACAGTTCAGAATTCTATGCGGTTTCTCACTCCTAAACAGCAGGACAATTCGAACACTCGAATGCTAAAGCAGCTTTTTACGCATCCCTAGTTATGCGTAAGAAACAGGACAGGACCTAGCACTCTTTCTAAACAGAGTCGACGTAAAGAACCAGGCGTGTCGAAGCTACACACATTCAGACTTCACAACACAAAAGTATGGCAAGATGATCATATGCACGGAAGAAAGACGATTTTATTAAAGATTAAAGTCATGATTACATATGAGGGAAATCCAGTCTACATGGGTTTTTCTTTATTTTTCTTCATGATTACATATGAGGGAAATTCCGTCTAAAAAGGACTTCCTCATCGTCGTCAGAAGGCCACCCCCCCAGAATCTGCCCTACCAGGTTCTTGCATGGGCGCCAATTCTTTATCCTTCCTCCAGCAGTTGATCGGTTTCTGCAACCGACTAAAATGATAAATGGAGGGAGAATACGAAACTGGGCCTGCCTAAATTATGCAGATCCCATGCTCCGTGCACCGTGACAGATTGAGTTAAGGTCTTTCACCCAACTCAATACCCGAGGTCAGAGATAGTTGCTGCTCTCGTCCCCGGAGGTAACGAGAGAAGGCGCCACTTGCAAGCAGCATGGCGAAATGCGACCCTTTCTCTCTCCCGAAGAACCACCATACAAAGTTGCTGATTATCCCGAGCAAAGGAGGCTATGATATCCTTCCACGATCCATCGTTGCAGAGGATATTTGCTCGAAGACGCCATCTTTTTTGGCTCCTTACATGCTGGAAGAATATGGTTTTCTTCTTCCTCAGATCGACCCGACGAACTCCGGCGATCATCTCTGTGTGGCGAAGGGAATACGGGAAGAACAGGTTAACTCCTCAGCCTTTTTATAGGCAAGAGAGGTCATACCGATCCCCACTAAAATCTGCAATAAAGTCAGCCTCGACCGTTTCAAAGCTCCATTCAAAAATATTTTGAGTTACGAGGAGCGGTTCATGCTTCATTCAAAGCATTTCAAATTATGAGGAATTTAAAAGCTTTGAAGGGGGTCTTGTAGAAGCATGAAAAATACGCTGGATAGCTCTACGCAGCATATTGATGCAAAGCAGCGTGAACAGAGGACTTCAGAGCCTTCAACATACAAACGGAGCTTCTCCGCCGAGCACAGCGTGAAATATAGGCTCAAGGACCATCCGTGTAGGGCAGTATGTCCAGGCTGCTTCAGCGTAAACAGGGTGCTTCATCACCTTTATAGCATAAAACTCATCCTCTTTCAATGCAGCATTAAAGCGTACGAGGGATGCTTCGTATTCTCCGAAGTGAACCTGTCAGATCCTACAATAAACCTGTCAGATCCTGCAATGAACCTGACGTCTGGACTTCTGACAAAGAGATACTGCTCGACTACCCAGGCGACGGCTATAATGATGGCGCGGTACTGCAACCCAGGCTGTCATTTACTGCCCTTTCTCTTGCGTAAACTGCTTTTACGTACACAGAGGAATATGCTGCCTAGTTTTACACAGGCAGATAAGAGCTCCTTATGCTCCGCAGAAGACAAACCGCCTGTCACGTCAAAAGCTGCACTTCGTACGGGACTCGAGGCGCATCTTTGTATTTAATGCACAGGGTGGTGACAGGCCCTCAAGGCACGTCTCTGCAATTAATGTGCCGAATACTGACAGATGCCTGAGGCACGTCTCTGCGTTTGATGCACAGAAGGGTGGCAGACCTTCAAAACATGCCTCTGCATTTAATGCACAGGATGATGGCGGATCTCCACATTTAATGCTGGAGATTTGATTAAATGTCACCGAACCGTCGTTTAGTGACATCCCCTTTGCATGAGCTACTCCTACGCATACAAGGGAATACGTCGCCTAGTTTTACACAGGCAAACGTGAGCTCCTTACGCTCCGCAGAAGACGAACAGACTGCCACGTCAGCGGTTACTCTTCGCACAGGATTCAAGGTGCGTATCTGCATTTAATGCGCAGAATAATGGCAAATCTTAAAGACAAGCATCTGCATTTAATGCACAGGATGGGGGCAGATCTCTGTATTTAATGCAAGAGATCTGATTATCTCCAAGAGCCGTAATTCCGGCTAAGACGTCCACATCATCACTCTGGCACGTTACGCAGCGGCTTCTACGCCTATTCAGCTTCGTTGCCTGCTCGACCTTCTGTGCCTGCTCGGCCTTCTGTGCCTGCTCGGCCTTCTGTGCCTACTCGGCCTCTATGACCACTCGGCTTCTACGTCTACTAGGCTTCTACGCCTACTCAGCTTCTACGCCTATTCGGCTTCTATGCCGGTTTGATAACTATTTGGCTTCTATGCCACGGTGACAAACATTGGCTTCTATGCCAACCTCTTCTACACGAGGGATACCTACCTACGTGGCTTCTACGCCGTGATCTTCGTAGCAGTTATACGCGTTTTGTCCCTTAGTTGGACCCGCGTCACACGCTCATTCAAAAGATCATCTATACGCAGGCATTGGTTATTTTAATCGTTGTGTAAAAGGGTGCTGTACTTTCTACTACTCGGTTTTTATACCGACTGAGTGGTCACTGTCACTAAAACTCTATAAATAGAGACCTCTATCAACAGAGGAAAAAGGTCGACAAAAAATTAAGGAAAAGGGGTCAAAAATTGGTCAAGGAATCCAGTATCAGACCCGAGGTCAAAAAATCAGAGATTGAAGAGAGATCGCAGAATCCTTGAGAGAGAAGAATCCGGAGCTCAAGCAAAGAGTAGTGATCTGCGACTTTGGCATCGTGCATCCATCCTCTTTCGCAACCTTCGAAGCTGTTCTCCGTCTTCTACGGCACTTCTTCATCATCGTATGGTCCAAGGGCTAAAGTGATCGGCTACAGATCAGACATCCATAGCAATATTTACCCAGATTAAATAAATTGTACTCCTACATCCTCGTATAGGATTAACATTGTACAAGCTTGTTTGTAAACCAAAGAAGGAAAGGGTTTTCTTTTGCAATAAAGAGCCCGTCGTTTTCTTTTAACGACCCTTTCGTTTATTTTCTATCCGAAACAGAAGTCTTTCATCAACTCCAACCATCTCCTATGCCTCATGTTCAGCTCTTTTTGGGTAAACACATACTTCAAGCTCTTGTGGTCTGTAAAGATCTCCACACGCTCTCCATATAAATAGTATTTCTACAACTTTGTACAAGCATAAAAAATACGTTGTAGAGTTATACGCAGTATTTCAGTGCTGGGCGGCGTAAAACATGACTTCAGAGCCATCGGCGTACGATAGGGCTTCATCGCTAATATAGCATAAAATATAAGCTCCAAAATAATCCGCATAATACAGTATTTCCAGGCTGCTTCAGCGTAAAAAGGTTGTTAAATCGCCACTTTAGCGTAAAACCTACTCACTTTTAATGCAGTGGGAAGTCGTACGGGAAACTCTTCGTATTCCTCAAATGAACCTGTCAGATCATGCAGTGAACCTGACTCATGATAAAGAGTACTGCATAACTATCCAGACGACGGCTGTAATGATAATTCGGCACAGAGATCCAAACCGTCATTTAGTAACATTTCCTTGAGATAATTGCCTTTACGCATTCAACAAAATATGCTGCCTAGTTTTATACAGGCAGATGTGAGCTTTTATGCTCAGCAAAAGACAAAACAAACTGCCACGTCAAAAGCTGCTCTTCGTACAGAGCTCGAGGCACGTCTCTGCATTTAATACTCAGAATGGGGGCAGATCTCTGTATTTAATGTACGAGATTTAGTTCTATTTTCAAAGACTAGGATGAGTCATGATTACGTCTAATACGCCCACATCGTCACCTTTGTATATTACGCCATCAGGCTATTTCCAGCTATAGAAGCACGCTGTACGCTATCTCCTTGAAATACGCCACCTGGCTATTTTTTAGCTATAAGGAGTACGCCGTTGCTATCTCCTCGGAATATGCCAACTCAGGCTATCTGGTCCAGAATACGCTCAAGACCTCATTCAAGGAATGAAGATCGGCTATCTTTTACGCTAGCTACCTATCCTTGCAGCATCAGGCTTCTATGCCTACAAGGCTTCTACGCCTACAAGGCTTCTACGCCTATTTGGCTTCTATGCCGACTCGACAACCACTTATCTTCTACGCCAACCTGACAACTATTTAGATTCTATGCCATGGTGACAGTTATTGGCTTCTACGCCAACCTGACAACTATTTGGCTTCTACGCCATGGTGACAGTTATTGGCTTCTATGCCAACCTTTTCTACGCAAGGGGCAGTTACCTACATGACCTGCATGCCATGATCTTCGCAACAGTTATACGCATTTTCTCATCATGGGATACATGTCACACGCAGATTCAGAAGGTCATCTATACGTGGGTGGCAGTTATTATAACCGTCGTGTAAAAAGTGCCATACTCTCCACTGTCCGGCTTCTACGCCGACTGGACAATTACTGTCACTAAAACCCTATAAATAAAGACCTTTATTGACAGAGGTCCAGGGTCAAAAATTCCAGGGTCAAAAATTCCAGGGTCAAAGATTTGGAGCTGGAGAACTTAAGGTCGGATTTTGATAAAGGTCAGGAGATTGATTTTGGAGAGAGAAGAATCCGGAGTACAGACAGAGAGCAGTAATCGACAATTTTGGCATCGAGTATCCACTTTTTCTTGTAATCTTTGAAGCTTCTCCGTCTTTTACAGCACTTCCTCATCATCGTATAGTCTAAGGGACAAAGTGATCGACTGTAGATCAGACTCCTATAGCAATATTTATCCAGATTAAATTTTATACTTAACATCCTCGCATAGGATTAATAGTACTTCTTGTTTGTAAACCTAAGAAAGAGTTTCGTATAAACCTAGTTTTATTTATTCTATTTATTATCAAACACAAGATGGTGACTCTGCTGGGGAAGTCAATCTCTGGTTTCGCAGACCAGTAAGGTTGTATCTTCGCAACCTCCGTGCCCCGTGCGTAAAACTCTGTCTCCCGTCTGTGATGTGGTAGACAAAACTTCTGGCAATACCTTAGTGCTAGTCCAGAAGTCTACTCCGCGCTCTGCGCGTAAAACTCTGTCTCCCGTCTATGACGTGGCAGACAAAATTTTTGATAATGCCTAAGCACCAAATCAGAAATTCTAAACGCGCTCTGCGCGTAAAAATGTATCTGCCCTCCGAGAAAAAGTAGATGGTCCCTGCAATTTACACAAGGGAAAACAAGTGGCGGACTTCTCAACTTCTCGGCCTTTACGCCAGCAACAAAAGAATCTGCCCGCTCTCCAGATTACGCGAGAAGCTGATGGCCGATTGAGGACCTTCTCAGTTTTACGCCAACCTGAGCAAAGTTCCAAAATACGCCAGGAGAAGCCCCTCAGCATAAAGAAGACCCGGTTTGTGGATAGATACGCTCCTCATGGATCATGTGCTTCTCACATGGCTGGACTGTTGTATTCCTACGACGGAGAAAGGGTTGGGGTGCCCAATATCCGCATTCCAAATGATGTAAACAGGAGGAACAAGCCTTCTTCCTCTTCTTCTTCTATTAATCCTCTTGACTTGCGTAAATTTCTGACCCAGAAATGCAAAGACAAGAGTCATAAACATGCTTCAATTCCCCTAACTGTCAAACGTGGAGAGATCATGTGGGAAGATGCATCAATATCTAATGTCATCATGACATATAGACCACATAAAAATGATGCCTTTATTGTCCCTCCAACTCGCGACGACCAGCATCCAATAGTCTTCGGTCGCATGCGGAGCAGTCCGATTGTACAAAAAGAATTTTGCGAGTCTGAGGGTGGCAAAATGCAAATCCACAGGTATCCCACAAGCTTTAAAGATTATACAAAGCATGGATTATGATTTGAAGTTGAAATAAGGCCTCAACTATGGAAAAGGCAGACGAACACCATTGCATGGTAATCCTTACTGTCAGCAAACTCATTTTGGGTTGGGGTATACTGCATCTTCTGTAAACTCCAAACCTTCAGAGTTTGATCCTGTACAACCAGAGGCACGTCCTTCTAAATCAACTTCTGTGTATGGGGGTAGCCTACCTCGACAAAACAGGGCACCATCCAAAGCTGGGGATAGAATTCCCTCAGAGTCCGAAGATGATGCAACAATGACGATCTTCTCGGAAGACCGTAAAACTCAGACATCGGGAGCACGAAGGCCAAAAGGGACTTTCTCCTTCAATGAAGATGACATTATTGCAATCTTCAATATGTTGATGAAGGAACACAAACAGCGGCTAACAAACAGCGGCTACCCAACATCAGATATCCTGAGAGGACTGGCAAAATCGATGACCCAGATTATTGTCTCTTTCATCGGTACATTTATCACCCTACAAGGGCTTTCTATGTACTAAAAAGGAGAATCCAGGAGTTGATTGACGCCAAAGTCATCACCTTGCATCTGTAAACGAGGGAACGATCACTGCAGATTATTTTCAGTTTAAACGTGACAATTTGCTCCCTTAAAAATGTACCGGATGAGGAGTACCTAAAAGTTTCCCCAGCAGATTCTTCAGGTCTATCCCCACTCAGGAAAATTACTTCACAGTGAATTTTTTGGATTGGACATGAGTTCACGTCCATATTACCTCTGAACTATTGTCTAAACATTTCCTTATTTCCTCAGCTGAGTTTGTCATGTTCATATTACCTCTGAACAAACCCTCCTGGTGTCGACTATCGATTATCATGTCCATATTACCTCTGATATCGGTCATCATCTCAACTTAACATTCGTACTTAACTCTAAGTACGCCCGTAGTGTTAAGTCCACAAAAACTGCCATGTCCATATTACCTCTGAGCAGATAAATACCTCCATCCCCGATGGAATCACAATTCAGCTGAGTTTGTCATGTTCATATGACCTCTGAACAAACTCTCTGAGTTTCGACTATCGATTATCATGTCCATATTACCTCTGATATTGGTCGTCATCTCAACTTAACGTCCGTACTTAATTCTAAGTATGCCAGTGGTGTTAGGTCCACAAAAACTGCCACGTCCATATTACCTCTGGCAGGGCTTGTCCTAAAACTTATTACTTGCTCTCTCGTGCGCAAAAAGTAATAGGTCCACAAAAATTCCCCTGTGGAATGCCCGCAATGGAAAAATGAAATGTCATGTCCATATTACCTCTGAACTATCCTTATTTTTCAGCGAAGAAATAGTCATTCTCTATTCATCCCTACAGAGTCGTATTTTATTATGTCTATATTAACTCTGTCAGGATTTGTCTCAAACCTATTACTTGCACTCTTGTGCCAAAAAGTAATGGGTCCATTAAAAATCCTCCAGTGGGATGTCCTCAACAAATACAGTATCATACTACGTCCATATTACCTCTAGTACAATATCCAAAATTCGTACAAACAATCATAAAGAAATGGGAGGGTCCTTATATGATTGCAAATGACACTTACAGATTAGCCAAGCCTAATGGAAATTTGGCAATGGCTACTATCAACTGCAAAATCCCGAAGAAGTACTATACTTGATCTCCTTTGTTTAACGGAGTATGACGAAGATCTTATTCTGACGATATCATGCACAAAGGTTAGCTGGATCATATTCTATCAGGTTCATGAGACCTTCGAATAGATATCCTTAACTAATTTGTAAGCCTGTCATGTTAATGATACCTCTGATAGTGTTTAGTATACAAATTTAGTTGGATTATATTCTTTCAGGTTCATGTTAACTCTGAATAGATTTACATTCAGCAAAACCTTAACGAAAGTATGTCATGTTAATGATACCTCTGATATCACTTTCACCCTAGCCTATCACATTCTAAAATGATGGGCCCACAAAGTCAGAAAATGTGTCTTTATTATCTCCGAGAAATTACAGAAGAAATAAGAAAGTACATTATTTGGGAGGAGCAGTTAAGTCGCGAATCTGTTGTGCTAGGGTAACCATTCTCTTATCCCTGGAGTTCAAGACGTCGGTGCGAGCCCGCTCCAACCTTGCCACCTCATTGTTTAAAACAGATAGCTCAGACCGAGCATGTACAAAACCTGCATGGATGGCACCCACATACACCAGGTTCTGTTGAGCCGTCTCCATTCGATCCTTCAACACGTCGTGAGCTGTTGATAAAGAGAGAGCCTTCTCCTTGGCCTTAGCGAGGTCATCTTCCAATTTGTGGACCCTCGCCGTCTCTTCCTCATATTCGATCTCGTACTGAGTCAGCTGGAGAATGACATACTCCAATTCGGTACGCTCTTGATCCATCTGCTGCTGCTGTTCCTGGATAGATTTGTTCAGAGATTCCATTTACCCAGTAAGCTCTACAGTTAAGGAGTCATACCTAGCTTGAACGAGACCGTCAATTCTGCCTCGAGATAGTTGCAAATAATCATTAATGGGTTATTCCAAACCATTAACTATTTACTCCAGCGCATCAGCTCTCCCAGCGTCGTTGAAGTCTCTGATCGACGCTATCGCAAACTGGGAGGACCTCCTCAGAGTCTCAAAACCTAGATTCTTCTCCAGCACCATTGATATCAGCGTTCTCAAAGTATTATAGAAAATACTAGTATACTGCTCAATCAATATGGCAAAATCAGATTGGACGCTGAAAGTGGCTGCAATATCGGAGAATCCCCCTCCAGGAATGATTGTAGATGATGTTACCACAGTCGTCACCTCAACAGATGGAGAGACAAAAGAAGAAGCACCAACAACGGTCGAAGCGGCTGGCATACTCAAAGGGGGCATAGTCGTAATGACAGGTTCATCCTCCTCTCGAGATATCAGAACCATTTCGGGCGAGCCGGCACCCGAAAATGTTTCCTCTTCAAAGTTGGGCACCTCCGTGTCATCGACAGGAGTTGAAACAAAACCAAAAGTTGCGTCGACGCTGCCCTCCCCGTAGATGTCTTCCCTGAAAAGAAGACAAGAGAAAGTTAATATCAACATGTTGTTAATTTTTCTAAAAGAGGCATAAAGGCGACATTTACCCATGGCCGATGGTATATATGGTACGTCTGTAGCCAGTACAGCTAAATCATTTCTTAATGATGCTAAGCGAGCGTTCATACCTGGAGAAGGGGGTGTGCCAACTGACATTGGCAGGTATTCTTCCAGGTCTTCACCAAGATCCACTCGAGGCTCATTGGGTGGAATCTCGTTGGGTATACTTACAGACGCGGCAGAGGTTTCTCCCGCTGCTGGTCTGGATAAAGATATTCTTATTTGGCTTGGCCCCGAAGGCGATTTCGTACCACTACCTGAACCGGTAGCAGCGACAGCAGCCTCGAGCAAAGATTCTCCGGCACTGCCAACCGAAACTGTAGAGGTTCCTTCTCTAAAAGGCGAGGAACCTCTAATCAAAGGATCATCTCCAACAGGGGAAACAACAGGCTCACTCCGAGAAGCCTCATGACTGGAAGTCCTGACAGGACCACTAACAGTCTTCTTTTTCTTGCGAGGGGAAGTCTCCTTCAGAACAGGAGCCCTTCGCTCACCAGGGATAACCAGAGGCCCTGCAGGCGGAGGTATTTTACCTCGCGATACTGTCAGCAAAGGCTCATCTGGATTGACAGAGTCTTCATCCTCGTCAGAGGAAACTGATAGGATTTTGTCTTTTCCCGCGAACTTAGAAGAGGGCATCCTAAAACTTTTACGCATATCAAAATTGCGATGGAAGGTGTTGATGGCCACATAAAACTGGATGTACGAGTGAAGGATGCGCAACTCCATGGAGAGTGAAGTCGCAGGCACAGTAAAAGCTGCTCCAGTGCAACCCATTATGAAGCACCGCCACCCTCTCGCTCCATCAATAAGTCCACCCCTGGACTTGAAGCTGGTGATGACATTGCCCATGTATAATTGGTCATACCCAAACTGCCTGGCGAACCGACTAGGCAGGTAGGGCTCCAAGAAGCATTGGTCTTCACTTCTGTACAATAAATGGGAAGGTCTAATGCAGACCAACCAATTAAAAGCTTCAGGAGAAAGAATGGTCTTTCCTTCACCTGAGTCCTGAAGCCTGCTCCCATGTTAATTGAGATGTACAGTGGGGACGGTACAAAAGAGCTTCCAGCTGTGAGCAAAATTTAACACTCGTCGACAGTCTAAAACTGTGGTCACATTCCAGATAGAATTCTTGTAATTCAACAAGAAATTACTCCCCGAACTACTGCCAGAGCTGGAAGACATCACCCTGGGGTTATGGAGAATTAATCATCCCATCAAATACAGGAACGGTAATTCTACCTTGGGAAAGCTGTCACGCCGTGTTTTATCGGCAAGCAGCCTATCAGTAATGGCCCTTAAGCCAGCTTGTATGTGGCATACCATGGCAGGGAGAAGGCCCAGTCTTGCCCCGAACACCAGACGTACTGTAGGCCATAAGGTGTTGCGGTGAATGCGATCCGAAGATGCAATACCTGGTACTACCAATCGGTGCAGCCATACAGAGAGAAAGCCAGCCAGTTGAGCTTCCCTTGACAGAGGCCTACGACAATGCCTCAAATAACTGTAGGCTTTAGTGCCTATAGGATATTTCCCTATCCCTTCGTCGAGAACTCGATCTGAAGTCCCAACGTCTTCAATAAGGTCATCGACTACTTGAGCATTGAGCACGCTCAGAAGGCTCAAAGGCCTATCCCTACTATCCACGACTTTGTCAGGCTTAGCATCTCTAGCCTGATGGAAGAAGAGATATGATGCCCATTTATTGGTATGAGCCAAATTAGAGGGCTCATTATAGAAGGCGGTGCATGCAAGGTAATGGCTCATCAACTCCTGGTACACTGCAACTACCTGAGGGTTTGTATCCTCCAGCTCCCAGTTTGTGAGAACATACTCTTCATAAGGAGTATCTTCCATTGGCAGTCTTGAAATCTCTGCCATCTCGTGAAGGGCCAATCCTAACTCCCCCAGTGGAGTGGCGAAAGTCCCAGTGAGCGAGATATATCGCTCCATCAAAGCCAAAAATAGGTTAGGGTTGAGAGGTAACCCAACACTGGTAGCACTCACAGCCGCGTACAGACCAATGCTCTCCATCTCAGTCTGAAAATGCTTCAGGGCCCAGGCAGCTAAACGAGCCCATCAAATATTTGTAGGGGTAACCCATCCATTGGTCCAAGGATTAACCTTGGATATACTCCTCCATGCCCCATGAAGTCATTGCAGAAAGTCAGTAATTGGACTGGTTGGAGCAGTGAAGTGTCTTCACTTGGGACACTGCCCGGATATAATCCCCTAAAAGGCATCACAGGTCCTGAAGGGTGGCTCACGAATGATCCTTGGTCAGACCCTTTCTGATAAAATATCTTCCCCGGCTGGCCGTGAAGATTAGGGGTCAGAGTCCACGACATCCTCCTCGGATGTGTAGCATAGAAGAATACCAAGATAGGGTAATCTCTCAGCATCTTGGGCAGGTACATGACCATGCCTCCAACAGTAAACCCAGTCTTCCTTTTTGGGCTTCGTCTGGAATTATTTATCAATCATATCCCCAAAGAAAAAAAGCTGGTTTTATGTATTTTGCCCCGTCTATATACGTCAGGGGCTCTCCGTTGATCATGCTCAACAGCATTTGATCTCCTTGAGACAATATCAGGATTCCCCTTCCTTCAGGATACTGGGGTCCGAAAATAGGAACTGTCACATGGGATAAATCCTCCAGGTAATTGGAGTTCAGCATCCCAGCAACAGAACCCATCGCCTCAGCCAATGGAGATATATGCAAGTTAACTACAAAGTACAAGAAAATACGTCAGTTTCTATACTAGACCTCACAATCTTGCAGCTTATGCCTAAGAGCAACAGTCTGTGCTTTTATGCCAAGACAGTAAAAACTTGAGTTTTTATGCTGGAATCTCATTCTAAGGCGTAAAATTCAATATTGGCAGTATACACAAAAATCTGACAGTCTGTGTTTTACGCCAGATTGCCAAAGTTTGAGTTATTACGCCAGAATTTTCATCCAGAGCGTAACATCCAAATAAGGATAAGGAGTAGGAGGAGCTTTCATTGAAGTAGAGGCTTCTTTGAAGATCGAATGATGACGAGAGAGAGAATGAGAAAGAAAATCAAGGAGGGAGCACTTAGACATTTCACGTTGAGTACGGGGAAGTCCGCGGGGAGGAATTCCTTCGGGCGTATTACAGTTTTTCACCGAGGGGGTGGATCGAAGCGATTGCAGCGAAAAATTGACCTGAAACGAAGGACTTCGTCTATTGGCATTGTAGAATAGTATACGCCAAATTTTGACAGTCAAAGCTTTTATGCCAGACTACGGAAATATGGAGTTTTTATGCTGACACATTAGGAATGTGGGCGTAAAAGATAAAACATCTATGTGCGTCATCTTCCTCGAAGAGACTCTCAGCACAGAAGATGACCTAGCGCGTTCACGTACAACGTGTGCGAAGGGTTTTCTTTGTTCTTGTCATCCCAAAAGCTTTACCTATAACACCCGGTGCACAGCTTGATGGTGGGATACTTCATTCCGAGCGAGGTTCGCTCTGCCCGATGGGAGTCGCTCTTGCTTGGGCAGAAGAGCGAGAAGAGGAGGCATCTTTCTTGCCCTTGGTGGTGGAAGATTGTTTCGGTGCCATTGCTAAAAACTTAGAGTGCTCAGAGAAGAAGCGAAGGAGAATACTCAAAGAGATGAAGGTTTTCTTTTGCAAAAGACAGATAAAAAGTTTTTTTCTGAAGGCCTTGGGGTATTTATAGAGTTCAGATGGACTCCTCGAATCCCTAACCAAATCCAATATTTAATATTCAGTTATGATTGGGGACTATGTCAGCCTATTATTCAGGGAAGGTGGACAGTCAGCGAATTCAAAAAGTTTTTCGTGCAGAGCAGATTCGTGATTTTACGCCAAGGGGCTTTTTACGCTCGGGAAGCTACAAATCTACGGTTTTAGCTCAGAGGCTATAAGTCTACGGTTTTACGCCCGAATGCTTTTACGCTCAGTAGCTTTTACGCTCGAGAGGCTACAAACCTACGACTTCACACTCAGAAGCTACAAATCTATGATTTCACGCTCAGAAGCTTTCTACGCTCAGAGGCTACAAATCTATGACTTCACGCTCGGAAGTTTTCTTTTCAAAGGCTACAGATCTACAGTTTTATACCCGGATGCTCTTATGCTCAGTAGCTTTTACGCTCGAGAGGCCATAAACTCATGATCTTATGCTCATCTACACTACGGATCTATGAATTTCTGCATATCTTAAAATACGTAGGCCAGAGTATGCGTATATCTGAACAAATCTCAGAGCGACCAATCATAAGGGTTCATGCAGAAGATACTCCTTTTTGGTCTCAAAATATCCCAAGTACCCAAAGCATACAGAGTTCAACATTGAAAATGACTCTTCTTCTTGGGTCGATTGGAAGTTCATCCAAAATTCAGCCTGAATATTTTCTCTACAGTTCAAGATGACGACTCAGTTTCGACAGACATTTCTTGTCCTAGTTCAAGGGATTTTCGAGAAATCATTCTTGAAGATGATGGTCTGAACAATAATTATTCTTATCATAGAAGTGACAGTTCAGAATTCTATGCAATTCCTTATTCTAAACAGCATGACAGTTCGAATATGCGACTTAAATGCTAAACAGTTTTCTACGCGTCCTCAATTACGTGTAAAAGACGGGACGATCAGATACTCTTTTTATCAGAGTTGGCATAAAGTTATTCAGACGTGGCGAAGCTACACATATTCAGACTTCATCACAGCAAAGAATATAGCAAATCATCAGATGCGTAAAAGAAGACAGTTTTATTAATCATGATTACATATGATGGAAATCCAGTTTACAGAGGGTTTTCATCTTCATGATTACATATGAGGAAAATCCCGTCTACAAAGGGTTCCTCATCTTCATTTAAAGATCACGCCCAGAATCTGTTCTGCCAGGTTCTCGCATTGGTGGAGATCTTTATCCGTCTTCTTCCGCAGTTAGTCGATTTCCGCGGCCGATTAACAAGAAAATGATTAATGGCGGGAGGATACAAAACTGGGCCTGTATAAATTATTCAAGAGCCCATCCTCCATACGCCTTAACAGGTTGAGTTAAGGTTTTAGACCCAATTTAATACTGGAAGACAGGGCTAGTTTGTCTGCCCTCGTCCACCAACAACGGAAGAAAATACAGCTTGCAAGCTGTGTGGTCGAATATGACCCTTCCTCTCTCCTGGACGAATCGCCATATGAAGTTGCTGATTATCCCGACCAAAGGAATCCATGATATCCTTCAATGATCCATCGTTGCAGAGGACATTTGCTCAAAAATGCCTTCTTTTTTGGCTCCTTACATGTTGGAAGAACATGATCTTCTTCTTCCTCAAGTCGACCCGACGAACTCCGGCAATTATCTCTGTGTGGTGAAGGAAATATGGGAAGAACAAGTTAACTCATCAGCCTTTACATAGGCAAAAGAGAGCACACCGAATCCCAACAAATCCCCAAAAATCTGCCAAGAAATTAGCCTCGAGGAATGAGTCAGACTTGATAGTTTCGTGCTTCATTCAAAGTGTTTCAAATTACGAGGAATTTGAAAACTTTGAAGGGGGTCTTGTAGAAGCATAAAAAATATGCTGTAGAGTTATACGCTGTATTTCAGTGCTGGGGGGCGTAAAACATGACTTCAGAGCCATCGGCGTACGACAGGGCTTCATCGCTAATACAGCGTAAAATATAAGCTCCAAAATAATTCGCATAATGCAGTATTTTCAGGCTGCTTCAGCATAAAAAGGTTGTTACATCACCACTTTGGCATAAAACCTACTCGCTTTTAATACAGTGGGAAGTCGTACGGGGAACTCTTCGTATTCCTCGAATGAACCTGTCAGATCATGCAGTGAACCTGACTCCTGACAAAGAGTACTGCACAACTATCCAGACGACGGCTGTAATGATAATTTGGCTCAGAGACTCAAACCGTCATTTAGTGACATTTTCTTGAGATAATTGCCTTTACGCATTCAATAAAATATGCTGCCTAGTTTTATACAGGCAGATGTGAGATTTTACGTTCAGCAGAAGACAAAATAAACTGCCATATCAAAAGTTGCTCTTCGTACAGAGCTCGAGGCACATCTCTGCATTTAATGCTCAGAATGGGGGCAGATCTCTGTATTTAATGCACAAGATTTAGTTCTATTTTCAAAGACTAGGGTGAGTCATAATTACGGCTAATACATCCACATCATCACCTCTGCATATTATGCCATCAGGCTATTTTTAGCTATAGAAGTACGCTGTACGCTATCTCCTTGAAATATGCCACTTGGCTATTTTTTAGCTATAAGGAGTACGCCATTGCTATCTCCTCGGAATACGCCAACTCAGGCTATTTGGTCCAGAATACGCTCGAGACCTCATTCAAGGAAGGAAGATCGGCTATCTTTTGCTCTAGCTACCTATCTTTGCAGTATCAGGCTTCTACGCCTACAAGGCTTCTACGCCTATTTGGCTTCTATGCCGACTCGACAACCACTTGGCTTCTACGCCAACCTGACAACTATTTGGCTTCTACGCCATTGTGACAGTTATTGGCTTCTATGCCAACCTGACAACTATTTGACTTCTATGTCATGGTGACAGTTATTGGCTTCTACGCCAACCTTTTCTACGCAAGGGGCAGTTACCTATGTGGCTTGCATGCCGTGATCTTCGCAGCAGTTATACGTATTTTCTCATCATGGGGCACGCGTCACACGCAGATTCAGAAGGTCATCTATACGTGGGTGGCAGTTATTATAACCGCCGCGTAAAAATTGCCATACTCTCCACTGTTCGGCTTCTACGCCGACTGGACGGTTACTGTCACTAAAACCCTATAAATAGAGACCTCTATTGATAGAGATCCAGGGTCAAAAATTCTAGGGTCAAAAATTCCAGGGTCAAAGATTTAGAGCTGGAGAACTTAAGGTCGAATTTTGATAAAGGTCAGGAGATTGATTTTGGAGAGAGAAGAATCCGGAGCATAGACAGAGAGCAGTGATCGACAATTTTGGCATCGAGCATCCACTCCTTCTTGCAATCTTTGAAGCTTCTACATCTTCTATAATACTTCCTCATCATCGTGTGGTCCAAGGGACAAAGTGATCAACTGCAGATCAGACTCCTATAGCAATATTTACCCTGATTAAATTTTGTACTTAACATCCTCGTATAGGATTTATAGTACTTATTGTTTGTAAACCTAAGAAAGGGTTTCGTATAAACCTAGTTTTATTTCTTCTGTTTATTATCAAACAAACTTCAGAGCAAAGATGACCGCTGCCAAATCCAAATCGTGGGTAGGATAGTTCTTCTCATGAGGACGTAATTGCCTGGAAGCATAGGCAATCACCCTTCCATTCTGCTGTAACACACAACCCAGTCCCTTCCCTGATGCATCACTATAGATAGTGAATCCTCCAAACCCTGATGGCAACGTCAATACTGGAGCTGTTGTCAACCTCCTCTTCAGCTCATCAAAGGCGATCTGGTACTCCTCTGACCAAACAAACTCCATGTCCTTCTGGGTCAGCCCAGACAACGGCTCTGCAATCCGGAAAAAATCCTAAATAAATCTCCTGTAGTAACCTGCCAGCCCCAGAAAACTCCTGACCTCTGCTACTGAACTCAGAGCACTCCATGCCTCAACTGCCATGATATTCCTCGGATCCACCGAGATCCCCTCTCCTGTCACCACATGACCAAGGAATTCAATCTTGTCAAGAAAGAACTCGCACTTCGAAAGCTTTCCATAAAGCTTCTCCTTCCTGAGAGTCTCCAGCACTATCCTCAGATGCTCCTCATGCCCCTCTGAGATCTTCGAATATACCAAGATGTCATTTATAAACACCACCACAAACCTGTCCAGATATTGATGGAATACTATATTTATCAGATTCATGAACACTGCCGGGGAATTAGTCAACCTAAACGACATCACCATGAACTCATACTGTCCATACCTGGTCTGAAAAGCTGTCTTTGGAATATCCTCCCTCCTGACCTTCACCTGGTGGTAGCCTATCCTCAGATCAATCCTAGAAAATACCCTCGCTCCGCTCAACTGGTCAAAGAGATCATCAATACGCGGCAGCGAATACTTGTTCTTGATTGTGAGGTTGTTCAGAGCCCTGTAGTCGATACACATCCGTATTGACCCATCCTTATTCAGCACAAAAAGTACCAGAGCACCCCTCGGAGAAGAACTAGATCTGATAAATCCCTTGTCCTGAAGCTCATCCACCTGCTTCTTCAACTCTACCAGCTCACTGTTGCTAACTCTATAGACGTACTGGAATATCGGCTCCGTGCCTGGCTCCAAGTCTATAGAGAACTCCACATCTCTGTCTGGAGGTAACCCTGGCAACTCCTCCGAAAATACATCCATGAACTCCGCTATCAGTGGATGTTGCAACCTCTGCTCTACCACCAGGGCTCCGCAGAAGACTTTCTCGCTCCTCTCCGCTGTTCCTCTGGAAAACTCAAACTCTGGCTCACCCGACGGACTAAACAACACTCTGCCTCTACGACAATCTATACTAGCACAGTGCATACTCAACCAATCCATCCCGAGTACAATATCGTAGCTCGAAAGTGGCATTACGAGTAGGCATACACTCAACTCTCGGCCTCCTAAGGTAACTCTCCAGTCTCTGTAGACATCACTGACTAGGATGATGCCACCCCCGGTCGTAATCTTGCAAAGTCTAGCTAAAGGTTCAGCAACAAAATGGTGTCTAATAGCAAAAGATAGAGACACAAAACTATGGAAAGCACCAGAATCAAATAAAACAAGAGCTGGAATGGAATCAATAAGAACACAGATCAAAAGAAGTCAATACGGTGCAAGATACGATATCATCAAGGAAGAACAGTAATATTGCAAAAGAAAATAATTTTAGAAAAATTAAAGATAGCAAAAATTAGGAAGGGTCCTAGTTGTGATTGAGCACACTCTCTCTCAGCCTATATCCTATTGCAGGTAGACCTAGAAATTAGACTTGCGTGGGCCGCCACCAAAAATGCGTCATGACCCACACCTGAATAATCGGGCATGAGTCGTACTAGCCTACGCCGCAGAATCGGCGGTAGAACGCTGTATGGGTCCGTTCTAGGTCACAATATCTATATCTCACAATAATCTGTCAATATAGCCTCTCCAAAAGGAGGGCAACCACACAATATATATAAATCAATCATAATAAATAGGGGGAGAGTAAAAGCACGATAAGATATCACAAATAAATAAGAACCAAAGAGCAAGTACAATATCCAATATAATGACCAAGTCTATAAGTCTACAACATCCACAGGAGCAAAAGTAATAAATACAGTCATCCAAAATATCAACGGGAAACAACCCAGGAAAATCCACCTAGCTAACTAAGGTGCTAGTGACGTCTCCTCGATGGGCTCCTCCTCAATCTCTGGGTCACAACACTCCTCGACACCAGCATAACCGACATATAAATAAATACTGTTTGGCTTTGATCACATAACCAACTCTTACTCTCCTCTCCCACTAATACTCTTGGATCCAACCATAACATGCTACGTACATGATAAATAACTCACGCACATGAAGGCGAGAGCACACGAAGCACATGATAGCATATGAGAATCAATACCCGAAGCACATGATAAAATACACGTGATAGAGTACCCACTGAACACGGTAAGGGGGATAACATCTCATGACAGGATCCAACAAGTACCATCTCATAAAACAATATGTCAGAATCAAGTATTACAGTTCTAGAATAGGTGATATATACGCTATCATGAAATGGAAACAATCAGAGATAGGTACTCGCCTGACGTCTTGAACAACTAATGAGGATCAAGATCCGGACTAGCGTTGCAAGAATCTATTACGAAAAGCAAGGTTAAATAGGGTTTTATGGAGTTAAACTAATATAAAATAACTAAAAACATGCTTCTAGGGTTATTCTAGGTCGAACGGGTCAAACCGGCAAAATTTGGATCAAAAAGTCAATTCGGGGTCCAAAAAATCAACTCTGGGTCAAAACTAAGTCAAATATTGACTTTTACGGTCAATGAGGGCAATTATGGTCAACGTTAGGTCAAACTAAGGTGCCCCTAAAATTCTAGGTCAAGACTAGCTTATTAAGCTAGTAAACCCTCAAACCCGCCTCCTTGAGATACCGGGATACCCTCGGTATCCGATACCTCGACCTAAGCTACACACCCCGCCTATACCCACTAACACTTATGCTAACACACGTAAATATATACACCAATACATATAAAAGCAACTCTAATCCTATTCCTAGGCAAACACTCAAAAATCTTGCCTCGATACTCAATACCTTGGGTATCTCAAGGTATTGAGATACCTTGATATCTCAAGGTATTGAGATAACTCACTAACCCTCACTAACACTACCCATATAGCTAATTATCTAGCATATAAACATATATACCTAGGTATATATCTAGGCTACTATATATATATAAACACATATGCATATATACCTACATAACTATATATATATATATATATATATATATATATATATATATATATATATATATATATATATATCTACACATACATAATACATATATCCGTACTCATATCCTCTCGTATATATATATCTCTCTCTTATCTAACTATATATATATCTATACATATATACTCAAATAATCTCTTAGCCTCTCTCCCTCACTCACTGCTAGCCTACTGCATACGCTGCTACACTGATGCTGCTACTGCGGCTAAGCTGGCAGTATGCTGCTGCTGCTGCAGTGCTCTACATCATATTCTACTATAATTGCTGCTGCTGTGCTACTCCTATCCATTTCTAGCTCACTGCTTAGCTGCTCTCCTGCTGCACATGCTGCCTCCATCTCGCTGCTACTGCTGCTCTCGTTCGCTGCTACTGCTGCTGCTGCCACTGCAGCAGCCACTATGGCTAGCTACTGCTGCTAGCTGCTCATCACCTCGCTGCTCCCATTGCACAGCAACTACTTCTGCTCTCTTCTACCCTGCTTCCTCTGCTGCTCTTAACCTCCCCCTCGACACACCACACACAAAGAGACACACAAGCACACACACTCATAGATATATATATCTACACAAACATATATACATATATATATACACACACAACCATATATATATATATATATATATATATATATATATATATATATATATATATATATATATATATATATATACACACACACACTTAAACATAAGACACACAACACACAAACACACAACATCAATACCAATGCACGAACAACCACCCAAACACCAATAAATAAATATATATATATAATAACTCAAGAACTCTAGCACACACTCTCCAAAGCTAAACCAATGCATGCACAAGCCCGAAATCTCGATACCAAGTCAAAATGGCTATTCGGTTATTTCGACGAATACGTGGAGTACGGTTCGCGAAACCTCATGAAACGTACACCAAACCTACTCAGAATTGACCCAAAATTTACATACGAGTTCTAATCGATGTCTAAAACCTTGAAAAATGCTAACTCATCGATTCTAGGTCTGTGGCAAAAATATGCACGCACATATAACCTACGACGACGAAAACTCCCAAATCGCCCAAAATGCCCAAATCTCCGTGACACGACCTCACGTGTCCGAACGGAGATACGTACCTACCCTCAAGACACCCAAGCACGTCTATCTGGGTCCGTCTAACATAGCGCATCACCCAAAATTGGGCCAATCTCTGATTTTACCCAAAATTGACATAAAACCTAATGTCAAAGTCTCCAAACACAACCAAACAAGTTCTAACTTCCTCCTACGGGTAGCCTTAAGGTCTAGAAAGGTTCTAAACTACTAATTATACTATATAATAGCAACCACTTAGAGAAAAGTTAGGGTTTACCTCTTGGGAGTTGGAATTCCAAGGCCAAAGTCTCCAAAACCCTTGAAATCACCACCCTCAAGCCTCCCAGCCTCCAAGCCACATCTCTACATTAAGTCTAGGCTCTACACACCTAGGTTAGAGAAAAATAAATGGTTAGGGTTTACATAAATGAAAGAATAGAAGAAGGAAAAGAAGAGGTGAAGAACTTACTTACTTGAAATGAGAAATTGGAAGAAAGAAAGAAGAAGAAAAAGAGTGGAGAGTGAAGAAGAAGAAGAAGAAGAAGAAGAAATGAAGGAAGGAATGAAATGGGGGGGGGGGGAGGTTCAGTCATGCATAGAATTAGGGTTAGGGGACCGGCCACACATATAGAAATAGGTTTACATAAAGCAAAATGACTAAAGTGCCCTCTCTCTTTAGTCATGCAACTAAGGTTTAGGTTTAGGGTTCACTAAATGCACTCTAACTAATCCAAAATAACCCAACTAACTAAATAAAAAATATAATAACTATTCTAAACCCATAAATGAGTCTGACAAGGGTGTTTGTTGGGTCTGACATGGGTCCACTAGGGTCTGACATGGGTCCAGACTAGCCAAAACCCTAAAATAACCAATAAAAAAATAAATACAACCAATAATTAAATATAAATATAATTATTTATGATCACTACACAATTTACCAAAATAAAAAAAAGAAATCCTATTTTCTAGAATTGGGTAGTGACACCCCATCACCATCATCATCACCCCATCATCATCATCATCATCATCATCATCATCATCATCATCTCTAATCATCATCATCACCCCATCATCACCATCATCATCCTTATCATCACCCTCGTCGTCATTGTCATCCCCGTGAGCGTACCCCGAGGTTCGAACCTGTCCCTCTTCTCCTTTTATATATGCTTGTGGGTATGCCAGTAGGACATTAGTATTGCTTTACCACAGTTAGTTGACATCAGACCCTGAGTCGGTGAACCCAACTCGTATACGTATACGTACGCGTATGCGTATATTATTTAATTTGGTATATAACTATGTATTTAGTATATATATATATATATATATATATATATATATATATATAGTAATTTAATGCAATACCAGTTATGACTATATATGTATTTATATTGTATGACCCTAGGACACTGTGGATTATCCCGTAGTTACATGACCATGTGACCCTGAGTACTTGTTAGTAGACTGCCTTATGTACACTGACGTACTGGCTTAGACACATGCACCAAAATGAGGTATGGGTGAGCTATGATTCATGTAGAGTTGGGTATGATCACATAATCTACTAATATTTCCCTGTTTCCCCAGCTAGCACGATGGATCCCAATCACGACTCCTTGTGACAGGTCTTGATGATGCCAACTCATGTATACAATAGTGTCAGAATTATGTATGCCATACAACTAGAATCATAAAGATAATCAACATAATGAAAACTGTCAGAGAATGTACTCGCCTGTGGTCCTTAGCTGGTATGAATCAGAGTCCAAGTCACAGTCCAAATAGCTTATGTATTATAATTTTACCATATCAAAAGATAATTTATTTTAATTTATTTAATTCTGAAATAATTACTCTAAAATCTTATTTTTAATCTTATTATTCTGATTTTTAGGTTAATTCCTAAATTTTGTCCAAAGAAACTGAATTTTATCAACTCGAGACTCATGGCACACAAATCGAGGCGATCTGTTGACCAAAAAGTTAATCGATACAAACTCAACTTTCATGCATAATTTCCTGTATATTTCAGCATAAAAAACAAGCTAGAATTTATGGCTCATCCGAATTTAAATTCGTTTAGAAATTATTGTACATACAAATTTTGTATTGTGCAACGGTGATTAATTTCTAACCTAGACGTTCTACAAAAATAACAGTATATAAATACTTTGAATTAAATTCTGGTAAAAACATATGTCAATAATCTCAACATTAGCTTTTCGAAACTTTAAACGGTTCATGATTCTGATTTCTGATTCTCCTGAAATCGCAAAAACATTGAGACACATCTATTTTTGGACTTTTCAGAATTTAATATTTAAAATTTCGTAAAATAATTTATATATTCAGAAAGCTAACCTCAATACGGTTCTAATGCAAGAAACTGAGCCTCATTTGGAGTCCGAAGCTATAAGTAATGGCTTTTGGAAGATGAAAGAATCATAGATGATAATTCTCCAAAATCTCTCTCTAAAATAATAGAATAATTAAAGTTATTATATTATATTATATTATATATATATATATATATATATATATATATATATATATATATATATATATATATATATATATATATATATACGCTGACATAATGATAAATATAGGATGACACATGTCAGAATCTGATTGGGTGATTTTGTTATATTATTTATTTTTGAGTTGCCTTTATCAAAATATTATTTAAGTCATTTTAAATCTAAATAACTCAAAATAAACATTAAAACTAATCATAAAAATCTAGAGAAAAATATATAAAATATATTTTGAATCTAAAATCCCTAGAAAAATACTTGAAATGATTTTATGTTCATAGATTTTCTACTATAATTAGGAGAAGATCTAAAAATTAGTTTTACCTATTTAAATAAAAATAAATATTAAAAATATTCCAAAAATTTTGAAATAATTTCAGAAAATATATAATATTATTATAAATACTAAAAAATTTTGTGGATTGATTCTATATTCATGGTCTTGTACAATAAATTCTAGAAGTTCTAAAAGTTAGTTATGAGCCTAAATAACTCCCAATAAATATTAAAAATACTCAGAAAATTCTCAAAAATTTCTAGAAAATATATTTGATTATTTAGAACCTAAAATAAATTTAAATATTTTTAATTATATTTGACACTAAAATAAATTCTTAAAATTCCTAAAAAATTATTGTTACTAGTTTATAATTAACCAACAATTATAAAAATTTTTAATAGCCCCAAATTAACCTAATAACAACATTTAAGCAAGAATTTCAAGATACGGAGGTTACAAGTCTACCCAACTTAAAAGAAATCTGTCCTTAAAATTTAAAATCCTCAATAGTTTTTTTTTATCAAACCATATAATCATGAAGTAAATTCATATTATTATATCAAAAAAAATTCAAAATTCTATAAATATATCATATTCCTAAAAATTCTCAAAATTAAAATCTAATTCCATTCTTGTCAAAATCTCCTCCAAAATATTAAGTTAATAACTAAATACTCAAAAAATTTAATATCCAATCCTCTAACTTAAATCCAATCAATGCATATTTATAAAATTTAAAATCTCATCCCAAAAATTTAAATTCAAACACTAATCCATTAATGATTTTACTCCTCTAATTTAAATCCAATCAATGCATATTTATAAAATTTAAATTCTTATCCTAAAAATTTGAATTCAAACACTAATTCATTAATGATCTTACTCCTCGATCTTTTTCCATATCATACTCAAACAATATAATACTTATGAAATCTTCAAATGCAACATTCAAAATATAAATTTTAAATTTATATTTTGCAGTCAATTAAATATAATAATAATCTTCTTAAATTCCTCAAATTTTAATGATAAATTCAATCATATCATAATCTTCATACAAATCAACGATCTAACAAAATCGTCAATTCTGCCATATTGAATTCTCAACTCTTTATTTAAATTAATGCTTATCCTCAAAATTTAAGGCACATTGTCTCTCTTTGTCAAATCATATCCTCTTGATCAATCTTCACTACGTCAAACCCCCAACAATCAAAGTCTATAAAAAATTATACCTACAGTCATACAACATACAATCTAGAGAAAACATGCATGGTTATGGTCTCTTTTGTCATGGTATTATAGTCTCTGTCAGGGTGTACTACTAACTACATTCTAGCAAGAAGATCATTGATACATGCTATGGTACTAGAAAATTAATTAATCAATCAAATAGATAAAAAGAACAGAAGGAAAGAACAAAACATAGCCTTCTAACACAACCAAAGGTTTAATGATGCATCCAAAGTTTGATACCCCACTGCTAACTCTCTTAGCTACTGTAATTGTTTATACTAGTTGTTCTTATCACTCAAGTGCACGCCAAGTTCTACACAACACACTGAGTACTGCTCCCTCTAATAGAACTCTAGATGGACACCCAAGTCAGTTTGCAGTGTCATCTCAAGAATTCTCAAGCCAATAGATCCTTACACATGCACTTCATCCACTCATATACCGATACACATTTCTTACCCATCATAAAATTTATCCTCAAAATAAACCCTCAAAATTTAACTTCTCGAACAATTTAAAATAAAATGTATATACTTTTCTCAAAAGTCAAATATTCAAATATTGAAATAAAATTTTAATCACTTCCAAAAAATCTTTATAGTTTTGACTATGTTTGTTGAATTGAATTTGAATCCTCAAAAAATTTAATAACATAAAATCTTAACTTCTCAAAAATTCTTAAAAATTAAAATTTATTTCCAATCTTCAATTTATAAATTTAAATCCACATCTATCTAAGTATACCTATATATTTACAGTCTCTAACACTCAAGGTACACACAGATGCACTAATTATCTATAACCTCAACTGTGTACTGAATTTGTACTGCCCGGATTACTTGCACTATTACTCCCAATAATTTTCTATCTATATTAAATGATATACCAATCTACTATTATTACACGAGGTACGTACTGTTACTAGCATATTGCTCAACTAATCCTTGATATAGAATACTTTAGCACTCTTGGTATAGTAACACTAGCTTCATTATTAGATTACCTCATTACACTCACTAGAACTCATGATAACTTGCACTTTCTATAACACATATTTTACTTCACTCTCAAAGACAGGCATATGGTTCCATATCTCAATTAATGTATACGTATCTTCTCTTAAATCTTTTACAGACTAGTACACTAATCAGTGATACACTTCATGTGGTACCCCGTTCCTCCTATTCGAGGAGCGCGGCTAAGAAATACAAGATAGTATCGTTCGATCGGAATAGATTGAAACAAGAACTCGTCCTCGTTATAGATTTATTTTTTCAGAATTGATTCCCATATTCAGTGGACCGTGCCCCTGGGATCGACTTAGCGGCAGAGTCAGGAGGGACCTCTTCGCTGTATCTTTTGTTGCCTCAAATTTTGATGTCGCTTGTTGCTTTCGTGCTTTGAGTTAGTTTTTGGATTTGCTTATTTTTCTTGAACTGTTTCGATTGATTTTATTAATTTTGTTCATTGAACTGTACTTTAATTCTGAGATTGAAAAGAGAGAAAGAGGTATTGATCAAGTTGTTCGTGCAATACAGGTGAACGAGTAGTAGGCGGCTTACGAGCGGAGTCTTGAAGTGCCTCTTTCCTTCTCTATTTCAACCAACTAAGTGAGTGGCTACCATCCCGATTAGCTAGCCCTTCTTCTAAGTCTTCACACCTTAAAATTTTGTATTCTTCCTTGTCCCGATCAAATAATACCAAGTAATAACTAAAAGATATCAAGATAAAAAGGGAATAGACTTGGTTAATACTGCTTGTCATTCAACTTGAGAACGGTTACTCATGTGCATGCTTGTTCATTTGGAATGTTCATTATATGCATCAATTTTAGTTAGAATGCATCTTCTTCTATAAATTGTGCTAATTATAAATCATATCTTGTATGCGACAAATTATTCAAGGAGGCTATGCAAAATAAATTATGCAATTCTACTTGTCTTGTACTCGTATTGCCTCAATTGCATAAATATTTAACGTGTTATGAATGATTAATCATGGATAACTTGTGCACAAGGTTAATGGTTCCTGCAGATGGTCGCTGGGGCACTAGCACCGATCCGGTCCGGGCGAAACCCAACGTTTAGTCTCAGGTGATTGACGGGATGGTTACAGCGCACCACATGCTTTCATTGCATACATCCTCGTCAATGACTGTTTTCCATTATGGCATCAAGCCAGTGATCACCACGTATATTTAAACCTGTTGCAAACTAACTTGTGTCTTTATGGCAGGGAAGGCATGGTAAGTATTGTGCAGGTGGTTTAGACAGGCAGGTAAAAGCCATCAAACGGTGGCAAGTTTATTTCAGTAAATTTTATATGCTGCATACTTGTAAATGAACTAAGACAAGATAGAAAGACCACAAATAATATACATGCTTCATATAAATAATATGTTAATTGATATGGTTGGGTTAGCTCGCCTTCACCAGTATGTTTCGACATACTGACCCTCGTCGAAACAAGTTTCCCGCACTAAGGAGAACCGAGCGAGGAGCAAAAGTCGTCTTTTCGATCTAGTCCAGCTAGGCGTATTCAGATCATGCCATCCTTGAAGCATTTTGAAGCAGAAGCTTGCAACTCAACACACAATGCAGCTTCGTGGGAAGGCCGTCATTCAGCCCGAAGGTCTTTATCATTTTGAAGTTTAGTAAGGGGATGTAATGTATAGGACTGCTATCTCATTTTATGTCAACACTTTTATAAGCCCGTGCGGCAAATTAGCTGACTCGTTCAAGATTTTATAATAGATGTTCATTATCAATAAAGAGAACTTTTCCATATTTTAAATTTGTGTTTTAATTTATCTGTGTACTCTGAATATGTGCTCGTTATGCAAAATACTCTAGCCTTGTACGGGCGCAACCCCAGGCCCGTACGGCAATTACGATTCGGGGGACGCCCCAATGATTCCACAAAATTGGGTCATGATACTTCACACCTTCCATGACCAATCTTGATATTTCTCTACTCATAGAATCTCATTAAAACCCTTTATGCATATACATTTTTACTCTTGACACACCCAAGTATCAACCTCAAAATTGAATATTATGCTCCATTAATTTTTAACACAAATTCCTTGATACTTAATTGTTTACATGGTCACCCAACTACATGAATTTATGACTATCCAGGACTAGTATGCTGGCTTGCTACTAACTCTTGGAACCATCTGATACTCTTTACTCCCCTTCTACTTATAGTACCAATACTAACTATAATGACACCTATTATAGAACTATTGCTACAAGGTACTATGCTATGGGTTAACTCTAAATTGATGCCTACTGCTCACATGTCCAACCAAGAAACACTTACAGACTCACAAACCATATTCTCAACAGTCAACACTGATACAAGACACATACCTAATTGTAAGTCACCAATTATCATACTAACAAGAAATTCTCAAAGAAAAGAAGCTAAAAAAGGAACTGGATTAAGGACTGAAGGTATTTCTACTGCTAGTAAAGAAAAGAAGCGATGTAACAAAGTCCTGTAATAACAGAAGTAGATAAGTATTGAGATAATACTTTAAGAACCAATTTAAGATACAACCTGATAATCATACACGTCTGTCCAAAATTATGACACTCAGAATCCTCGCCACGCCAGTAAGCATAGTTGCAATAAATGATAGGTTCCATAACTAAGGTATGCAACTCTATAATCATGTTATCTAGAATCCTTGCCATGCTAATAAGCATAGTTGCGATAAGATAGGTTCCATAACTAAGGTATGCAACTCTATAATCATGTCATCTAGAATTCTCGCTACGCCAACCGGTATGGCCGCGAGAAACTCTAAATTTTATAACTAAGATATATATATCCAAGGTCAGGTTCCTATGTTTTTTCCACGACAGCTAATATAGCTGCAATAAACTCTAGGCTCCATAACCAAAGTAGACATTTTACCTTTTTTACTGTCCTCATCAACATATATCATCAGATGATACCGTAAATTCTAGTCCGTAAAATTTATCTCGATATGAATTCAAACTTAACGACGACACCAAGAATTAATTTTACAACTGATCAACAAGAATCAAATTTAATAACAACAAGTGAGAATGGACGGGAATAAGGAAAAAATATATAAATTAGAAATTATAATAAGATTCTCAAGGGTCATCCCAGGAATCTCTCAAATAATTTGTAATTGAGTATTCGCTCTCATTCTAGTATCCTATGTCATATATCCTATCGTAGGCACATAGTAGTACAACTAAGACATCACACTACCACGATATCATAACTTGCGAAGCCTGACCTGCATGGACTGCCACTAAAAATGTGTCACGACCCGCACCCAGAATTTGGGCACGAGTGCATGGATACGTCCAGCCTACGCCGCAGCATCGACGGTAGAACACTGTCTAGGTCAATACTATATCTAATCAATCTCACATGAATATCCAACTCCATAAGAAGACACATATATCACCATATAATATGGAATACTCAATCATAGAAATAAAGCATGATAAGATATCGAAGAAAATAAAAGAAATATAAGACAAGTCTAACAATAATAAATAGTCTAACCTGTAATTAATAACATCCAAATCTCCAAGTATGCCGAAAATAAGTCCTCTATGTCACAGTCTGGAAAAAATATCCAGTCAGGATTGGAGCGAAGTACAAGCACTAACAACAGTTCCATGTATATTAACAAAAACTATAATACAATGTAAAAAAATACAATATGGATATAAATACTGGCAATAAAAAATACTGGAAACAGAAATACTGGAGCATATGTCATCAATGGTGCAACTAACAATGAACAAAAATACATGTGCATACTAGAACAATGAACTGGAATATAGTGAATGCTAGAATAATAACTAGAATATAGAGAAATGCTAGATCAATAAACTAGAGATACATGTATAGACTATCTAGCTAAGTGTGTGAAATATCAGCATATCATGTGTTCGGCTTGGGACTGATCAGTCTTGCTATGTATGACTAGCTATGATTCGTGTAAGGTCAGGCTAACCATCCGGATAGCTATGATGCGAGCAATAGTCAGGCTAATCATACATAACAGGCTATGAGGCATGTAATGGTCAGGCTGCACCAACGTGAGGTATGGGTGAGCTATGATTCATGTAGAGTTGGATATGATCACATAATCTACTAATATTTCTTCGTTTCTCCAGCGAGCACAATGGATCCCAATCACGACTCCTCGTGACAGGTCTCGATGATGCCAACTCGTGTATACAACAGTGTCAGAATCATGTACACCATACAACTAAAATCATAGAGATAATCAACATAATGAAAACTGTCAGAGAATGTACTCGCCTGTGGTTCTTCGCTGGTATAAATTAGAGTCCAAGTCACAGTCCAAATAGCCTATGTATTATAATTTTACCATGTCAAAAGATAATTTATTTTAATTTATTTAATTCTAAAATAATTACTCTAAAATCTTATTTTAATCTTATTATTCTAATTTTTAGGTTAATTCCTAAATTTTGTCCAAAGGAACTAAATTTTATCAACTCGAGACTCATGGCACGCAAATCGAGGCAATTTGTTGACCAAAAAGTCAACCGACACAAACTCAACTTTCATGCATGATTTTCTGTAGATTTCAGCATCAAAAATATGCTAGAATTTATGGCTCGTCCAAATTCAAATTCGTTGGGAAAATTATTGCACATATAAATTTTGTATTGTGCAACGGTGGTTAATTTTTAACCTAGAAGTTCTACAGAATTAACAGTATAGAAATACTTCGAATTAAATTCTTCTAAAAACATATTTCAATGATCTCGACATTACCTTTTCGAAACTTTAAATATTTTATGATTCTGATGCCTGGTTCTCCCAAAATCGCAAAAACATCGAGACGTGTCTATTTCGGACATGCTGTGCTCTATGAATTTTCCAAAATCTAATATTAAAATTTTCATAAAACAATTTATATATTCAGAAAGCTAACCTCAATATGGTTCTAATGCAGGAAACTGACCCGTATTTGGAGTTCAAAGCTATGAATAATGGCTTCTGGAATATGAAGGAATCCTATATGACAATTCTCCAAAATCTCTCTCTCTAAAATAATAGAATAATTAAGGTTATTATATATATATATATATATATATATATATATATATATATATATATATATATATATATATATATATATATATATATATATAGAGAGAGAGAGAGAGAGAGAGATATGTGCTGACATGCGGCTGAATGATAAATATAGGATGACACGTGTCATAATCTGATTAAGTGATTTTGTTTATATTATTTGTTTTTGATTTGCCTTTATCAAAATATTATTTAAGTTATTTTAAATCTAAATAACTCAAAATAAACACTAAAAATAATCATAAAAATCTGAAAAAAATATAGAAAATATATTTTAAACCTAAAAACCCCTAAAAAAATACTTGGGATAATTTTATGTTCATAGATTTCCTACTATAATTAGGAGAAGCTCTAAAAATTAGTTTTACCTATTTAAATAAAAATAAATATTAAAAATATTCCATAAATTATGAAATAATTTCAAAAAATATATAATAATATTATAAACACTAGAAAATTTTATGGATTGATTCTATATTTTGTTCTTGCACAATAAATTCTAAAAGTTCTAAAAATTAATTATTTGCCTAAATAACTCCCAATAAATTTTAAAAATACTCAAAAAATTCATAGAAAATTCTAGAAAATATATTTGATTATTTAGAACCTAAAATTAAAGTTTTAATTTTTTTAATTATATTTGACAATAAAATAAATTCTTAAAATTTCTAAAAATTTATTGTTACTAGTTTTGAATTAACCAAAAATTGTGAAATTTTTTAATAACCCCAAATTAACCTAATAACAACATTTAAGCAAAAATTTTAGGATATGGAGGTTACAGAATATAATATTATCATAATTTGGGTTGCTCAAAATGGGTCGAGATTGTGTCTGCAATTTTGATTGGAATGCACAAGGATACAAAGTTAGATTTATTTAGAATTAAATATAAACGTTCGTGACGAATATTGTGCGACTAAAATGAACCACAAGAGAGCATATTTATGAGTTACACAGAGATCAGAATAGTAGGCTGACATGTCTAGGACAAAGGTATAAAATTTGCTGGAAGGCAAAAGCTAGGGTAGCACTCCAAATATTGAAGCAACGGTAAGGTGCAACAATTAAATAAAATCATAATAATTAATTATAACCCTAAATAATTAATCCCAAAAATTATAAATTAAATCCATAACACTATATTTCGGTCAGGGCCCCATCTAGTGGGCATCTAGGTCTAGTCTACTAACTCATGCATTAATAAACACTATATATAATACACATATATACACATATCATACAATTATTTAAAATAAATACACACAATACCTATAATATATAAAATGATAAAAATACCCCTATTTTTAGGATATGGTAGTGACAGATATAGTGTAACCCATGATATCTAGAAGATCATGCAAATCACGTGTGGTCACACTAGCTTCCATTTATTTATATAGTCCGTGTTAGGCCCAAGGCGATCATATATTTTGCTAATATTTCAAGGCACAAGCTATTATTTTATTATTTTATTTCTAGTTCATTACAGTGATGTTCCTTACCATATTGCTTAAAGTTTATTCTATTACTTACCTTGATTCTCTTTCTCGTGATATAGACTAATTCAGTTACTTGTATCATTTATTTTTTTTACTATTACTCTTTTATAGTTTTTGTCAATTATTGGAACTGCTATTGAGTTGTACTTTACTCCAATCTTGATTGGATATATTTTTTAGATTATTTATTAGAGGACTGGTGTCCTACGCATTACGGGCCACGGTATGGCGAGGTAGTTGAGCATGCACCCGTAAAGCCTCTTGAGATAGTACCACCAGCTGGAGAGACTTAGACTTTTCATTATGAGTTGTATTTGCTTTTATTAGACTTTATGGCATTTGTTATTATTTTGAGACTTATGTTGAGATTGGACTTGTATTAAGACTCTTGTATTTCTTTTACTTCTAATTCATATCGTGTCATTCTTTCTCTAGTTTGATATTGTGATTGAGTATTGATTATCATTTATTATATTGTTCATCTAATTTGAGTTGAGATAACATTACAGGTACATTATATATCTTGTGTTATATGAGTAGATAGTTATGTTGACCCAGACAACGTTCTACAGCCAATGCTGCGGTATAGGCTGGACATTGTTCACCACTTGTGCCCTTATTTGTGGGCCGTGACAACTAGACACGCTGATATCATAGAAGGTTATTCAGATACAAACTGGGTAACTGATTCACATGATATAAAATAAACTACTTGATATATTTTTACTCTAGGAGGAGCTACAATCTCCTAAGGTTCATGTAAACAAACTATCATAGCTAGGAGTATAATAGACTCTGAAATAATAGCCTTGGACACTACATATACAGAAGTCGAATGGCTTAGGAATTTTATTATACATATACATATTTCTCATATTCCTGTTCCTGTAATTTCTATAAACTGTGATAACAAATATGTTATAAAACTACTAAAGCATGACTTTGTGAATGCTAAGATGAACAAGCACCTGCAGCTGCGCTTCATGTCAAAAAAGATTCTTTTAGGCAAATATGTGGTTCTTGACTATATAAAGTCAAAAAAGAACCTTGTAGACTACTTGATGAAGGGCCTATCTAGGACTTTGATCCGAGAATCATCGAAGGAGATGGGGTTAAGCCCATAAGTAAGTCACCAGCAGTGGCAACCCAACCAAGTCTGACTGGAGATCTCAAGAAGCCGGTTTAATGGGTAAAAATAAGATGGACTTAGGTGACTTTTATGGCACACTGACCTGAGAATAAAATCTCATTAAAATAATTCCCAAGTGGTTGTACATGTGTACAATAATTCTCCATCTATATGGTGATAGTGTTCCTGAGTGATATGGATAGGATAAGTTTTTTAAACTCTTAATAGGTCCAAGCATGATATGCAGGGTTGAAAACTATCACCAATTGTCATAACCTGCACCCAGTATTAGGGCACGAGTACGTGGGTACTTCTAGCCTACACCGCAGCATCGGCGGTAGAACGATGTCTAGGATAACAATACTATCTAAATATCTCACACAATATATATATATATATATATATATATATATATATATATATATATATATATATATATATATATATATATATATATATAATATACCAGTCAAGATATCTCGACTCTCAAATGGAGGATAATATGATAATATGATAATGGTAATCAATACTCAATCATAATATAAAACTAGAGGAAGATATGACACGATATGGAATAGAAAAAAAAATACAGAGTTACAATATATCACAAGTCCAAGTCTAATCATAACACAAGATCTCAAATAATAATACATGCCAAAAGTATCTAACTGACATATACAATATTATAAATGAGCTAGCTAAGCCTCATCGACTGCTAGTACTATCTTAACTGGCTCTACGGGTGTTATCTCAACTGGCTTGCCATCATGTGGCTCATAATGCATAGGATACCAGTCATCTAATGAATCATCTAAAAAAATATTCAGTCGGGATTAGAGCGAAGTACAACCCAATAGTTGTTCTAATAATTGATAGAAACTATAAAATAATAATAGAAATAGAAATAAAGAATGGAAGTAACTGAACTAGCATATATTATGAGAAGAAGCATCATGGTAAATAATGACAAGAGACTGAGAACAATATGGTGAGGAACATCAATGTAATAAACTGAAATAAAGAAAATAATATAATAAATATACCTTGAACTATTAATAAGATAATGTGATCGACTTGTGCCTAACACAGGCTATATAAAAAGTGAGCTAGCGTGATCACACGTGAGTTTCATGATTTATTAACTATCATGGACTACACTAAATCATATGCTATAAGGTATGATCACATATCCACTAATACTTTCCTAACCCCCGACTAATACATGGATCTAAATCATGACACATTATAACATGTATATCATATTGTACAATCTATAATATCATGCACTATGATCATAGTCTATATAATCACTAAGATATCAGAGTAACCACTGAGTAATCATAAAGCACGACACTGTGATCACTGAGTTATCACAACAATAATATCTCATGACTAATATTCACGTATACCAATCTGTGAAACCATTATGTCAGAAATCAAATATTTTAATACTAAATACATAAAACATAGGGACTATCAAATAAGAAAACTAACAGAGAATGTACTCATCTCTGGTCCTGAGTAACAGGTATGACTCGGTGTCCGAACTGGTGTCACACACATCTAAATAGGAAGTATCATGTCAATTGGTGTAATGGAAGATAAAAGAGTTAGAGAATATACTAATATGATTTTTTAGGTCATTTTTAGGTCCATACCTAGTCTCTATGGTGATTACAAGTCTAAAATATGCAATACCAGGTTATACCAAAATCTCTATGTCAATACTCAAGGGTATTAGTTAATCTAACCAATAGACTTAAGTATATATATATACTAACTAATATAGTATACTGATTATATCTAAAATACACTAACTAGTATATACTAACTGAACTAGCTGATATCATACACTAACCCATCTAATAAAAATCTGAATAAAAAATCTACTACACTAGTAACTGACATCTACTACTGACACTATACTAACTTAGTTATATACTAACTTGACTTAAACTCTAATTGATACTAACATGTATACTAATATACACTAACTGAAACACATTAACTGTTAATACCATATCTGATACTCAATTAATTAACCTTCCCAACACAATGATACTCATCATGGCCAAAACTCACCCTCTCTCTGCATAACTGATACTCACAACCAAGTTATCACTGTAACTCAAGTTGTTCCAGGCCTATATCTATACTGTAAATGCCAACTCAAACACATACATACAAGTACTCAAACTATCTAAATTCCTCACTGTTCAGCCTTGCCTCACCTGTAGGTTGCTACCAAGATGTCTTTCACCTGTGCATGCTACCACATGCAATCCTTTGCAACTGAAACATAGATATTGACTGATACTTAAGGTATCATCTTATGCACTCTAATTATACCTAATATCCTATAATGATACACAAAAACTGATACCCATATATCATTGGCTTGCATTTGCACATAGGTTATTCCCTACCCTCTCTCAACAACCTGGTACAGTTCAGGTCTCCCCCTATTACTTGTGTTGCTGCCACTGCCCAAGTTCTAACCCGACTGCTCCCTTTACTGACAACAACAATTAGTTGCTATTTAGGATTCTCTACACTACAAATACTGATATCTGATACTTTGTATCAGTGTTAGCTGATACCTTCTTAGCTTACTGGACACATCTGAACCCCATTGCTCTGACTGGGCTCTCCCTCTCAAGTGTACCCTACTAAGTTGATTTTACTTCTCTATAATGCATTTGCAACTGAACTGCATGGCAAGTGTTGTGCCCCCCTCTCACTGACAAACCAAATATGTTGCACACTGGTTACACTCCCTGCAACATACCCTCTTATACCCATAAGTCTAACACAAGAAACACCCAAACTATCTATCAACATCAACACCAATTAGCATTAAATTAAATACTTGACATGCTATAAATACAATACTCTATGATACCTACGCAAATGGAATACCAAAACCCCCAATTCTCTATAATTAACATATATACATCTTAATAATATATAATAATAACTAGTATTACTAGTTATAATAGGAATTAAAGAGAATAAACACAAATGACCCTAAATGAGCCACATATCATATCGTATAATAAAATACTTTAAAATACTCTACTCGTGTCCAATTGTGGATACGTATCTAGTCCCACAACTCTGATCTAAGTACCTAGTCTGAATAGTCCTCTCTGACTATCCGTCTATTTGGGGGTGATATATGGTACGTGTCATGACCCACACCCGATGTAGGAATGCAAGTCGAGAATAACGCCCAGCCTATGCCAATGAATCGACGGTAGAACATTGTCTGGATAATCTATCTAACAATATAATGAGCCACCAACAATAACAATATACTCAATCACAGATCTAAGATGAAAATGAGCAGGAATCAGATAAAAGAATAGAATAGTCACATATAACTCATGAGTCTAAAATAATAACATCAATGAGTCTGAAAGAATACTACAAAAAATAAGCTGGAGACAAATCCAGTACAAGAATACTAAGAAGCTACTAAACTCGGGTCATCTGTCTCAGTTAGGATAAGTCCCTCCTGAGACAGGGTCTCTGACTCTAAACCCACAACATCCTGAGGTCCATAATGTGTAGGGTACCAGTCCTCAGTGTCATCTGGGAAAAATATATTCAGTCAGGAAAGGAGCAGTTCTAATCAATGATAAAAATTATGTAACAGTAAATAGATGTAAATATACAAGATGCACAATAGATACAAGAGATATACAATAAGAAAATACTGGAATAATACAATAATGAGCAATATGATAATGAACAAGAATACTAATGACTAAGGATGTGAGTACTAACTTTAACATGTGATAGACTTGGGAACATGATACAAGATTTATGGCCGAGCTAATCGTACGTAAGGTGTATAATTAACACAATTCAAGAGCAAGACTTGATACAAGGAGGGTATGATCACATATCTACACTAAAATACTCTCCACCCTCGACTGGTATAATAGATCCAACCATGGTATGCTATGGCACAGGATTTTCCAAGAAGATAATGACTCTTCTCGAGAATCAGTGTCTGTACATGTACAAGATAATCAATAAAATAAGGCTTGCACAAGATATACCATATACCAAGGAATAACATCTCATGACGAGATCCGAATATACCAATCCGTGTAACCATCATGTCAAAAAAATAGATATCTACACTAGATACAATGAACACAGAGGATATCATAAATAAGAAACTATCAGAGAATATACTCGCCTGAAGTTCAAAGAATAGTCTCACAGATGTCTGATACGGTACCTCGAATACCTAGATATGGAATAACATCAATACAAGGTTTTAGAAAGAAAATAGGTTAAACTAGTCAACTTCTAGGTCAATAAGCCATCTCTAAGTCAAAAGTCAAACTATGGTCAACAATGGTCAAACTATGGTCAAACTATGATCAAATATGCAAACTACATATTTCTAGGTTGCAAGAGTCTATCTCAATGATATTGGTTTCAAACACTAGAGTCTAGGTCATAAAAGCTAGATTTTAGGATACTAAGATACCGTATCTCAGGATACATAAAATAATAGGTAAAGTATCACATATATATGTCAAACAAATATTAATTATATAAAATCCTAATTATAACATTAAATGGAAACCTTGGTTTCGAACCAACTTGGTATCACAACACTAAACCATAATCTTGATACCCAAACCCAATACCTTGGGTATCCTAAAATACCTTGATACTTACCTTGTTATCTCAAGGTAATATCCAATACGTTGTTTATACTAACTACCTAATAATAAATATATGCTAACAACTAAATATTATAATTATAGTATACAAAATACAATTAGCTATTAGGAACATATTTACATATATATATATATTAATACCATATATATACATATATATATAACTATTATAATATAAACTTATAACTATATATATATAACCGCAGGTCCGTCGCTAAAGATCAGCTGCTGTCGTCGCAATTGCTGTTGCTGTTGGCAGGAACTGTTGCTACTACGACAGTTTTCTTGCTGTCGTCGCTATTGCTGAGTTGCTGCTGTCGTTATTGCTGTGCTGCTACTATCGTTGTTGCTGTGCTGCTATCGCTAATGCTGCTGCGGCTGTTGTCGCTAATCTGCTGCTTCTGCTGCTGCTGTGTGCTACTGCTGCTGCTGTTGGTGACACTGATCTGTCGCCATAGCTGCTGTCGCTAAATCTCCCTCTCTTATAAATAATACAAAAATATATAATACAATATATATACATATACTAATGTATATAACACAACTAATAATATATATACACACATACTCCTCCACATACATATATATGTACATAATAACTACATATGACATAACATACATATATATGTAGTATCAAATATATAACAACACATATACGTATACGTATATATAATTATATAATAATATGTATACATATATCATATAAGTATATATATATAACAACATATATATATATATATATATATATATATATATATATATATATATATATATATATATATATATATATATATATATACTATAATATTAAATAGCTCTTACATATATAGAATAATAGCTACATAAATATATATATATATATACACATAGGTAAAATAGATACATAGATCTATGATACATCAATACATAAATATATATACACAATAATATATATATATATATATATATATATATATATATATATATATATATATATATATATATATATATATATATATATATATATATATATATATATATATATATATATATATATATATATTAAATAGCTCTTACATATGTAGAATAATAGCTACATAAATATATATATATATATATATATATATATATATATATATATATATATATATATATATACACATAGGTAAAATAGATACATAGATCTATGATACATCAATACATAAATATATATACACAACAATATATATATATATATATATATATATATATATAATTACATATCACAATGACTAAGAACATAAGAGAAATAGATCTAGAAATTAAATTGCACAACACATGGAGTGTATCACACCCGTATCCCACTAGATTTAGGATACGCTTGCGACACGAGTCCACCACACATCCAAACATATCCCGAAGGACACGAGCAAGTCTAATATATTATTTATGAATAATACGAAGAGTCAAATACAAATCTACGTGTCCGTGTCAAAATATGACATGCTCAAAGTCCCGTGTCGGAGGAAAATCCCCCAAATCAACACGTATCATCAAATTATTTGGATACGACCTACACATACCCAATTATGTACATGATACTAGTCCCAAACACACAAGCACATAACAAGTTGATCTGTAGGACCAACTGACAAATACAATAAATGTCAATCTTGAAATTCTTCCAAAATTGACATAAAAAGTGCCATAACTTTCTCAATAGGCCTCCTATGAACACACAACCAAATCCTATGGGTAGCCTATGCATATGGGTTGATTTCTCATAGTTAAATCTCAGATTTAGAATCTAAATTAAGGAGAAAAACTGAATTATACCTATTGGAAGATAGATTTTTAATGCAACCTCCAAATATGATAAAATTGGCCTCCAACTTGTAGATTCTTACTCCTCTTTGTAGATCCTTGCTTCCTCCTTCTAGATCCTTGCTCCACTAGTCTCTGATGGTGATTTGGGAAGGAATTAGGATAAAATTTGGTAGGAAAATGATATTGGAATGAAAGAATTTGGTTGAAGGAAATTCTAGATCTAGTTTGCAAATAAAAAGAGGAGAGAGAAATATTCTCCCCCCCCCTCTTTAATAGGTCGGCCCCTTACCCCTTTCTCAAGTCTCTATGTAATGTCCATTATACCCCTTGGGGTCTCTCATGAAGAAATAATTAAGGAGGAAAGCTTCTCGTCTAATGGTTTAATTAAATTAATCATCCTCCTAATCAATAGGATTTCTAAATGGGCTCAATTCTAACAATTAATATATGTTGGTCCATGAGTCTAAACTAAACTAGTTAGGTCCACTAACACAAGTCCAAAATAAATAAATAACATCTAACAAAAAAAATAATACAACAATAATTATTTATCAAGCAGAATATTTAATTAATTATAAAATTACTAAAATACCCTTTCCTAGAAAATATAGTAGTAACAAGTCTACCCTCCTTAAAATAATTTTGTTCTCAAAATTCAAAGACGAAAACTACCCCCAGAAAATAACATAACATAGCAAATGAACAGAACTAAAGAACAAAACTAATTATGGAAGAACGTACCTCAAGGCACAAACAAATATGGGTAACGCTCTCGTATTTCATCCTCTCTCTCCCAGGTAGACTCCCCCGGAGGGTGATGCCTCCATGCGATGCGTATCAAAAGAATAGTCTGGTTCCTAAGCACCTTCTCTCTCCGATCCAGAATCTCAACTGGCTGTTCTTGATAGCTAAGAGTAGGGACCACCTTTATCTCCGAGTGATCCAATACATGACTAGGATCTACCACGTACCGTCCTAACTGTGACACGTGAAATACGTTGTGCACTCCCTCCAATACAGGTGGCAATTCCAGTCTATAAGCAACTGCACTGACCCTTTCTAGAATAGTGAAAGGTCGATGAATCGCGGACTAAGCTTCCCGCCTCCATCAAAGCGAATCGTGCCTCGTATCGGAGAAATCCTCAAAAAAACCAAACTACCCACCGAGATCAAAACATAACATAAGAACTTAATCTATAACAAACAACCAATAACAAGCACAAAAAAAAAATCTAAACTATACATCAAACTCCAAAGGTCTCTGGTGGCTATCGTCCCAATGCCACTGTTTATCCTGCGCCACACGAAGTCTGTCTCTGATCAACTGAACCTTCTCTGCTGCATCTAGAACCATCTCTGGCCCAAGTAAAACTCTCTCTCCAATATTATCCCATGACAAGGGAGTACGACACCTCCGACCATACAGAGCTTCAAAAGGTGACATCTCTATACTAGCCGGATAACTGTTGTTGTAAGCAAACTCTACCAAATAGAGATGGTCCTCCCAAGAACCCCAAAAATTTAGTACACAAGTGTACATAATATCCTCGAGAGTCTAAATAGTCCTCTCTGACTGTCCATCTGTCTGGGGATGATATATAGTACTGAACTTGAGCTGAGTGCCCAAACTCTCCTACAAACTCCTCCAGAAATGAAAAGTGAAACAACTATTCTGATCCGAGACTATGCTGACGGGAACTCCATATATCCTGACGATCTGCCTCACATACATCTCTGCCAGCTTCTCCGTAGACAAACCCACCTTAAAAGGCAAAAAGTGGGCCGACTTGGTCAACCTATCTACGATGACCCAAATCGTATCTTTCCCTTCTGGAGATCGTGGAAGTCCGGACACAAAATCTATAGTAATGTGCTCCCACTTCCACTCTGGAATGGGTAATGGCTGAAGTAAACCTCTTGGCCTCTGCCTCTCGGCTTTCACCTGCTAGCACACTAAGCATCTGGATACAAACTGTGCCACTTTCCTCTTCATGCCATACCACCACACACACTCTCGCATATCCCAATACATCTTATTAGCACCTGGATGTATGGAATACTGAGAGCGATGCACTTCCTACAATACCTCCTCACGCAGCTTCCTACTAGGCACACACAATCTAACTCCATGCCAAAAAGATACATCCTCAACAATGGTGAAATTATCCTCCAATCATGCTCCCACCTGAGCTCTGATGGTCCTTAGAGATATATCCTAATACTGTGCTGCCTTGATCTTGTCCATCAATTCTGAATGTATCTACAATCCCCACATCTGTATCGCACAACCAGGAAGTACCGCCTCAATGCCCAAGCTCTCCAAGTCCTCCAACAAATATCGATTCTGCGTCAAGAATATAGCTACCGGATACTTGCTCAAGGCATCGACAACTATATTAGCTTTTCCAAGATGATACTGCAAAGATATATCAAAATACTTCATCAGTTCCAACCACCGATGCTACCTTTTGTTCAACTCCTTCTGCGTGAAAACGTACTTCAAGCTCTTGTGGTCCGTGAAGATCTCCATACGCTCTTCGTATAAATAATGTTTCCACAACTTCAAGGCAAAGATGATTGTTGTCAAATCTAAATCATGGGTATGATAGTTCTTTTTATAAGGATACAATTGCTTAGATGCATAGGCAATCACTTTTTCGTTCTGCTGAAGAACACAACCCAAATCTTTCCCCAATGCATCACTATAAATAGTGAAACCTCCAGACCCTGATGGCAACGTCAAAATAGGAGCAGACGTCAACCTCTTCTTCAATTTCTCAAAAGCAACCTGGCTATCCTCCGTCCAAACAAACTCTACACCCTCCCTGGTGAGTCTGGTCATCATCTCGGCAATCCTCGAAAAATCTTGCACAAACTTCCTGTAATAGCCTGCCAATCCCAAGAAACTCCTGATCTCTACTACCGAACTCGGGGTCTTCCAAGATTCCATTGCTGCGATCTTCTTCGGATCCACTGAAATACCATCACCAGTCAGAATATGCCCCAAGAACTCTACCTTGTCCAGGAAGAACTCATACTTGGACAGCTTCCCATATAGCTTCTTCTTTCTCAGTACATCCAACACAATCCTTAAATGCTCCTCGTGCTCCTCCGGTGTCTTCGAGTATATGAGTATGTCGTGGATGAACACCACCATGAACTTGTCTAGGTACTGATGGAAAATCTTGTTCATCAAGTTCATAAATCGTTGGTGCATTAGTCAAACCAAACTGCATCACCTTTAACTCGTACTGACCATACCGAGTTCTAAAAGTAGTCTTCGGTATGTCCTCCGGCTTCACTTTCACTTGGTGGTAGCCTGATCTCAAATCTACCTTGGAAAATACCTTGGCACCACTCAACTGATCGAATATATCATCAATCCATGGTAAATGGTACTTATTCTTGATAGTAAATTATTCAATGCCCTATAATCAATGCACATGCACACCGATCCATCCTTTTTTGTTACAAACAATACCGAGGCTCCCAACAGTGAAGAACTCGATCTGATAAACCCCTTATCCTGTAATTCATCTACCTGCTTCTTTAGCTCGACCAGCTCGCTGTTGTTTACTCTATAGACATATTGCAAAATTGGTTCTGCACTTGGCACCAAGTCTATAGAGTATTCAACATCATGATCTGGTGGCAATCCTGGCAATTCCTCAGGAAATACATCCAAGAACTCTGCTATCAACGAATGCGGCAACTCCTTATCTTCCACCATAGCTCCACAAATAATGTCTTTTCCCTGTTCTGTAGCTCCTCTAACAAACTTAAACTTTGGCTCTCCCGGCGGACCAAACAAAACTCTACCTCCTCTACAATCTATGTTAGCATGGTGCCTACTCAACCAATCCATCCCGAGTACAATATCGTTGCTCGGAAGTGGTATTACAAGTAGACACTCACTCAACTCCCGGCCTCCTAGAGTAACTCTCCGATCATTACAGATATCATTAACCAGGATAATGTCTCCCCCGGTCATGATCTTGCAAGTCCTAAGCAAAGACTCAGCTACCAAACCATGCTTCAGAGAAAAAGAAATAGATACAAAACTATGGGAAGCACCACTATCAAACAAAGCTAAAGCTGGTGTCACTACCACATTCTAGAAACAGGGATATTTTTGAATTTTTATAATTATTAGTATTGTGGTATTTATATTAAATGATTTCTCAATATTATATTTAAATTAAATAATTGCATGAGGTATATTTAAATATTATATTATATACTATGTTCTTAACGTCTGAGCTGGTAGACTTGACCTAGAGGCCACTAGACGAACACCTGATCGAATAATGGGGATTATGTATTTAATTATTTATTTTAGAATTAAATTATTGGAGGTTGTATTTAATTACCGTAATTTATTTAATTGTTGCGCGCTGTCGTTGTTTCGATATTTGGAGCGCTACCTGACTTTTGCCTTCCAACAAATTTCACAACCTTGCCCTAGACGTGCCTGCCTTCCATTCTGCTATTTTTGCAACTCATAATTATGCTCTCTGTACCTTCATTTTAGCCGCACAAAAATCGTCGCGGACGTTTATTTAATTTCTGAATAAATTCCTATTTTGTATTGTTGTGCGTTCCAATCGAAATTGGAGGCAATCTTGACCTATTTTTCGTCTGACCCAAATTAGGGTAATATTCTGTTCTGAGTCTTCTTCACTAATGGTATTGATGACCCAACCTGGTTTTGGCCCATGTACTCCTAATTAATTTTAGAACGCCAATCGTATCTAAGTTTAATTAATTAAATCCAAAAAAACCTAAACTTGTGTAATTTTCCAATTGGTTGGGCATTCGGTGCAAGAGTACATTAAGGTGTCCCTCCCATTAGACCCGACACATGAAGTAAACCCATTCCTCTTTCATAAAAAATTTATGATTTTGGGAGTGTGTAATTTAACAACCACGTCCTTAAGACCATGGTCCTCCAAACATTTAACCGTTGAAATCCAAACCATTCATTTCGAATCAAAACAAATCCTGGCCATTGAAATATCTCCTTGAGAGGCCAAACCTAAGAGGGGTTGACCAGTCAACAAATTCTAGGTCACCCAAATTCTAGGTCACCCACACCCCACATGTGTATAAATAATCTCTTCCTTTCTTTAATTTTTCCTTTATTTTTCCTTTCACCAAGGTTCAAGCCGACATTCCAAATCCCTATTCATCATTTTCCCCTTCCCTACTCCTCTCCGGCTGAGCCCCCACCTCCGGAGGCCGACGACGGCGACCCCGGCCTGCCGCCGACCTGCCGCTGCCGTCGCCCGCCTGCTGCTGCCGCCGGCTGCTGCTGCTCCGCCCGCCGACCTGCTGCCGCCGATCTGCTGCCTGCTGCTGATGGCTCTGCAGACCGGAGTCGCCTCCTCCAAAGTCCTCATTCTCATCGGCGCAGGTCTGACTGGCTCGATTGTGCTGAGGAACGGTCGCCTCTCTGACATCTTGTCCGAGCTCCAGGAATTACTGAAGGGTGCAAATGAAGTCGAGATATCCTCAAAGCACTATGATACTTCTGCTCTCACAGCTCAGATAAGGCACTTGGCTCAAGAGGTTCGGGATTTGACTTTATCTAGACCAGTGACCATATTCAATGGGGAGTCATCTTCTAGTGGGAATATAACATCCTACATAGTTCCTGTTGCTGCAGTTGGAGCAATAGGATATTGTTATATGTGGTGGAAGGTGTGGTCCTTCTCTGATGTTATGTTTGTCACAAAACGAAATATGGCCAATGCAGTTGCAACTGTGTCAAAACAATTGGACCAAGTTTCTGCAGCCCTAACTACAACAAAGAGACACCTGACCCAGAGGCTTAAAAATTAGATGGGAAACTGGATGAGCAAAAGGAAATATCTAAGCTTATCATGGGCGAGGTACTGCGGGACCTCCTCCTCGATACGAGCGCCTGTGGCCGCCGCCACAGCAGATCCGCCGCCGAGCTTCGACCACCGACCACCGCGTGACCCGGCGGACTTCCCCGACCGTCGACGCCGGAAACCCCCCAGGTGAGCTCTCCGACTTTCCTCTTTCCCTCTTCCCCTTTTCTTTCGATTCAGAGACTGAGTTGATTTAGTATTATAATTAGTTTAGTTATAATTGGATTAGTTAGTTAATTTCTTAATCAGTTAATTAATTTCTTAATCATTAGTTTAGTAATTAAATATATTTAGTTTAGTAATTTCATATAATTAGTTTAGTTAAATTAGAATATAATTAGTTTTATTGCTTATAATGTATGAATTTAGTTATTTATTATGTGTAAAAATTGGTTATATTAATATGTAATTAGTTAGTTTTTATGTAATTAGTAGTTGCGTAATAATTATAAGGGTTTTTGATTATGCAAAAATATAATAATTTGTTGGGGTTTATATCATTATTTAAGAAATAGTTTCAATAATAAAAATTAGTTTAAATTAGGTTATTTTTGGACTGGTAACCGATTTTACTATAGATATAAAAATATATTGGCTTTTACATAAATTCTAAATTTTATAAATAAACTTTTATTGGTAATTATTGTTCAAAATAATTTTGAAATGATTTTCATTAAATTAAGGTGTTACCTTAATAACAAACAAACGACCCTTTCTCTTATTAGCCTGGTCTCGATTTTTGTGCCGAACTCCGATCTTGGACTTCTTTATATAGTTTTTAGCTATTTGGACTGCTCCGGACTCATTGGAACTAACTGCTACTTTATTTGGGATCACCTTGAGAAGTGTGGCATTTATGTACATTCTCTGATTAGTTATATATATATATATATAAATATTTGATTGATATATACAAATATGTATTTTGGTATATAAGTATATATTTATATACATCTATTTAGCGTATATACACATATATGTATTTTGTACAATTACTAATAGATACTTATATATATATTATATACGTTTTTATTGGTATATACTCTGAGTGTAAAGGTGTATTTATATACGCATCCCTACTAGATGACCCTAGTTGACTAGAGCCATGCCTGGCATAGCCCTGAGGCCAGTGTATTTCTATTGTGTTAGTGTAGCATCTGATACAAGTGATATTATTATATATTTATAGGACTGTCGGATTCTCCAGACGATACTCTAGGACAGGACATTGGTATTGACAGCTAAGGACCCAAGGCGAGTACATTCTCTGAGTAGTTTCTTATTTATGATATCCCCTATGTTCACTGTATCTAGTGTAGATATCCATGCTCTTGACACGCTGGTTACACGGATTGGTATACACGGATCTCGTTATGAGATGTTATTCCTTATTCATGGTGTAGCTTGTACAAGACTTGTTTCTTTGTTATCTTGTGCATGTACAGACACTGAGACCCGAGGAGATTTGCTACCTCCCTAGGGAATTCCATGCCATAGCGTACCATGATTGGATCTACTATACCAGTCGGGGGTGGAGAGTATTTTAGTATAGATATGTGATCATATCCAACTCTACATGCATCATAGCTCACCCCACATCTCACGTCGGGTGCAGCCTGACCATTTATATGTGTCATAGCTGTTACATGTGATTAGCCTGACCTCTACATGCATCATAGCTAACCAACCGTTAGCCTGACCTTATATGAATCATAGCTAATCACATGTAACCAGCCTGATCAAGTTCCCAAGTCGATCACATGTTAAAGCTAGTACTCACACACTTAGTCATAGGTTTCTTGCTCATTGACATATTATTTCTTTTCCTGCATTTACTTATAGTATTTTCAGTATTTCTTTTATTGTACATTTCTCGTACCTATACATGCATCTCGTATATTTCCATCTAGAACTACTACATAGTTTATATCATTAATATAGAACTGCTATTTAGAGATGTACTTTGCTCCTTCCTGACTGGAAAATATTTTCCAGACTGTGACCTTAGTGGACTTGGTTCTGACACTTGAGGATGGGATGTTACTGATTGCAGGTATGGCTATTTGTTTTTTGATGTCTTGTATTTCCTTGCTTGCCTTGATATCTCATCGTGCTTTAGTTTATGTGATTGAGTACTTCCAGCATTATTTTGTAATATCCACGTCTCCTTATGGAGTTGGGTATTCATGTGAGATTGATTAGATAGTTACATGACCTAGACAGTGTTCTACCGCCGATGCTGCGGCGTAGGCTGGACGTACCCACGCTCTCGTACCCCTACATCGGGTGCGGGTCGTGACAGCTGGAATAGAATCAAGAAGAATAGAACTTGCGATAACATCTCCGATGGGTTCATCCTCGTCGATGGTCATAGCAAACGCTGATCCCTGACGCGCACCTCCCTGCTGCTGATGCTGGATATAATGTTGCTGCTGTGTCAGAAGTGGCCCCCTCGGCTGTACTGCAGGTGGTCTCGTCTGTGCCCTCAGAGCTGAAACTACTTCCTGAACTGCACGACAAGGATTGGAAGGACACTCCCTCAGCTAATGCCCTTCAGTACCACAATACAAACAAACTCCAAGCCTCTTCCTGTAAACTTTCCAGATATGATCGAGCTTCTTGCAGTAGTGGCAAAAAGATTGCTGTAACTGTCTCTGCTGCTGTGGTGCCTGTGAAACGGTGCCCTAGCTGGAGTCTGGTGCTGCTATGGCTACTGAAAAGGCCTGGAATAGAAATGAGAACGTTTGGCAGATACTGCACTGCTGTTTGCCCCCAGAAAAGAATCATAGTCTCTCTTGGGCTTCAAACCCAACTCCCACTCAACCTTGCGTGCCTCCATAAGTATCTTCGAGTATGTCTCATAAAAAGATGGAATGAGGATCTTCACTTCCCAGTTTAGACCCTCGCAGAAATGAATAGCCCAAAACTTCGGCTCTCTCACCTAATACTTTACAAATTAGCTCAACCTGCCGAACTCTGCAGCATACTCCTCCACAGAAATGCTCCCCTGAATGAGACTCTCGAACTGCCTCCCCAAGTCTAGACTGTCTGCCTGAGCGAAGAACCTTTTCTTAAAGAGGTCCTTGAATACTTTCCAAGACTGTCCTGCGTCAATAAGAAATGGCTCATTCCTGAACCAAGTGCGTGCGACATCGAACAGTTAAAGTCCTACCGCTTTAACCTTCAGATCCTCAGAAAGACGGGACACCCTCATAAGATGCTCAATGTCCTCAAGGCAATCATCAGCATAGACGATGCCCTCCATCCCCTTGAAGACCCCAGGCTCCAGCTTCTTGAAGTCCTGAATGTTGCCTGGCCGAAGCTGAGCAACTTGAGAAACAACCTGCTGCTGGACTGGAACTTCTCTCTACTATGGTACAAGCAAGCTGATAAGCACTCTCGATGCCCTGCCATAAAATATTGGTCTGCCTCTGATGTACCTCAGACTGAGCCCTCTGTACCTCGATCATCTTACAAAATAGTATAAATATCTATGTCGCCTCTGCTGGCATGGAAGGTGGAGATGGAAGCCCTTCATATACAACTGGCACAGTCCTCTGAGTAGGTGGTGGACCTCCAAAAATAGCTGATACTCCAATCACCTAAGAAGTGACTGGTACAGGCCCTCGGGATATCGTAGATCTCTCGGAAGCTGCTCTCCCCTGCTGCGATCTAGTCTTAGGCGGCATCCTGAGACAAAGCGAAATAAAGAATCAATATGTCACATGATATAAGACACTCAAGGAAAAGATAGTTTAAAGATCAAGTATCAATATCAAAGGAGAATAGTTGAATGAATTAAAAGAATTTTTCCTATATGTGATTGAGTATTCTCAGTCTATAGCCTATATCCTGTATCATGACACAAGCTTGTAATAATACTCAATTCAGAGCACCACTATGAATCGTACTAATTATGACCTCGAATAGACCTGCATGGGCCACCACTAAAAATATGTCATGAACCGCACCCGATGCAGGGATGCAAGTCAAAAAAAATACCCAGCCTACGCCACAAAATCGGTAGTAGAACGTTGTCTGGGTAATCTATCTAATAGTATAATGAGCCACTAATAATAACAATATACTCAATCACAGATCTAAGATAAAAATGAGCACGAATCAGATAAAAGAATGGAATAGTCAACTTATGAGTCTAAAATAATAACATCAATGAGTCTGAAAGAATACTACAAAAATAAGCTGAAGACAAATTTAGTACAAGAATACTAAGAAGCTACTAAACTTAGGTCATCTGTATCAGTTGGGATAAGTCCCTCCTAAGACAGGGTCTCTGACACTAAACCCACAACATCCTGAGGTCCATAATGTGTAGGGTACCAGTCCTCAGTGTCATCTGGGAAAAATATATCCAGTCAGGAAATGAGCAGAGTACATGTCACGACCGCATCCGGTATAGGGGCACGAGTGCGCAGGTACGTCCAGCCTATGCCACAGCATCGACGATAAAACGATATCTAGGTCACAATAAATATTAATATAACTCACAACCTGTCAATGATATCAATCTCCATAAGGAGGACAATATACATCTCATAATATCTCATAATGTAAACTCAATCACAACAACTATAGAAGTATAAGGCACGATAAAAGATAAGAAGAATGACATAGTCAACACTATATCTCAAAATATTGATAAATCACAGTCTAGCTGTCCAACATAAAGTCTTTACAAGTCTCAAATTAAACTTAACATAAGTCTAAACATAAACTGAATAAACCTCAATAAGTCTCAGATGCATAATGTAAATACTATCTAGATAGCTGCAGGTAATATCTTCTCTAAAGAAATAATCTCCTCTAGGATCTATGGTATGTAGTCTGCATCTATACCCGGTCCATAGTGTGTGGTACAAAAATTCTCAAGATCCTCTGAAAAAAATATCCAGTCAGGATTGGAACGAAGTACAAGCACTAACAACAGTTTCACATATATTGACAAAATCTATAACACAGTGTAAAGAAATACAAGACAGATATGAAAACTGGAAATAAAAAATACTGGAATAATAAAGTACTGGAAAAAAGAAATGCTGGAATATAAGAATACTGGAATAATAAAGTACTGGAGCATATATCATCATCAATATACATCTAGCAATAAAATAGAAATACAAGTACACGCTAGAATAATGAACTGGTATATATATGAATGCTAGAATCATGACTAGAACATAAGGAATGCTATATTAATGTACTAGAGATACATGTCAAGAACATCTAGCTAAGTGTGTGAAACATAAGCATATCATATGATCGGCTTGGGATTGATCAGGCTTGTTACATATGATTAGTTATGATTCATGTAAGATCAGACTAACCATCCAGATAGCTATGATGCGAGCAATAGTCAGGCTAATCACATGTAACAGGATATAAGACATATAATGGTCAGGCTATACCGACGTGAGGTGTGGGTGAGCTATGATGCATGTAGAGTTTGGGCATGATCACATAAGATACTAATATTTCCCCGTTTTCCCCAGCTATAGATTACGAATCCTTCGGATCCAGATGGTATAGTCAAGATGGGGGCTGTAGTCAGACGCTGTTTTAACTCCTCGAAAGCTATCTGACACTCTTCAGACCATATGAATTCTTGCTTCTTGCGGGTAAGACGTGTTATCGGCTCTGCGATCCTTGCAAAGTTCTCTACGAACCTCCGGTAATATCCGGCAAGTCCTAGAAAGCTTCTCATCTCTGAGACGTTGGTCGGGGTTGGCCATGTCTCTACAGATGAGATCTTTGTAGGGTCCACCGAGATGCCTTCTCCTGTGATCACGTGTCCAGGAAAAGTGACACGATCAAGGAAGAACTCACACTTACGCAGCTTAGCATAGAGACTTTCACGTCTCAGCGTCTCTAATACCAGTCTCAAGTGCTCTTTGTGCTTCTTGTGGCTCTTCGAATATACCAGGATGTCGTCGATGAAGACTACTACGAACTGGTCCAGATATTGGTGGAAGACTCTGTTCATCAGGTTCATAAATACGGCAGGTGCATTTGTTAGTCCGAAAGGCATCACCAGAAACTCGTAGTGACCATAACGAGTCCTGAATGCTGTCTTTGGAATGTCTTCTCTCTGTACCTTGGCCTGATGATAGCCTGATCTCAAGTCTATCTTTGAGAATACCACTGCTCCTGTCAGTTGATCGAACAAATCATCAATCCGTGGTAAGGGGTACTTGTTTTTGATTGTCAAAGCATTAAGGGCTCTGTAATCAATACACATCCGGTATGTTCTGTCCTTCTTTGGTACAAACAATACTGGTGCTCCCCAGGGTGATGCACTAGGACGAACAAATCCCTTGATCTGTAATTCTTCAAGCTACAACTTTAGCTCGTCAAGCTCCTTCTTTGCCAGTCGGTACACATTTGAGGATACTGGTGCAGCTCCAGGTATCAGCTCAATAGTGAACTCCACTTCTCTGTCAGGCGGTAGGCCTGGCAATTCCTCCAGGAATACGTTTTCGAACTCTGCTATAATTGCTGGAGGTGCTATCTCCATTGCCATATAATCTCTGGGTGTTTGGCCTACTCCTTGCTCAATGGTACCTCGTACGTATTCGAACTCTGGGTGACCTGGGGGTCTAAAGATGATGTTTCCCTTCCCGTAGTCTAGTATGGCATTGTACTAGATTAACCAGTCCATGCCTAAGACAACATCGAAGTTTGGCATCGGGAGTACCAAAAATCGCGCTCTCAGCTCTCTACTAGAAATGACTACCGAGCATGTTTCAATAATGCTGGTAACCGGTATGATGTCTCCTCCGGTAAGAATTTTCCAGCACTTAGGCAGTGGGGAAGTGGCTAGTTTGTGCATGGCTACGAAATTACTGGATATAAAAGACAGTGTAGCGCCAGAATCAAATAATACGGTTGCAGGTAATGATGCAACTAAAATGGTACCTGTAATAGTTTTACCTTCTGGCTCCTCTGCAACTGCAGCTAGTACAAAGGCATGCCCTTGCCTTTGCCCTCCAGACTGATGTCTGGCTTTGTTGAACTGGGTCTCTTGTGTAGCCAGGGGTGCTCCCCTCTAATATCCTCCAGATGTTGAGGGATGTTGACCTCCAGCTGAGGGTAGCATCCTTTGGGCTGGTGCTCCTGATTTTTGCCCGTTATGAGGTACTACATCTCTGCGTTGTGGGCAGTCTCTTGCCATATGTTGGCTAGCTCCACAAATCATGCATAGCCCATTCTTTTTTCTGCAGTCTCGGACATAATGCCCCTTTTTGCCACAATAGTGATAAGTCGGGAGCTCTTTATTCTGTTAGGGCCCCGTCTTCTGTTGGGTCTGGTTTTATGGACGACGGATGAGTCCTCCTGCTCTGGGCTAGTTCCTGGCCGGTATAGTTGGATTAGAGCATCTTGCTCCTTGGCCAATAGCTTCTTATACTCTTGCCTCGGAAAGAACCTCTTCATAAGAGATCCTTGACTGCGTCGTAGTATACCTTTGGAGCTCGGAAGTAAGGCCGTGGTGGAATCTCCTGGCCTTCTCCAGCTCGTTCGGTATTAGGATGGCACCGAATTGACTCAGTCGACTGAACTCTGCATCGTAGGCATCGACGGTCATGTTCCCTTGTTCCAAGTACAGGAACTGGGAATACAGGACATTTTTGACCGTGGCAGGGAAGTACTTTGTATTGAAGTACTCCAAGAATTATTCCCAAGTCTGGGTCTTGCCGACGCTCCGCTCGATAGAATCCCACAAGTGATGGGCGTTGCCTAAGAGTTGGGCCCTCACGGCGGTCATCCATAAGTCTGGCTGGAGCTGTGAACCTTCCAGCAGCATTTCCGTATTGGAGATCCAGTCTGAGATCTCCTCCGGGGTTTCGCTACCAAAAAAGGTTTTCGGCCCCATCTGGCGGAAGCCTCGGACTGTGCCAACTGGTTGGATAGGTGCTGATGCCGGGGCAGTTGTCCTTTCCAGAGCCGCCATCAAGCTTTGTCTCAGGGTCTCCGTCTATTGCCACTGTACCTGCAACATAGCTTGAAGGAAATGGAATATCTGAGGTTGTCCCTCAAGCTGTGGCATCAGGGCAGGAAGGGCTGGAGGTGGAGGCAAAGGTGTCTTCGCCTGCGGTGTTGGTGCCTGGG